>JAWMQZ010000078.1:1273844-1289128 GCA_035584835.1 Tangara arthus
GCAGATAACCATTGTTTACATTTTGTTCCTGAGGCCTCTCAGCTTCTCAGGAGAAAAAATCCTAAGGAAAGGATTTTCATAAAATGTGTCTGTGACAACTGTCAGTGGCTGTGTATTAATGACAGTGTAATTGCTGTCCTGGTCCTGTGAAACGAGGCTGGTTTGTATCCAAAAGCAACAGTTCTCTCAGTTTTTAGGAAATTTCTCTCATCACTACAGTTGGAGCTTCTGTAGATCCTGCTGGAGTCACCATGATGGATTCCATAAAAATTTATGGCAAAACCAAAGAGCAGTTTGGCTGGCCTGACGAGCCCCCCGAGGACTTCCCATCCGCTTCCGTGAGCAACGTGTGTCCCCCAAACCTCAACCAAGGGAACGGCACTGGGGACGCCGAGTCAGCTGCCCCTGCTGCTGCCAGTGGGACTGTCCTGGAGAGGTATTTCCACAGTCTCTCCCTTATTTCTCCTTGGAAATGGGTTGTTGTTGTTGTTGTGGTGGGCACTTGGGTGCACTTGTGTGCTTTTCCTGACTTGGAGAACTGGAGGGAATTTGTGAGTTGTTCTCACTGCCTTACACAGCAACAGCTGAAAACGAGGGTTGATTATCTTGGTAGGAGGGTTTGTGGTGGCTCTTGGTTGATCTGGTGCAGTAGATGGGTAGATCTGTGTGCTTGCTTGTGCTGCCTAGTTCATGTTTCAGCAGTCTCGAGGAGCTCAAAGCAATTTCTGCTGCCCTGGTACATTCTCTCGTTTCAAGTTGGCCCTTTTTTGGTCTCTGGAGCTCACAAGGGTCAGGCCTCTCTGAAGTTGAGCTTAGTTTTGAGGAGGGCTTTGTGTGTGACCCTGCTTTAGGCTTGTGACTCCCACCAACTTGCCTTGTGGCCCACGTGCCTCAGGTTGAGCTGTTGTGCTGGGGAAGGTGTTGGGTTTTCCCCCATATCCCTGCTGAGAGCTAAACCCCAAGGGTGACCTGGACATAAATTTAGTAAATAAACAGAACTTGTTTTCTTTCTTTCTTATGTCCATGCTGTGTTTTGCTTTGAACTCATACAGTCTGTATCATAAGGGTTGTAAAAGCAGCAAGGACAGAAGGGAAACAGCTCAAAGAGGAACTGGTACTACTGAAAAATGACCATTTCAGAGGACAATCACTGCTCAGCTGTGAGGAAGTGGTGATTAAGTTTGTCTGACTGAAATTCTCTGGTAGAAGCTCAGGGCTTGAAGTGCCACTTAGGCCCAGTTGAAGGACCTGTTCAGCCATCCTTTAATATTTTGTCTAGCAGTTCATGGGATTTTTCCCCGTGTTTATTTTCCCTTTCCTTCCCTCCTCTGCTGTGACATCCCCACAAGATGTCCCTCTCAGCACAGACATGCTCTCTGGTTTTTCAGAGCAGTGGGATTATATTCTACAAATTCAGATATAAAAAAAATATTTTTCCTATTTGGTGTTATCTTCTGAAGGGTTCTCTGGAGTAGGAACAGCTGATGGCAGGCAGGAGGCAGCTTTTCTATCCAAATGTGGTGTCTGCACTCGAATTTAAGCCTGGGTGGTGCTTTAAGTGGTGCTTGGCTTCTCTGTGTGAGGTGACCTGGCTCATCTCTGTCTTTGTTTTGCTCCAGACCAGTGTGTGCTGTCCAGGTAGAGACCCTGCTTAGACTGACGCTCCCCCAGCTTCCTGATTTCCCCATTTAATTTGCCTTTTGCTTAGAATGTGTTCTAGGGAGTTTTTCTGTGAGCTTTACACATTTTTATTTTTTTTTCCTTTTTCTTTGCTCCCCCAAAGTTCTGACACTGAGTCCCTAACCACCCTGGACCGGTTAGTATGGCATCCTTTTCTCTGCACGAATGAGTGTGTGTCAGAGACAGAACACATGGTGTGGCTTTTGGTGACTGGGGTTTTTTTGTTTTCCAAGTGACATTTGCTTCTTTACATTCTGGTCATTGCATGGCAGATGGTTTAGCAAATGTAAAGATGAGGTGGTTTGCAGATTTTTTGCTGTACACAGCATAACTGTTGCTTATTTGACAGACTCCTCTCTGCTTTGTTCCTTCCTTGTGCCTTCTTATCCCACTTCTGTTCCCTCCAAGCTTTATGAGGGTGGCTGTGGGGAGGGGGATGTTATTTATCGCCACCAGACCAGACAATTGTTCCTTCTGCCTTCCAATCCTACACTGCCATTTTTCCCCTTAATGCTCTCTCTTCCCTGCTTTTTCCTGTATCTTCCTGCTCCTTCTGGTGTGTCAGATGGCATTTCAGGTAGTTCCACCTGGGGGCATGGAGTGCTGCTACAGGGACTTTGCTGCCACTTGTAAATCAGGTTTTCCTTCGGGACAAGTGTTTTCCCAGCCTGCTTGAACTTCAGCATCCCTCGCTTGGGGTCACACCCAGTGCTCTGAGTTAATTTTCCTCTGGAATATTTTGTGCTGAAACTCCAAATTGGAAAGAGCAACCTGTGTGAAAATAGCAAGCGAGTAGAACGTTGCTCCCTGAGCAAAGTCGGTTCCGCTTTTTCCCATGTGTCATAGCCAGCCTTGATCTGCAGTCATCTGTACGTCTGGGGGCCATGGTGAATTGGGACTGTCAAGACAATCCAAGTTATCCCTGCTGCAGGCTGCGTAAGGAAATGTTTTATCCTCTTTGGGAGAGAAAAGCCCCTGTCTTTCAGCTGTGGATTATTAAAGCAGTCCTAAGTTTGTCTGTGAGCGTGAGCCAGGTTTAACTCTGGTCTGTAACACAATGAAATGATATGCATGGTGCCTGTGGCAGGTTTTATCATGCTTTGATTTTGTACTTGGCATTCGTTAGCTGTCTCTGAGCTACTCATGACTGTAGCCCGCATAAAGCAAAGTGCTAAGGAGAGAGAAGGGTTGCTGTACTCAAGCCTGCTTTCCTCTCTCCCTCCAGGCTAGTTGTGAGTTCTTTAGAAGCGCTGGAAAGCTGCTTTGCTGTGGGACCAGTCAACGAGAAGGCAAGTAACTTTCTGAATACATTCCTGAGCTTTGGAGCCGGGGGAGGAGGGGCCAGCTCAGCACTACCTCCTGCAGCCCCGGGGGCCTGATAGGAGCAGAGCCGCATCCCTTTTGCTCAGAGCACTGATCTGAAAGTTGCCTTAGCCAAAAGCGTTTGAAACTAGTTTAGAATGACAATTGGCATTTGCATTTAGCGCTGGTGGGCTTTTTGTGCTGCGGGAGTGACCTCGTTTACAGAAACAGCAGGGTGGGAGCCCGTAAATCTCAAAGGGACTTTTCTTGTGTAGACATGTGAAGTGTTCCCTAAATGTCAAATAGTATATGGAGGGAGGCTATCAAGAAGGTATTGAGGGAATGGAGCTGTAGGTACACTGAGTGATGGTAAATATACTGAATAATGGGGTTTGTCTGTTCTTAGGAGAAGAATAAGATTGCAGCTCAGGAACTGGCTACAGTGCTGCTGTCCATGCCAGCCCCTTCCAGCGTGCAGCAGCAGACCAAGAGCCTGCTGGCCAGCTTGCACACCAGCCGTTCAGCCTACCACAACCACAAGGTACTGCCCAGGGCATGGATTTGGGGCTCCTGGAACCTGCCAGGTCATGGCTGAGGTGCAGCAGAGCCCTAGAGAGCCCTTCCTTCATGCAGCACAAACCTCCTGTCTCATCTCCCTTTAGCTCCTGCTGCCTGCCCTGCTGGCTGCTGTGTTTCACCAGGGTTGTGTGATTCTGTGACCTTTTAGCATTGGTTACCCTTCCTTAGATGAAGAGTGCTGGATTTCCCCAGGATCTGTCCTGTGGTTGTGCTTCAGCTGCTTTCTCATGCTGCAATCAGTTGTTTTTCTTTGCCTGTGTTATCTCTCACTCTACAGGATCAAGCACTGCTAAGCAAAGCCATTCAGTATTTGACTTCCTCAACCAAAGAAGGAAAGGACCTTGATCCTGAGGTGTTCCAGAGGCTGGTCATCACTGCTCGCTCCATTGCTATTATGAGACCCAACAATCTGGTCCACTACACAGAATCAAAGCTGCCACAGCTGGAAACAGGTAGATAAGTCTGTAATTTTCTCTAAGTTTCTGTTGTGATAATTGAAGCTGTGCTGGGGTGTTGGGTTCAGAGTGGCAGAGACTGTATTTGACACATTTGGTAGGTGTGTGATATCCTGCTGATGAGAACATCAAAGCCTCTGAAAAAAGCCACTTCAAATAAACTTGGTGTTACCCTCATTAAGGTTTTCCCCTGCACATTTCTGAGAGGTGTTTTTTAATCTCTGCAGAGAGTGAAGAAGGGCAGGAGGCCCAGAAACACGTGGAAGGAGAGGGCTGCACCTTCATTACCCAGCTGGTGAACCACTTCTGGAAGCTCCATGCATCAAAACCCAAAAATGCCTTCCTGGCCCCTGCCTGCCTGCCAGGTGGGAGAGCTCTTCCTTTGCTATTGGCAAGCCTGTGGCTTCTGAAGGGACCTGTTTTAAGTTTGTAAGCAGAGAACATGACTTTTCAATGCTAGTGCTGCACTGAGAGCTTTGTGATGTGGAGCTGCAGATTCTGCTTCAAAGCTTTTGTTCAGGGACACGTGTATTGTGCCAGGAAGAAGGGACTGATGATTGATTTACCCGTATTTGTCTTCATGGGTGGTGTTAGAGGATATTCAGTGGTGCTGGTGTATGGAGTTTACAATATTCCATCAGACAGACAAGACTGGCTCAGCCTGGATTGAAAATCAATGTATTTGTGCTGTTAACATTGTGCCTTGAAGTCTGCAAACAAAAGATGCTTCCTGCAGTGCCTCACTCTGTGCTGAAATACAGAGAGAGCTGATTTCAGTCCTGCTTTTATTCCTACTAGGTCTCACTCATGTTGAAGCCACAGTCAATGCTTTGGTGGATATTATCCATGGATACTGCACGTGTGAGCTGGACTGTATCCATACTGCATCCAAGATCTACATGCAGATGTTACTTTGCCCAGTATGTCACCTTGTTCTTCTCTGCCTCAGCCTCTAATTGCACCAGGGGAGGTTTAGGTTGGGCATCTGGGAACATTTCTTTGTGGAAGGGGTGTTCCAGCCTGCCACAGGCTGCCCAGAGCAGCGGTTGAGTCCCCACCCCTGGAGGGATTTAAAAGTGTAGATGTGGCACCTGGGGACATGGGTTAGGGGAATTTGCAGTGTTGGGTTTATGGTTGGACTTGATCTCAGAGGGCTTTTTCAACCTAAATGTTTCTATGATTCTATAGTGGGGAAAAAGTTAAATGTGGGCAGAATGGGAATACATGTACAGATACAAAATACAGCCAAAAACATCCAACCAGAAGTGAATGGAGGAGAATTCTCCCTCTCCTTTTGTTCTAGTAATGTTTGTCATGTGCTGCATGTGGAATTGCAAGTGTTGCTTTGTGGGAGGTGACTCGGCTCCTACATGAACCGTGACTGACCAGAGTCACAAGTGCATTTTTAGCCATCTTTCCAAGTGCTGTGAAAAAGGACTTAGAGCTTAAGGAGTGTAATGATGAACTGTTCACCCTGCAGGACCCAGCAGTGAGCTTTTCCTGCAAGCAAGCTTTGATCAGGGTGCTGAGACCCCGGAACAAGCGGCGCCACGTGACCCTGCCATCGTCCCCCCGCAGCAACACCCCCATGGGTACGCCAGGGCATCCCTGCTTAAACCAGCATGGCCTTCTTGACTGGTTAGAAAGGACAGGAAAATAAAGTGGTCTTGTTAGAAACTGAGACTTAAAAAAACTAAAATCAGCCTTTTTCCTTTCTTTTGCTCTCCCTTGCCCCCTAAACCCCTTTTTATTTAATAAACTCTTACCTTTTCGTTGGTCTTTTGGGATTCACAAAAGAGATCTCTCTGAAATATTCCCCTTTCAGTGACAGGAAAATCTGATCATTTTATCTAGAGAGTAGTAATCTAGAGTTATATTTCTATGCATGTTTTCAGGTTCTAATAAATCAGTCAAAGATGTGTGCAGGTCAAAATTATCAGAGCTCTATCCAAGAGAGGTTTTTCAGTATTGAAGCAAATTGTAGGTGTCAGGAGTCTCTTGGTAACTGAGGGTAGTTTGGGTTTTTTTCCCAGCATTAGCAGCCTGATTTGGGATGGGATGAGGAGCTGTGCATTTATGAACTCCTGCTTTGCCGCTCAGGAGATAAGGATGATGATGATGACGACGATGCAGAAGACAAGCTGCAGAGCTCTGGGATAGCAAATGGAGAGCACATCCGACAGGAGAGCCAGGAGCAGAGCGAGGTGGATCATGGAGACTTTGAGATGGTGGTGAGTCCAGAGCTTCTCCTTGGAACCCTTGAAGTGTGCCAGGACTTGAGTCAATTTAGTTCTGATGAACCTGCTTGTAGTGCTCCCTTAGTGGTGGTGGTCTGGGGAAGGCTCTCACTGTGTTTCCTCTCCATAGTCCGAATCCATGGTTCTGGAGACTTCTGAGAACGTGAATAATGGGAATCCTTCTCCTCTGGAGGCTCTCCTGGCTGGAGCAGAGGGATTCCCTCCGATGCTGGATATCCCTCCAGACGCAGATGATGAGACAATGGTGGAGTTGGCTATTGCCTTGAGCCTGCAACAAGATCAGCAAGGTCAGATGTGGGCACTGTTGGCAGGCAAAAAGGGGATGGAAACGGAAAACTGGGAAAGAAATGAGGCAAAGCTGTTGGTGTCATCACCAGTGAACCAAAGATAGCAGAACTATGAACTGTACAGAAAATGCCAGAGTTAACTTATTCTCTCAAAGAAAGATGCTCATAAGTTGTTCTCTGCTTGCAGGGAGCAGCAGCAGTGCCCTTGGGCTGCAGAGCTTGGGACTGTCAGGCCAAGCTCCCAGCTCCTCCTCTCTCGACGCTGGAACACTCTCGGACACAACAGCATCAGGTAACTGTTCACTGCAAGACATTTTCTTTTTCACATTCTGACCTAAGTAATGCCTTAAAATTGGTTTGCAAACACGGTTTGGAAGAGCCAGTTATTACTATTGGCTTCTTGTATTTTTGAGAGTGTGCTTATAGCTTTTTCCTGCTTTAATTGACTCTCACTGTAGACTTCTGAGGAAATTGTTTCCTCTCTTTAAACTAAAGCAGACAAAACAAAGCATCTGCTGTATTTCCCTTGCATTTATAAACAACCAGATATGGTTCTTTAAGTAACTGTGCATGCCTGTGTGTTTGATAGAGAAGCTTTCCTCTCGAGGTATCTCCCCTGCACTGCTTTTACTGTCCTGCTGGTCACCCTAAGCTCCCTTTCCCTTTGTAGCCATCCCCAAACCCCAAGCCCGATCCCCGCAGCCTTTCCCTGGTAGCGAGAGCGTCGTTTGCAGTTGTTCCCAGGCAGTGTTTTTACTTGTAACAGCTCTCTTTATTCTCTTAGCTCCAGCCTCTGATGACGAGGGCAGCACGGCGGCCACGGACGGCTCCACGCTGCGGACATCGCCTGCGGAGCACGGGGGCAGCGTGGGCTCGGAGAGCGGCGGCAGCGCCGTGGACTCGGTGGCCGGGGAGCACAGCGGTGAGTGAGCCCTGCTGCATCCTCTGATGCACCCCCTGTTGAACCTCCTGCTCCCTCCCTGCTGCACCCCATCCTGCACCTTCTGCTCCTTCCCTGCTCCTTCCCTGCTGCACCCCTCACCCCTGCTCCCTCCCTGCTGCATCCCCTGCTCCCTCCCTGCTGCACCCCCTGCTGCACCTCCTGCTCCCTCCCTGCTGCACCCCCTGCTGCACCCCTCCTGCTGCAGCCCCTGCTGCAGCCCTGCTCCCTCCCTGCTGCATTGTTTGCTCCCTCCCTGCTCCCTCCCTGCTCCCCTCCCTGCTGCACCCCCCTGCTCCCTTCCTGCTGCTACAGCCTTGCCCACCATGGGAGCATGTGGGTGATCCCTGGCACAGAGGGAATCTCAGTCCCCAGTGGCTGCTGCCATCTGTCATTTTGTGGGTTTTGCCCCAGTACCCACAGATGGAATGTTGTCTGCCTTTTGTGGTTCTCTGGAAGTGTGGAATCTGCAGCAGATTTTGCTGGGCTGTAATAACAGAATCATTGAATCCCAGAATGGTTTGGGTGGGAAGGGACCTTAAAGATCATCCTGTACTAACCCCAAAGCAGGGACACCTTCCACAATCCCAGGATGCTCCAAGCCCTGTCCAACCTGGCCTTGGACACTTCCAGGGATGGGGCAGCCACAGCTTCTCTGGGCAGCCTGTGCCAGGGCTTCATCACCCTCTGAGTAAAGAATTTCTCCCTAATATCCCATCTAATCCTGTCCTTGTTCAGCTTAAAGCCACTGCCCCTGGTCCTGTCACTCTCTCCCCATATAACAAGTCCCTCTCCCTGCTTTTCATAAGTACCATGAATACCCAGTACTCTGTAAGGTGTGGGAGGCCACAACAAGGTCTCCCCAGAGCCCTTGCCTCTCAGAATGCCTAGAGCAAGACTGAGACAATTCACTATGCTGCTGGTTAAGTTTGAATGAGATAGGATTAATTACTCTCTTTTTAGTTTGGGACTGATACCCAGGTAAAATAATCAGAGACTCTTATTAAAGAAATTGTCTGATTGTCTGCCCTGCCCATTGAAACATTGTCTGACTGAGTTTGAATTACTGCTGTGGGACCAGTTCAGTTTGGGCCACAAAGATGAGGGTGGGAAAGATTTCTACAAAAGCATCTTCAGCCTCTCTGTGGCTTTCAGAAGAGAACCAAAGCCAGCATCTCCTTTGAACCACGATTCATTCCAAAGTGCAGCTCAGCTGTGCTGGTGGATATGAAGCAGGCAAGGTGCTTGTTGGGTTGCTGAGGGTGTGTTTCCCTGTTGAGTTGCTGAGGTTTTGTGTGTTTCCCTGTTCTCCTGTCCTCCCCAGTGTCCGGCCGGAGCAGCGCCTACGGGGACACGGCGGCCGAGGGTCACCCGGCGGGGCCGGGCAGCGTCAGCTCCAGCACAGGAGCCATCAGCACCACCACGGGCCAGCAGGAGGGAGAGGGCTCCGAGGGGGAAGGGGAGGCAGAGGGGGACGTCCACACCAGCAACAGGCAAGAGGCTTTGTTTCCTCTTGAGGAAGAGCAGCTCTGTGCTCTGGGGATGTTTGCCGAGGAGGGGGCTGCAGTGCCAGGAGTGGGATTGTGACTGCTGGGTAACCAAAGTGGAAAGTCAGAAACACAGACTAGAGCGAACTGCCATTGCAAAATCATGGAGTGTCCTGAGGTGGAAGGGACCCACAAATGTCATCCAGTCCAACCCCTGGCCTTGCACAGACATCCCAACAATCCCACCCTCTGCATCCCAATGTTGTCCAAACACTCCTGGAACTCTCGCAAGCCTCAGGGCTGTGCCCATTTCCTGGGGAGCCTGGGCAGTGCCCAGCACCCTCTGTGCCATCATCATGTGGTGTGATAAACACACCCAGTGTGTGTCCCACAAAACTGCTGTCTCTAGGAAGTGATGAAAAAATGCTGCATGAGTCTAGTTAACACGGAATCACTGAAATCTTGGGAGCCTGTGAAATTCACTGTTAGGACAAAAGCATGTGGAAGTGTCCTTTGGGAACATGGGCACTTTTCATTCTGTGGGAGCAGGTGCTCAGTCCCCTCTCCAGAGCAGTGTGGAGCTGATTTGCAGGGTGTTCCATGCAGTTGCAGTCCCCAGGTGGCCAGGCCTGGGCAGTGTGGCTCCATTGTCAGAGGTGCTCTGCATCTTTGGCTTCTCTCCCCTGTGAAGTCTGAGCAAGTCCTGTCCTCCCTGGGAGGATTTGATGGCTTAGGGTTTCTGGGGCAGACTGCAGTGCTCTCCTGGAGACCCTGCTGGGTGTGGTGTGTTCTGGGCTGTATCTGATTACTGCCTCTGAATCCCCAGGCTGCACATGGTCAGGCTGATGCTGCTGGAGAGGCTGCTGCAGAATCTGCCCCAGCTGAGGAACGTGGGGGGGGTTCGGGCCATCCCTTACATGCAGGTGAGTGAGGAGGGCTCAGAGTCAAGCCCAAATCAAACAGTTCAATCACTGTTTCTATTTGCATGTGCTTTTCTCCTTCCTGCCCAGTCACAGTGTGAGTCCATCTGTTGCAAAACATTCCTTACCCACAGGTGTTTGCTGGACTTGTGCCCTTTCTCAGTGTGACTTTACAGCTGACTGAGGAGCCTGAGGGCTCCAATCCTTGAGCTCCACTGTGTTTGGGAAGGTCTTGTGGGTTTATGCTGAATGTTCTTATTAGGATGTGAGGCACAGGCTGGATTTGGGAAAGAACACATATAAATCAAGATAAAATCAGTGCTGTTTAGTGAAAGATAAACAGTTATCTTGATAATGTGGAGCCTGCCCCCTAATAATTCTCTGACTGCTTTTCCCAGGTTATTCTGATGCTCACAACAGACCTAGATGGGGAGGATGAGAAAGACAAGGGAGCTTTGGATAACCTTCTGTCCCAGCTGATTGCAGAGCTGGGCATGGACAAAAAGGTAAAGTGCAGTGTGGGCTCATGCTCTGAATTTGCTCCTTCTAGACAGGGTTTCTTTCCTTGGAGGAATTAAATGCTTGGGAGTCACAGAAACATTGCTGTGTGGGTGTGGTCAGGCAGTTCATTCCTCTTGCCTCCTTTCACATAAGGTAGAAAATTACATGAGTGGAACTCCCACTGTTTCCTGGGTCTGACATTCACAAGGGAGCATGAAAATTTGTTTTGCTGGAATTAAACTCTGAGAAGAGCCATGATCAGTAAATACATGATTGGCATATGTAGCTTTTCATTTGTGTGGGACTGTTCTCTGGCAGCCAGGCCACTGCCTACTCTTCTGTTGAGGCATTTGTGCTGCTTTTTTCAGTCTTACTGCTTGAGCTTAAATTAGAAATGCTTCCTGAGGATCAGAGCACTGAAGAGAGGCTTGGGACACTGCTCAGCTCTGGGATTGAGCAGCAGGATGTGTTTTTTCCTGCAGGATGTGTCCAAGAAAAACGAGCGCTCCCCTGTGAACGAGGTGCACTTGGTGGTGATGAGGCTGCTCAGTGTCTTCATGTCCAGGACCAAGTCAGGATCCAAGACTTCCATTTGTGAGGTACATTCTCCAAATTCCTTTGTCAGGGGATGATTTTCTTCCCCTTTACTCAGCTCTCACAAGACCCCACCTGGAGCACTGCACACAGTTCTGGTGTTCTCAACATGAGAACTCACGGAATTGTTGGAGCAAGTGCAGAGGAGGCCGTGGAGGGGACTGGAGCACCTCCCCTGTGGAGACAAGCTGGGAGAGTTGGGAATGCTCAACCTGGAGAGGAGAAGGTTGTGTGGAGACCCCACAACACCTTCCAGGGTCTGAAGGGACTACAGGAAAGCCAGAGAGGGACTTTTCATCATGAGCTGGAGTGACAGGACAAGGGGGAAAGGGTCAGATTGAAAGAGGGGAAATTTAGATCAGATACTGGGAAGAAATTCTTCCCTGTGAAGGTGGGCAGGCCCTGGCACAGAGTGCCCAGAGAAGCTGTGGCTGCTCCTGGATCCCTGCAAGTGTCCAAGGCCAGGTTGGACAGGGCTTGGAGCAAAGTGGGATCATGGAAGGTGTCCCTGTCCATGGCAGAGGGTGGAATGGGTTCAACTTTAGGTCTCTTCCAACCCAAACCATTCTGGAATTCCGTGATGTGCTTGGGGGGCTTTTGTTCATCAAAAACAAAACTGCTAACTGAAATAACAGGTGTAAAACTGAAACATACTTGAGAGGGCTTTGGAAAAATTTATAGGGAACCTGTAGTGTTACTGAACTCTTGTAGAAAAAGAGTTTTGAAACTAGGGCTGGAGGAAGCAGCCGTGTAAAGACAATTGGATGCTCTTGTTTTGTGCATGGTTCCAGACTGAGCTCAGGGCAGCACATTAATGATGGTACTTAAAACGGTCTGGCAGATTTTTCCCTTGCATCTCACCAGTGCTGAAGGGGTTAAAGAGGATTTGTAATGTGATTATTGGAAAGCAATATGCTGCTGTGTCAACGTAAAAGTCGCTAAGAGGATTCCTTAGATATTTGTTGCTAAAAGGTACAGTAATAAGGCATAAAAAGCAGTATGTGTGGTGGGAAGGAGATTAATAAAAAAGCATAGAGGTTAAAAAATTTAGTCTGAACTGCATCAAATTTTAATGAGCTTATGAGCTGTGGGGTTTGTTTGGATTTACAGGGCTGCTTTAATAGTTTTATTTACAGTAGCTTTTTCTCCAGCCTTTGTTACTCACTTGAGCTTCCCACAGAAATCAAAGCTCCTCGTCTTGCAGAATGCAGGTGGAGCAATACCTGGGTGGAGCAGAGCCTGTGAGCGGCAGCTGCAACAGGGACTCTTTCTCTACCAGGATTCACACCCAGCTGGCCAAATCCCAGATAAACAAATAGAAATCCCAACTTAAAAACAAAAAAAAGAAGGGGGAAAAAAAGAAGAGAAAAAAGCCCTAGTCGTCTAATCCACAGCAGAGTGGCCTCTGGCACATGTGTCGAGGGGAGATTAGACTTAAGAGGAGATTTTATTTGTTTTCCTTTACTAAGCACTTGTTCAAAAGAGTCTCTGTAAATATTTGAGTTGCTTTTCATAAACACAAAAAAAAAAAAACTAAAAAACCCCAACCTCAAACAAACCCCAAACTTAAAAGCTGCCTGCAAAGTTTCATCCAGACCTGCTCTCTTGCCCACACTGTCAGCAGGTGCTCAGGGCTGCCCCAACTCTCCACGCTGAGTGTTCCCAGGTGTGTTCCTGATCCAGCTCCTTCCCTCTTCCCTGTTCCAGGCTTCCTCCCTGATCTCCAGTGCCACAGCAGCTGCCTTGCTGAGCTCTGGTGCTGTTGATTACTGTCTGCACGTGCTCAAGTCCCTGCTGGAGTACTGGAAGAGCCAGCAGAATGACGAGGAGCCCGTGGCCACCAGCCAGCTGCTGAAGCCTCACACCACCTCCTCTCCCCCTGACATGAGCCCCTTTTTCCTCCGCCAGTACGTGAAGGTGAGTCCTGCCCTGTGCTGGGAGCTGTGCAGGGCCTGCACTGAGGGGAGGCTGCACAGAGCTGGGAAAGCAGCTCTGCATGAGGAGTTTGCCCTTAGAAAAGCAACCAAAATCCATCTTGTGGCACAAAGTTACAACTGGGAGTGCTCCGAGTTCTCACAGGGCAGCCCAGCTCCTCTCCCATCTCTCAGCTGGTGCACTCCTAACCAGGAGTTCTGTGGAGCTGTTCCTGGAGGAATTGTTAATCATCCTGAAGGGAAGCTGCTCCAGCCCATGACTCCCTGTGCTTGGCAGGCAGAATTCCTGAACTTAGTGTGCCAAGGAAGTGGAATGGTGGATGGGAATTTCCACAGTAATTCCCGGGCTTGTTCCACCGCTGTGGTGCCATTATGCCATGGTTTGGTGTTGGTACAGGTGCAGTGCAAAAAGCCTGATTAAATGTAAGAATGTCTGCTGAGTTGAACTGCTTTATTACTCCAGACTAGTTTAGTGCATCCTCACAGCTGCCATCCAGTTCAAGGCCTTTGCAGGTTCTTATTCATCATTTGGGAACATTCTTTGGGCTGCAAAGGGGCAGAAATCCCTTGTTTTTAAAAAATCAGCAAAAGCACCCTGTCATTCATCATGGCACCACACTGGGTGTGCTCAGAGCCTGAGGGATTTCTCTTGCTGCCAGGGTCATGCTGCAGATGTTTTTGAGGCCTACACTCAGCTCCTGACAGAGATGGTGCTGCGCCTGCCCTACCAGATCAAGAAGATTGCAGACACCAACTCCCGCATCCCCCCACCCATCTTTGATCACTCCTGGTTCTACTTTTTGTCTGAGGTAAGCAAGAACGTGATACACCTGCAGATTTCCACAGGAAAACTCCAATAATGATTTCTTTCATGAGAGAGATGAGCTTTTGCAGGGCTGATCTCAGCTCCATCTTGTATTTTTAATTCCCTTGAAAGAAGGTGAACTGTTGGCTTTGTGCATTCCTGTTGAACAGGAATCTGTAGGAAAACATACATGAAAAATGAGGTTGCTGTTATTTCTTGAAACTCAGTGGTTGCTGCCACAAAGCTTAGGGAGAAAACCTGCTGTGAGATGGAAAAATGTAACATCATGCTCAGCTGTTGGTACTTGGGCCTTAAAAAAGAAATCAGGAAGATATTTGGTGTTTGTGTTCCCAGTTTGCTTCCTACTTTACATAACAAGTTATCTTACATTTACACAAGTATGAGTTAGGATTTCTTAATTAGCCTTGGTTGGGTGTTTATTTGAGGTTGGAGATGTTTCCAGCAAGTGGTGCAGTGCTGCTGTGCAGTGTCTGTTCTGCCTGGGACTTACAGGATTAAAGCTGGATGAAGGCATCTCCCATCTGTTTACCTTTTGGAAGAAACCCCTAATTTTTGGTGGTCAGTGTGACCCTGGTGATCTCACTGTGCCCTGGCTTCCCCCTGCAGTACCTGATGATCCAGCAGACACCGTTCGTGCGGCGCCAGGTGCGCAAGCTGCTGCTGTTCATCTGTGGCTCCAAGGACAAGTACCGGCAGCTGCGGGACCTGCACACGCTGGACTCGCACGTGCGTGGCATCAAGAAGCTCCTGGAGGAGCAGGGCATCTTCCTGAGGGCCAGTGTGGTGACAGCCAGCTCAGGCTCTGCCCTGCAGTATGACACCCTGATCTCCCTGGTAAGGGCAGGAGCAGGGAAAGGGCCTTGGGGTGGTGTTGGTGTGACAGGAGCGCTGATGTGCACTGATCCCATCCCTTTGTGCCTGCAGATGGAACATTTGAAGGCCTGTGCAGAGATTGCCACGCAGAGAACAGTGAACTGGCAGAAATTCTGCATCAAGGATGACTGTGAGTTCTGTCTCACAGGGCTTGGGGGAGCAGTGGTGTCGTGGTTGGGATCGAGGTGGCTCAGATGGCGAAGCTCAGCACAGATGAGGGTTTTGATAGGACTGAACTGTTTCCAGTGCTCATTATCCCAGTGCCCTAATTGCATCTGGTCCTTGGCTAAAGGGCAAAATGTGGTGTAATGGATAACTTAGAGGAACAGGAGATCTGTGTTCTCTTGCTTGTGCTGCCATTGTACCAGAGAGTAATTTGGGATGAGCCACTGTACCTGGTGTACCCCAGTGTTAGGCTTCTATGGTCCAGGGACAGGACAGTTCTGGGAATTTGGTTCTTGTGTAAAAAGGCTTTTGGTTTAGGCTGGGTTTTTTTTACTTTTTTGTTTCTTTCTTTTCTTTTTGAATTCAGACTTTAGTGGCATGGAGCTGTGTCAGGGCAGGGTTAAGCTGGATATCAGGGAAAGGTTCTTCCCCCAGAGGGTGCTGGCACTGCCCAGGCTCCCCAGGGAATGGGCACAGCCCCGA
>JAWMQZ010000078.1:1289228-1300391 GCA_035584835.1 Tangara arthus
ACTATAAGCACAGGTACCTTTGGTTAAACAATGCTTATTACAAATACAATACCTGCTTGTAAGCCTTAGAACACAATGCACAGAGCTCCATTATTAATCTTAGAACTTCCTAATATCTCACTAGATAAACTTTTCTGTAGCTTAGGGAGTTTTCTAGACAAGCATTAATACACAGACCATTGTTCTATTTGTCCTTACTTTCTAATTATCATATAATTTTTCTGCTGACCAATCTCATGGCTGCTGCTTAGCTCTAATCACAGTTCTGTCTCTGAGGCTGCCTTTTGCAGCTTTCCCCAACCCCTCTGATTTTATGGATTCCCACAATTCCCCTTCCTTGCCACAGCCCCCGGTTCTCTGTGAGCATCCCCGGCCCCGTGGGATGCAGGGCTCGGGGCACCTGGGGACACTGGCACCGGGAAACGCTTCCTGGCTGGGGCAGAGCGATTCCGTGTCCCGCTGCTCCTGCATTGTGCTCAGGCTGCATTCACGCTCGGCTGGAAAGCTTTGCTCTCTTGGGGTCATCAGTTAAAGGAAAAAAGCCTCCCCAGGATTTAAGCACCCTCCTCCCGTGCCTTTGCCGCTGCAGGAACTCGAGAGAGCAACAAAATGACAAAAATCAGCTTCTGTTTAGCGCCCCTCAACCCTGACAGGGCGTTCCTGTGCCTCAATGAGGGCAATTAGTGCGGCGCTAATTGCCGGCGCTGCCGGCAGTGTCAGCCCCGCGGGGCGAGGGGGCAGCTCAGGACACAGAGCCCTGATCCCGGGGCTGGCGGGGACACGGGGACACGGCGCGTGCCGGGGGGGACGTGGGGGGACGGAGGGACACGGCAGGACAGAGGGACATGGCAGGAGAGAGGGACGTGGAGGGACAGAGGGACGTGGAGGGAAGGAGGGACACAATAGGACAGAGGAACATGGCAGGATGGAGGGACATGGCAGGACAGAAGGACATGGAGGGACAGAGAGACACGGCAGGGTAGAGGAACATGGTAGGACAGAGGGACACAGACAGAAGGACATGGAGGGGACAACAAGACAGACACAACAGGACAGAGGGACATGGAGGGATGGAGGGACAAGGCAGGACAGAGGGACATGGTAGGACAGAAGGACACGTCAGGACAGAGGGACATGGAGAGATGGAGGGACATGGCAGGACAGAGAGACGTAGCAGGACAGAAGAACACAGTGGGACAGAGGGACATGGAGGTACAGAGGGACACGGCAGTATAGAGGAGCATGGGCAGGAATTGTTCCCTGGGAGGGTGAGCAGGCCCTGGCACAGGGTGCCCAGAGCAGCTGTGGCCGCCCCTGGATCCCTGGCAGTGCCCCAGGCCAGGCTGGACAGGGCTGGGAGCACCTGGGACAGTGGGAGGTGTCCCTGCCCATGGCAGGGGTGGGATGGGATGAGCTTTAACTTCCCACCCAAACCATTCCATCATTCTCTGATTTCCTCTCTAAACATTGAAATGTGTTTATACTGAAGATTAGGAGTACATGACACAGGTAATTTCTGCTCACGGTGCAAGAGATACATGTTATTTATTACTTTCTCTGCTTCCCTGCTGCTGAACCTTCATTTCAAAGCCACATTTTCCACGGCAGCTCCCGCAGGGAGTGGGAAATGCTTGATGAAAGAGGCAGGTTAAACGAGCTGCCATCCCAGGCAGGCACAGCAGCCAGGAGTGGAACCTTTCATTTGGCAGAGCTGAGTTATTAATACTTGTTTGAAGTGCTGGAATGGATCAATGAAACAGCTGGGCTTTGCCTGTGCAAATGCTGGGCTCTGTTCTGGCAGGGCTGAGGGAGATGTTCTGTAATGAGAGCTATTAAAAGGTCGTTAGAGATGCAGAGGAGTTTTGAAGTCAGATCTCAGGTTCTGGCAGTGATTTTTGTGTGAGCAGATTTTTAATCAACTCCTGCACTCTTTTTCTTTTGTCTTTTTTTTTTTCTTTTTTTTTTTTTTTGCATTCCTGGAGGTTTTGGATGGTTTTGGATGTTTCAATTGGATGTTTCAGTTTTGAGGATGGCAAATGAAAGATGGGGTGGGATTCCTGTCAGGAGACAGGACATGGTGCCATCATGCCACATGGTCTCCCTTGGCCTGGCTGGTGACATTTTGAGGAGTGTGGAGTTAAAGTGAGCTGCAAAGAAAAGGGAGAAAGAGAGAAAACCAGAGGGTTCACACTCTGCATGTGGAGTTTGGGTGAAAAAAGTCCCCCAGAGGGTGCTGGCACTGCCCAGGCTCCCCAGGGAATGGGCACAGCCCCGAGGCTGCCAGAGCTCCAGGAGCATTTGGACAACGCTCTCAAGGATGCCCAGGGTGGGATTGTTGGGGTGTGTGTGCAGGACCTGGGTTGGATTCAATCCCTGTGGGCCTTTTCCAACTCAGGAAATTCCATGATTGTGTGATTCAAACATTTTCCCCTTTCCTCCACAGCGGTTCTCTATTTCCTGCTCCAAGTCAGCTTCCTGGTAGACGAAGGAGTGTCCCCAGTTCTCCTGCAGCTGTTGTCTTGTGCTCTGTGTGGCAGCAAAGTGCTGTCTGTGGCTTCATCCTCTGGAGCTTCCAGCACCTCTTCCAGCTCAGCTCCTGCAGCATCAGGCTCCGGGCAGGCGGCAGCGCAGAGCAAATCCTCCACCAAAAAGAGCAAGAAGGAGGAAAAGGAGAAGGAGCGAGAGGGTGAGGGGCAGCTGGGCCCTGTCCTGTTGTTTTAGGGAGCAAGTCTGCTCCTCATAGCCTTTCTTACTCTGTTCAGAAAGAGCTGGATGATAAATCCTGCTGTTGGGCAAGGGTCATGGCTCGTGGCAAGAGCAGCCACAGCCACAATCAGGAGAGAGGAGCAGTTTTCCCATGTGCAGAGGGGACTAAGGTGAAGCAGTGTGTCCTGAGAGTTGGGCTGAAACCACGTGCTGAGGACATCCCAAACCCACTGTGTTTATTGCCTTGAGTGGGTTTGAAGTTGTCTAATGGTGTTACCTAATCTCGTGGTGAAGCAGCTTCCACTTAACTTGCCTGTCCTGGGTTGTAGGAGGCTGAAAGGCTCACGAGGATTAAAACAAATCCTGGGGATGCACACCCAGTTAGCTGTGCTCTGCAGTGATTGTGTTCAGACTTGTTTCCTCTGGCTGCCTTGGAAGCTCTGCTGGAGCCAGGGCTGCTGCTTAATGAATATCCACAGTCCTGGGAAAGTAATTAAGCTTCCCTATAAAAGTCACGGGCATAAATTCTCTCTTGGCTTTTCTTCAAGGAGCCGCTTTGGCTTTCACCATCAGATGGTTCTCTGTGAGTCTTTTCATTGCCTCATGGTCAGTCCTTTTCTTTTTATCAGGATGTGTAGCTCATTTCTCACGTCCTCACTGGCAAGTTTTCCTGCAGTTTTTTTCCTGTTAGTCAGGAGTACTGGGTTATATTTTTGAAAAAGACATGAATATTAAAGTTTCTTGTTACCTGAAACATAATAATTTGTCTCCATTATCCTGACTCTTTGAAATAGCAGAGTGGCCTGCCTGTGAGGTGCTGCATTTATCTCTCCCTAAAGCCTTCCCTGTGTCCCTAGGTGAGGGTTCAGGCAGCCAGGAGGACCAGCTGTGCACGGCCCTGGTGAACCAGCTGAACAAGTTTGCGGACAAGGAGACCCTCATCCAGTTCCTGCGCTGCTTCCTGCTGGAATCCAACTCCTCCTCAGTGAGGTGGCAGGCCCACTGCCTGGCCCTGCACATCTACAGGTGAGCCTGGGGCTGCCTCAGGGCCAGAACCTCTCCCTGAAGGACGCTGGAGCCTGCAGGTGTTGGGCCCCTCTGGAATTGCCCTCGTGGTTTGCAGTTACTGGGGCTGGAGGTGGAAGTTGTGACTTACCCATGATCGATCTCAGTTGTCACCTGCAAGGAGCACTTTATTTCTGCCTGCAAAATCTCACTTCTGTCATGACCAGGAGCAGGTGTTTGTGGGCAAAGTGAATTTCTGAGGCAGATCCAGACTCCCACCGTGAAAAGTTGGGAGCTGTGTGGGGAGAGGAGTGCTTTAGGGGGCTGGACTCCTTCAGAACTCTGTTCAGTTATTGCAGGACAGCTGCTTTTGTTTTGGAGTGCTGGAAAACAGATGGGTTCAAGGAATGGTGGGATTTAGCTCTGTGAGCTCTGCAAGATGATGGTTTCCCACTTTGGTGGACTGGAGCTTATGTTCTTCTGCACAAGAACCCTGATTGTCTGTAATCCACCCAACAGGAATTCCAACAAGTCCCAGCAGGAGTTACTGCTGGATCTCATGTGGTCCATCTGGCCAGAGCTCCCAGCCTATGGAAGAAAGGCTGCCCAGTTTGTAGATCTCCTGGGATACTTCTCCCTGAAAACACAGCAGACTGAGAAAAAGGTACAGTGACATTCCAGAAGGGAGGCACAGCATCCCAGATGCTCATTTTTGATACAACTGGCAGAGATTTTCTGTCAGAATTGCTTGTGGGGGAAATTTTTCATGTTATTAGGACTATAATGTTAAAAAAAACAGGGTCCTTAAAGAATTTGGAAGTGTGGGGTTTTGTTTTATTGTTTTGGGGGTGAAATTGTGTTGGTGAGTTTTTTATTTATTGAGAAAAATATCTCTTTCCCACAGGAGGCTTTTGTGGATCTGGCAGCTCCAGTTTTTAGATTTTTGATATTGCAACTCTTAGAAATCTTTTGTAACCATGATTTTTGAGCAAAGGAAGTTGTGGCCTCTTTTAGGGGATCATTGGGATTGAGAACAAATAATTTAGAACCATTGGTACTTGCATGAGTATGTTTAAAGTGGGGAATGCTTTACAAATCTTGGCAGGCATTTGCAGGGATTGACTGACAAACAGCACTTACTGTGTAAATCTCAAATTTTAGGATCAATTACAGTCCTGGGTAATGATTTAAACACATAAATTCCTGTGGGTGTGGTGTATACTTCTTTTGGGGCACCTGGAACACCACAAGATGAGGATGTTTGTGTCTGTGTAGCAATAAAAGCATTGTTTTGAGGACTGTCTTTGCCTGGTTTTATTTCAGCTGAAGGAATATTCCCAAAAGGCCGTGGAGATCCTCCGGACCCAAAACCACATTCTCACCAACCACCCCAACTCCAACATCTACAAGTGAGTCACTTGTGCCTTTGATCCAGGACACTGCAGGGCTTTCCAGCCGAGCTCCATCCATGGGGAGTGCCCAGGGAAGGCGGTGGGGATGGGCCCTGCTGAGGTTTGTGCCTGCTGGGCTTGGGAGAGCAGCAGAATCCTTTCTGCCAGATGCAAACCTGACATTGGGCCCTACCAGCAGAGCTTGGCTTGAGCTCTTCTGCTGTCAGTAAATGTTATAAAATCTTAGGCCAGCTGGAGAATAGAGATTTGCAGTTTTGAGTGTTACATTCTTGGTCCTGCCTTGGCCATTGACAATTACAATAAAAATGCTTAGTTAAAAGCCATTATTTCCAGTGTGATTTGCATTGTAACAGTTCTGTTACACACTGGGACTGGGAAATGGGGGAAATTAAAGTGATTCTGGTTGAATAGCCTGGGTTTAAAGCAGCAAATGCCCAGGTCCATGTGTCAGTGTTGTTCCTTCATTCCAGCACATTGTCTGGGCTCGTGGAATTTGATGGCTACTACTTGGAGAGTGATCCTTGCCTTGTCTGCAACAACCCCGAGGTGCCTTTCTGTGTAAGTAACCCTGGAGTCACACAGCCATGGAACATCCTGGGATGGAAAGGGCCCACAAGGATCAAATCTGACTCCTGGCTCTGCACAGACATCCCAGCAATGCCACCCTGGGCATCCCTGGGAGTGATGTCCAAATGCTCCTGGAGCTCTGGCAGCCTCAGGGCTGTGCCCGTTCCTGGGGAGCCTGGGCAGTGCCTGCACCCTCTGGGGGAAGAACCTTTCCTGATCCAGCCTAAACCCTCCTGGCACAGCTCCAGTTGCTCTGCATGACACCAACACCAGCACTAACTGCAGTTATTAAATCCTTTCCAGTGGTGGGGATCCCAACCCTTTCCGGGTGTGGTTTCCTGTGCCCCTGAGGTTTTGGGGTGCCCTCAGACAGGCAGTGTTCCCTTGGTTTGTCTCCCCAGTGCATCAGGGATCCCAACCCTTGGTTTTCCCTGTCCCTTATGTTTTGGGGTGCCCTCAGACAGGCAGTGTGTCCTTGCTTTGTCTCCCCAGTACAGCAGGGAGCCCAACCCTTGGTTTTCCCTGCCCCTGATGTTTTGGGGTGCCCTCAGACAGGCAGTGTGCCCTTGCTCTGTCTCCCCAGTACATCAAGCTGTCGTCCATCAAAGTGGACACGCGCTACACGACCACGCAGCAGGTGGTGAAGCTCATTGGCAGCCACACCATCAGCAAGGTGACAGTGAAGATTGGGGACCTGAAACGAACCAAGATGGTGAGAACCATCAACCTCTACTACAACAACAGGACCGTGCAGGCCATCGTGGAGCTGAAGAACAAGTATGTTCATCAAGTTTTGTGTGCAGTCTCTGAATCAGATTCATTCCCTTGGCTTCTTGTTTTTCCCCAAGGTTCCTCCTTAGACTATTACTCATCACTCTTAGCCCACATTGGGTGGGATTGTTCTGAATCCCCTACAATTGTTGAAGCAAAGGTCCAGATTTTCTCTGAAGCTTGAAGAATGTCTGTAAAATTTGTGGATTCCGATTTTGTCCAGGCTTGCTTTAAAGCACCTGACTTAATTGTGTGGGAACCAGCAGTAAAACCGAGAGCACTTCATGGGTAGTTTGACTCCAAAAGGGATTTGGACTTTGCAGCATGTCCAGGAATGCTTGAAAGCATTAACATTGTTTCTTTGAAGCCATAGAGTAGAATTAAAATTAGAAGTTGGATGGTCTCACTCTCAGCTCTGCTTTACCTACCAGAAATGGCTCCTTTTCAACAGACTGCTCAGTCTGGAGCCAGTCCTGCTTATGTGCTTCCCCTTCTTACTTCTTGAGATGTTCTCACCAGAATCAGATCTCTCTGGCTTAGGGATTAATCTGTGCCCGCCGCTTATTGCTTATTTGAAGTCTTAATCCTCTGTGACATCACAAGTGGCTGCTGTGGAGAGGATTATGATGTCACAAAGAGAGGATTCTGACTTCAGGTTGAGAATAAGCAGTGGGAGCAGATGAGATCTTTAAGAAATAAATATCCTGTTTTCATGCAAATGTCCTTACTAATAAAAAAATGGAGGTGAAAATCCCTAGAAAATGTCTGTAGAATTAAAGTTTTTCCATGAGGCATCAACAGCTCTTTAATCCCAAACAGTCTCTCTCTATGAAGAGGATAAAGGCTTAAAATGTATTTCTGGCTACATATCATGTCAATACAGAAGCTAAGGAAGCGAATCCTAGAACTGCTCTCCATTCATCCCAGTTAAAGGAGATTTGGAGCCGAGACGGTTGCATTTGGCTTTTCCTCACACTTGGCTGGGGAGGGAACTTCCCTCTGGAAAACCTTCCCTTCCTTTCCTTTGCTTTCCTTTCCTTCCCTTCCCCTCCCGTCCCTCCTGCAGGCCGGCTCGCTGGCACAAGGCCAAGAAGGTGCAGCTGACCCCGGGGCAGACAGAGGTGAAGATCGATCTGCCCCTGCCCATCGTGGCCTCCAACCTGATGATCGAGTTCGCCGACTTCTACGAGAACTACCAGGCATCCACCGAGACCCTGCAGTGCCCGCGCTGCAGCGCCTCGGTGCCCGCCAACCCCGGCGTGTGCGGCAACTGCGGCGAGAACGTCTACCAGTGCCACAAGTGCAGGTCTGTGTGTCACTGAGTGTCACTGTGTGTGCCCCCAGAGTCACTGTGTGTGCCCCCTGAACGTCTACCAGTGCCACAAGTGCAGGTCTGTGTGTCACTGAGTGTCACTGTGTGTGCCCCCAGGGTCACTGTGTGTGCCCCCAGAGCGTCTACCAGTGCCACAAGTGCAGGTCTGTGTGTCACTGAGTGTCACTGTGTGTGCCCCCAGTGTCCCCAGAGTCACTGTGTGTACCCCCAGAACATCTACCAGTGCCACAAGTGCAGGTCAGGGTGTCACTGTGTCACTGCGCCCAGAGTCACTGAGTGTGTCCCCAGAACATCTACCAGTGCCACAAGCGCAGGTCTGTGGGTGTCACTGTGTGTGCCCAGAACATGTACCAGTGTCACTGTGTGTCCCCAGTGTCCCCAGAACATGTAATAGTGCCACAAGTGCAGCTCTGTGGGTGTCCCCAGTGTCACTGCGTGTGTCCCCAGAGTCCCTGTGTCCCCAGAACATCTACCAGTGCCCCAAGTGCAGCTCTGTGGGTGTCACTGTGTGTCCCCAGAGCGTGTAGCAGTGCCACAAGTGCAGGTGTGAGTGTCCCCCAGAGCTCTCCCGGGTGCCCCACACCCCCTGCCATGTAAATCCCCCATTCTGGTTAATACAAGCACACAATCAAATTAGTGGGGAAGTATAAAACAGGCTTACAGGGATTTAATGTAATGCAGGCTAACAAAGGGAGCCTGGGAGCACAATTCTCAGCCAGCTGAAGTTTCACATCCAGCCTCGAAGTTCACAGCACAGAATTCCCTGGAGCAGGTTATTTTTGGCCTGCCTGGGCTGGAGGCTGGAGTTCAGCTGGGGGATTGCAGGGCTTCCCCCAGGATCCCTGCCTGGGCTGGACAGACAGTTCCATTCATGGCTTTTGTTGTGCTTTCCTCGTTCAGAGCAGGCTCAGGGGTGATTTACTGTGTGCTATTCACACTTCTACTACAGCCTTAGAAATCCTTCCCTTTTGTCACTTTGTCTCCTTATCTGATATCTCTTTCCCCTTATTGTTGTCCCTATTCCTCTCTAATTCTCATGGGATTCGAGGTGTTTACCAGGCTCTTTCCTGGTGATTGCTGGTGTGTGGAAAGGTTTCCACATCACTTCTGGAACTCTGGGAGCTATAAATCAGTTCTGTCTGCTGCCCTGCTCTGCAATGGGGAGAAGTGCAGTCAATCCCAGGGCAAAGGGCAAACCCTACAAACCAGAACAGTTCCTTCATCTGTGTTCTCCTAAAGGACACAGTGCCCCAGCCTGACTTTCTGCAGGGAATTACTGTTGTTAAAGTGGAATTGTTAGGAACAATTTCTGTTCCTGCTTTTTCCAGCCAGAACCTGGCACTGCTGGAAGGACTTTTTTGTTGCCTGATCTGTAGGTTTTGATTCTCAAGTATTTCCCTTCCCCGGGGCAGTCCGGTCACCGAGGTGTTTAAAGTCACCCATCTCTTTACCCGAGCCTGTTCAGTTTGTTCCATTGCCTTGAGCTGCAGGTTTTGAGCTGCTGCCTTCCTTGCAGATCCATCAATTATGATGAGAAAGATCCTTTCCTGTGCAATGCCTGTGGCTTCTGTAAATACGCCCGCTTCGACTTCATGCTCTACGCCAAGCCCTGCTGCGCCGTGGACCCCATCGAGAACGAGGAGGATCGCAAGAAGGTGGGGCTGGCAGGAGCTTCTGGGGCTCTGGGACACTGTGGGGACAGCAGGGCTCCATCCCCTCTTGTGGGCACAGCAAAGCTCCATCCCCTGTCAAAATCAGGGCTCCATCCCCTGTCAAAATCAGTGCTCCTTCAAGGCTCCTCGCTGACCGATGCGTTCTGGGTTTGTGTTTTGCTCCACCAGACAAGTAATTCTTCCAAAGGCATCATTCAGTGCCTCACTTATGAACTGACTGCATCTCCTTGCCTTGCTGTAGAAGGGAATGGATTTGGGTTATTTTGTTGGCTTCCCATCCCACCTGAGGAGCTCTGCTAATGAATGAAGAGCCCTGTGCACTCTGTGTCCTGTCCCAAAGGATCAGTGTGCTCGGTGTAGTGCCACAGGATGTGCTCAGTGTAGTGCCACAGAGTGTGCTCAGTAGTGTCACCACAGTGCTTCTCAGGGCAGAACCAGGCTGCAGGGTCACAATTTAGTGATTCCTCCCCAAGAGAAAAGTAAAAGGGAAGACTTGGAGCTTGGTGGTTGTGGTTCTGAAAATGAAATAAGAGTTTCCTTTCCTTTTCCCTGGGCAGGCAGTGACAAACATCAACACTCTGCTGGACAAGGCTGACAGGGTGTATCACCAGCTGATGGGACACCGACCACAGCTGGAGAACCTGCTGTGCAAAGTGAACGAGGCAGCCCCTGAGAAGCCCCAGGTAAGCAGGGCCAGGTGCAGCTTGCACAAAGCTCAGGCTGGGCACACACTGGCCTTGGCTCTGCCCAAGGCAGTCCTTGCCTCAGGTGCTGCTCTGCTGTTGTTATTTTTGTGTGGAGCCTCCCTTTATGATTCCTCTTTGCTTTCCCTGTTCCAGGATGAGTCTGGCAGCAGTGGAGGGATCAGTTCTACCTCAGCCAGTGTGAACAGGTACATCCTGCAGTTAGCCCAGGAGTACTGTGGGGACTGCAAGAACTCCTTCGATGAACTGTCCAAAATCATCCAGGTACAACGTGCTTTGGTTTGGATTTGGGCCAGGTGTTTATTAGAAAAAAGAAAAAACCAAGATGTTGCCATTCTTGATTTAAGGATATCATTAACAGCAGGTGATAATGATATCATTAAATCAAGATGATGATATCGTTAACAATGATAATGATAGCATTAACAGCTGCATATTTTCAGGGAAATAATAATAATTTCTAAAAGCTGTGTATTAATTACTAAAATTTCGGCTAGCTTTTGAAACTGGTTTTCTCAGCAGCTACATCATGAAGAGCAGGAGACAGAACAGATGGTTAATTAAAGAGAATTGAATTTTTGCATGTATCCAAGTGTTTGAAAACACACCAGTCTGAAAGGTGACCTACAGAAGTGTTTTATAAATTAAATATGTTTATTTGTGCTCAACAAGTCACATAAACACTGGAAAACCTGCTACATCATGAATGTCCTTTTGGCTGTGATATTTAAGCATATTAAATATATTTGGCTCTTTATATAATGAATAAATTACTCTGAAGAGTAAGTGCTCAAAGAATTGACTTACTCTGCCAGTATTAATAGTTGTTAATACTATAGATTTGTCACATTTCCAGTGTTGTATTGCATGTAGTTTAAACAGCAGGGAGGATAAAGTGATAAAGGTCTGGAATGGCTGCCTGGGGAGGTGGTGGAGTCACCATCCCTGGGGGTGTTTAACAAAGCCTGGATGTGGCACTGGGTGCCAGGGTT
>JAWMQZ010000078.1:1301311-1324603 GCA_035584835.1 Tangara arthus
CCACATGAGACCAATCACAGATGCACCTGTTGCATTCCACAGCAGCAGATAACCATTGTTTACATTTTGTTCTTGAGACCTCTCAGCTTCTCAGGAGAAAAAATCCTAAGGAAAGGATTTTTCATAAAAGATGTCTGTGACACAAGGACACCTCACTGCCTCAGGATTTCATATTTTCATTTAATATGTTTTTTATTATTTGTATTTGTATTTTGTAATTTGTAATATAACCCTGCAGTTCTTTAGTGTAGAACTCCAAACCCCACACGCAGTGCCAGCTGCTGTTCTCCCGTTTGGGGCAGACACAACAATTCCTCTCCAGGCCTGGCAGTCAAGGACACCTCACTGCCTCAGGCCCCCAGAGATTAAACAAAAGGGAGTTGGATGGAGCAAACTTGGGGTGAATGACTTCATTACCTGAAGCTGTAAATGGAGGATAAACCCCCAATATGCAAATGGACCAAAGTTATAAAAGTGTGAAAACCCGTGACCTGTGGTTCATTTTTGGGTGCAGCCCCTGGGGGGCTTCATCTGCCCGAGATGTACCTAAGGGCCCTTCAGTAAATACTTTTTATTCCCTTAATTTTATCTGGCCTGTATTTTAGGGTAGTCCCAAAAACGCATCAGGAAAGCCCCCTGAGGAAGGGAAAGCCTCATAGGGAGAGTTACCTTAGGATCACAGAGTGGTCTGGGTTGGAAGGGACCTCAGGGTCCCTCCCCTGCCATGGGTGTGTTGTACACCAGCAAAGTGTAACCCCCAACTCCCTGTGCCTTGTTACCAGCTGAGCTGAAATCCCAGGAGCTTTTGGCATTTAGTGCAAGCAGAGCATAACAGTGTTGTCTTTTTCCTCCTGGAATCAGGGACAATCCAGAGGCCACACAGCAAATGAATGATTTAATCATTGGGAAGGTTTCTGCAGCTCTGAAGGGACACTGGGCAAATCCAGACTTGGTGAGAGACTCCAGTGTTTTCCTGTTTCTTTGTTGTGCCCCTCTGCACTGCTGGTGTTATCTAATCATTGAATCTTCTCTCTTATGGTCTGTTTGTAAGAAGAAAACAATTTTGATAGGAAATTGTGGGGGTACCAGTTGTTGGTTTTACTGGGTCTGGAATGAAGGCACTTGAGGACAGTAATTCATGTTCAGACTCAGGTGTTTATTATTTTTTGTCAGTAAAACAGTCTCACAACCATGAATTCAGCAACTTTTCATTAGAAGGCACAAAATGGCCAACAATCTCTTGGTACAAGGGCTTTTAAGACTAAACGGTCCAATTAAGAGCTGACACCTGGATTATTTTCCCTTTTAACCCAATAACTGATCCCAAAGGGCCCCCAATGCAGACTTTTCTACCCAATTACAAAATGCCACCCAAACCCAAGAAGAAGAAGGAGGAGGACGAAGCATGAAGAAGAAACCCAGGATGACACCCTGTGCCCTGCATCTTACTCCCATCCACAACATACTAAAAACCTCAAAACCTCAATTTCTCACCTAAGTGATATACCTACACTATTCTCTATTATCTATTTCACACTTTTGTGGATTCCAGTCTATCTTGGAGTCTGGGAAACTTTGTCCATGAGTGAGGGTCAAAGTCAGTGCTCCCTTGGGGGTCAGGGCACTCCAGAGCAGACAGAGAAATATTCCTGGTGCCCTGGGCTTCCACACTGCCTGAATTTGTGTGTCTTTCTAGGTCTTCTCTCTTCCTTTGTGGAGGTGGAGTCCATCAAAAGGCACTTCAAGAGCCGCCTGGTGGGCACGGTGCTCAATGGCTACCTGTGCCTGAGGAAACTGGTGGTGCAGAGGACAAAGCTGATTGATGAGACCCAGGACATGCTGCTGGAGATGCTGGAGGACATGACAACAGGTAAAAACCACCTCTGTTCCAGCCTTGGGATCAAGTAAGATGGAAAAGCAGAACAGACACACAAAGAACTTTCCTAAATGACTGCTGTAATCAGGGGGGTTTATGACTTCCAGTATTTTCTGCTGGCACAGAGCAGTTGAACAGCATTCCTGGTCACCTCTTATTTTCCAGAAATCTCAGCCTCCTCATTTTTATGGGGCTATTTTACTGCAGCCCAGCCATGCAGAGTAACCCTACCAAAGAAATACCTTCCATCTTTCACAGAGTGGATTCACAAAAGGAGAGAGCACCAAATTGTGGGGCTGTCTGCAGAAGGATTTACTGCATGTGCTGAGTTAAAGTGGAATCTATAAAATTGACTGCAGTGTCCATTTTAAAGCTTCCTTTTGTTGGCAGGCACAGAGTCAGAGACCAAGGCATTCATGGCTGTGTGCATAGAGACTGCCAAGCGTTACAGCCTCGATGACTACAGGACCCCAGTGTTCATCTTTGAGAGGCTCTGCAGCATCATCTACCCTGTGAGTGGGGCAGGGGCACACTGCCTGAACAGAGCCCTGCAATGCTTTGGGAAGGGACTTAAAGATTGTCCAGTCCCACCCTCTGCCATGGCAGTGACACCTTCCATGATCCCAGGCTGCTCCCAGCCCTGGCCAGCCCAGCCCTGACACTTGCAGGGATCCAGGGGCAGCTGCAGCTTCTCTGGGCACCCTGTGCCAGGGCCTGCCCACTCTTCCCAATATCTGACCTAAATTTCCCCTCTTTCAGTTTGAACCCATTCCCCCTTGTCCTGTCACTCCAGCTCCTGATGAAAAGTCCCTCTCTGGCTTTCCTGCAGTCCCTTCAGACCCTGGAAGGTGTTGTGGGGTCTCCACACAACCTTCTCTCCAGGCTGAGCATTCCCAACTCTCCCAGCCTGTCTCCATAGGGGAGGTGCTCCAGTTCCCTGAGCAACTCCGTGGCCTCCTCTGCACTTGCTCCAAGAGTTTCAGTTTCATGTCCTTTTTTCGTTGAGGGTCACAAGAACTGTGTGCAGTGCTCCAGGTGGGGTCTCATGACAGAGGAGGAGAATCACCACCAAGCACCTCTAGCAGCCCTAGATCTGGTTCCTTTTTCCCAGAAGCAGCAGTGTCTGATTCACCATTAGCCAGTGTAGAACTGTACCCCAGTGTAATGTATCCCTTTGGGGGTGTTCAGGTTCCCTGAGGAATTTGGTTACTCAGTGATCCTGGCCATCCTCTGAGTGTGGCATGCAGAGCAGATGCACCAGTGGGGAAAGGACTGAAGGTTTAGGAACATTCTCCCATTAAAATGCACCAGTGGGAGCATGGTTAGGGAAAAACTTAATTCACTCTGTCTCTGCTGCTGCTCTTTAGGAGGAGAATGAAGTCACTGAGTTCTTTGTCACTCTGGAGAAAGATCCCCAGCAGGAAGATTTCCTGCAGGGCAGGATGCCAGGGAATCCCTACAGCAGTAACGAGCCTGGCATCGGGCCCCTCATGAGGGACATCAAGAACAAGATCTGCCAGGACTGTGACCTGGTGGCTCTGCTGGAGGATGACAGTGGGATGGAGGTGAGAATTTCTGGAGGCGGGGATTTCTTGCACAGACCTGTGGGATACTGGTTTTGGGCAGCTGGTGGTTGCTGGGGTGGTGATGTAACAACCTGAGCTTGTTCTTGACTTGTTCTTCTCTCCCTTTCAGCTTCTGGTGAACAACAAGATCATCAGTCTGGATCTGCCTGTGGCTGAGGTCTACAAGAAGGTGTGGTGTCCCACAAACGAGGTGTGTGTTACCTTTGTACAAGTTAACAACACAGAGCACCTGTCCTTCAAATCACCAAAAAAAATGGGGAAAAATCAAAACCACACGCGTCAGGATTTATTTCCTGGCATAGAATTTATTGGGTGTAACTGCTCAGCAACTTTTGGTGCTGTGTTAGGACAGATTGTGCATGGCCCTGCAACGTGAGTGATTGCAGAGCACTGCCCCAGGTGAGCTGTGTCCTGTGTCGCATGTGACTCTTCCTGAGGAACAGCTTTCCCTGTGTTCCCCTGGGGAGAGCTGAACGTTTCAGTGCCTTTCAGAGCACATTTCACACTCCATCTGCACACAAAAGTTTTGTGTGTGTGCACACAAGGACACCAGACTGCTCCATCAGTCTGTGCTTCGGGGGTGAACCCAAGTTATTTATGCACAGAGCATCCAGTGCTTCTCCATATTTTGCACTTCTGCTCTCATGTTTTCCATCAGGATCTCAAGCACTTGGCAGATTGATCCTTTTTTTTTGCTTTTCATTCCATGTGTTGTGTGTTTTTCACATGAAGAAATGGACCCACAGTCTTAAGGGTCCAGTCCACCGTGTCATACTGAGCTTGTTCCAGAGGTGGATGTGGTCCAGAACAAGCTCTTCCCTTCCTTCCTTGTGACCATTCAAATAAACTCCCACTGAGACCATCAGGCTCAAGCTTGCCCACTACAAATATATTTTTAGAGGCACTTGAGATCATAAAACAATACTGATTTGCCCAGCATTTCTTGGTCATTCCTCATTTCCTCCTGGCCTCAAATCACCTTTGAAACCTCCATTTCCTGAAGCCATTTGTGGGAAGATTTCAAACAAAGTGCCAGTTAGCAGTGAATGATGATAAAATGGGTCTCATTAAGCTTTATTTCAGGAACAAAGCCTTCAGTACTGCAAAATCAAGCCCAAACCTTGTGACAGTGATAATTTTTTAACAAGGTACCAACTTGGAAAGGGAGACGAGGTGCTGGTGTTAATTTGTGAGTTCTGATTTGAATTCTGATCGGGTCGCTGGTGGGAATGTTCCCCATGCTGCCCCTGGAGGAGCTGTTCCCGTGGGATGCCGGGCGTGCAGCTCTCCCGGGAGGGAAGTAGCTCTGCTGCTGAAAGGCAGAGTTTGCTCAGCATTCCTGTGGATGAACGGCTTTCATCTGTCTTCCTTTGTGAGCACCTCCTGGAGCCGCAGCTCCCGTTCCCTGGGAGCGACAGGCTCACAAGAAACGCAACCTCAGGCCCCTTTTTGTTTCCCTTGTCTCTCAGTGGCTTTTTTTGTTCATCTGCCGTTTTACCAGGGCCCCTGTGGTGTTAATTGCTGGTCGCCAGCGTGGCCTTTGAGCAGATCTTCCCCCCGGGGCTTTCCCTGTGCTTATGTATTTGCTGTGACATTAAGCACTGCTTATTCCACATTAGGCTTAGCACGATCCCTGACAGGTTTTCTCTTGCAAGGTCTCCTGCTCCCAAATCTGGGATTTTTCTTTTCTGCTTTTTATTCAGACCTATGGATTAAAAATGGAAAGTTTCGTGATATGCTGTCAGTATTTCCAGCTGGAAATGCATGTGGAAAGTGTCCCTTTCTCAGGGTAAAAGCACAGCTTCTTGGCTGTATCAGTGATGTACTGTCTTACTGAAAGCTCATTAAATTGCCTTTTACTCCTCTTCCATTTGCCATCGCTGCAGATTTTATCTGTTTGAAAGCTTTCATCCAATTAGCCTGTCCTGCTTCATTTCCTGGGCTGTGCCTATTCCCTGTATTTCCCAGGTATGCTGTGCCATACCCTCAGAGGAGAGGTTGCCATGGAAAGCAGGTGAACCCATTTTCCATGGCTGCATCTTTCACTGGTGCTGAAGGAAAGCTGGAGGAGATGGAAGGAGGAGGAGACTGTTTATCACCAGTCTGTCAATTAACTGGCAATGCCAAGAAAAGCTGGGCAGACCAAGGGATGAGTTACTGGTGTTTCTGCAGGTGGCTCTACTGTTGTTTTTAATTCATCTCAGGAAGGGGAGAATGAGGGAGTGAAAGTTTCCCCCGTGCTACCATCAGCAGGTGGAACAGCACGAGGGAGAACTGGGGCTGGAGTGCCTGTACACACTGAAACCAGAACCAGGCTTGTGTCCAAGTGCCCAGAGACAGAATGAATAAAAAGCTCTGCTCTTGCAGGGGGAGCCCATGAGGATCATTTACCGCATGCGGGGGTTACTGGGAGATGCCACGGAGGAATTCATCGAGTCCCTCGACTCCACCACTGGTAATGCATTTGTCTGCTGAGAGCTGGGATTAGATTTGAAATCTGAGGTTTGCTGCAGAGCAATGACATTATTATCCTCACAGCAGTGAGCTTAAAGTTGATTGACGTTGCTTTTGCTGCATTTACCTGCTTCACCTCGAGTGAAGGAGGATTTTACCAGTGCTTTAAAGCTGTGCTTCAGATGTGAGCACTTGCTTGGCACGGGGACCATTCTGCCCAACCCTTCTTCATATCTCTACTCTTAATTCTTTTTGAATTCAATACAACTGAAGTGACTGGAATTGCTGGGAAATGTGTACTGCTCTGCTCTCCATTTCTGCTTCCACTGCACGAGCGTGTCCCGCTGTGGCTGCTCCTGTCCTCACCACTGTGTCTGTCCTGCAGATGAGGAGGAAGATGAGGAAGAGGTGTATAAGATGGCAGGGGTGATGGCCCCATGTGGAGGCCTGGAGTGCATGCTCAACAGACTGACTGGCATCAAGGACTTCAAACAGGGCCGGCACCTCTTAACTGTGAGTCTCCCTTTGGCACCGGGGTCAGGAGTTATGGGGAGGAAAATTCCACAGACATCCCTGAGGTTTAGACAATCTCTCTTGAGCTGGAGCAGCTCTTTCCCTCTCCTGTTCTTCTTGGGTAACAATTCCTTACAAAACTTGAAATGTCTAGAGCCTGAGGAGTTGGTAAGACCAAATCCTGTCTTGCTGGAGGAATTGTTTTCTGCCTTGGCCTTATCTGAAAACCAAAGCTGCACTAAGATATATATATATATATATACGTATCTGTATATAGATGTAAACATCTGGGGTGTACTGTATCCCAGCAGTCTGGAGATCAGGTCTGTTATTGTATTAAACTATTACTTCAGTTTCAGCAAAATCCCCTCTCATTGAGAAGGTCCCACAGAGAATCCCTTTGCTGTATTTTGCAGGTGCTGTTAAAACTCTTCAGTTACTGTGTGAAGGTGAAAATCAACCGGCAGCAGCTGGTCAAGCCAGAGATGAACACTTTGAATGTCATGCTGGGGACTCTCAACTTGGTAAGGACAGCCTTGACTCCCAGAAGTGGTTTTTCCATGGATTCCAATGAATTTAAGCTACTTCTGACTGCCCTGCTGCCTTGTGACAACTACAGGAGATGGAAATATTGCTGTGCTGGCACTGCAAATTATCCTTTGGACATTCCTTATCTTTTATGGGCGGGAGTGTGGGGGCAGTTAAACCAGTGCCCCTTCCCACCTCAAACCAGTGACTACTGGTGTTCAGTGCCCCTTCCCACCTCAAACCAGTGACTGCTGGTGCTCCAGTGCCCCTTCCCACCTCAAACCAGTGACTGCTGGTGTTCCAGTGCCCCTTCCCACCTCAAACCAGTGACTGCTGGTGTTCAGTGCCCCTTCCCACCTCAAACCAGTGACTGTTGGTGCTCCAGTGCCCCTTCCCACCTCAAACCAGTGACTGCTGGTGTTCAGTGCCCCTTCCCGCCTCACACCAGTTCCTGCTGCTGTTCCCCTGAGCACTCCCATGTCTTGCAGGCTCTGGTGGCTGAGCAGGAGAGCAAGGACAGTGGGGGAGCAGCAGTGGCAGAGCAGGTGCTCAGCATCATGGAGATCATTCTGGATGAATCCAACGCGGAGCCCCTGAGTGAGGACAAGGTGAGTGGCTCCTTTCCCTGGGGTTCAGGGCTTGCACAGCCCTGCTCACAGGGATGCTGAGCTCCAGGAGCTGGAGGGGAGTGCTGATGGAGTCTGACCCTCGTTACACTTCTGGCAGGTCTTAGCAGGCCTTGGGGAAGGGCTCGAGGAGGGCCCTGAACCAAAAGCACTGCGAGGCTGTGTCAGGATGAGTCTTGCATGATTGGGTGAGGGTTGTTAGGCACTGCTTGGATCCTTTCCTGCCTGCTTTGGGCCATGGGCCAGGGAGAGACAAGAAAAGACACAGCTTGGCCTTGTTTTTTGGAGTGTTTTTGTATGTGTTGAAAACATGATTGATTTTCCAGCTAATTGAGAATAAAACTGTATCTCATCTAGACTGAGAACAAGAAGAGCTTCTCACTCATCTTTTGAAGCTGTGGGTGAACAGGAATCTGGTGTGCTTTGGGTTGGAATTATTAGACTTTTGGGTGGAAAATGCTTTAACAGCACGTGGAATAAGCCAGGTGTCAGCTAGAGGGGTTGGTGCAGCCATTCCACGAGACCTCTGGGACGAGACTGAGTTTTATTTTTATCAGGGACTACCCCTTCACAACAGGAGTAGCCCAGCAGCTCCCAGAGTGAGAATTTTCTTGTCGATTTATTGAATATAAATCCTGCTGCTCTTGCTTCACAGGGCAACCTCCTCCTCACAGGGGACAAGGACCAGCTGGTGATGCTGCTGGACCAGATCAACAGCACCTTTGTGCGCTCCAACCTGAGCGTGCTGCAGGGGCTGCTGCGCATCATCCCCTACCTGTCCTTCGGGGAGATGGAGAAGATGCAGATCCTGGTGGATCGCTTCAAGCCCTACTGTAACTTTGATAAGTACGTTGGCACAGCTCAGCTAAAAGCGCCTGAAATGGGTCCTACTGACACATCTCTGCCTCTATTTGCTCATTGATGCTACTCCAGTCTAATACCAGGCTTCAGCTTCATTTCCTCTTTCACTTCTAAGCCATTTTTGAAAGAAATGTGTGAGCTCTAGCTTGAGAAATAGGTCTTTAGAGAGTATTTTGAGGTGACAGGGACCTGAATAGCTTTTCTGAGTCTCTGAGCTGGGGCAGGTGCACCATTCAGTGAGAATTACAGGCAGAGTTACCATTTCTTCTCTTTGCTCAGGTATGATGAGGAGCACAGTGGAGATGATAAAGTTTTCCTGGATTGCTTCTGTAAAATAGCAGCAGGAATAAAGAACAACAGCAACGGCCATCAGCTGAAAGATCTCATCCTGCAGAAGGGGATTACACAGAATGCCCTGGATTACATGAAAAAGCACATTCCAAGTGCAAAGAAGTAAGAGTCACTATTTAATGCGTGTGGTTAATGTGTGTGACTGCCCTGGACATCCTCCTCATCCCATCACCACAATCTCCCAAGAAATCCATGGACAAGTGCCCATTCAGGAGCATTCAGAGCTGTGATGCAGAGGTCTGGTGAGGCAGTGCATGTATAGGGATGACCTAAAACCCCTGAAATCTTCCCATTTGATACCCATCCAAGCTGATTTCTTGGATATCTCAATCCTTGTTTCCTGCCTGTTCCCTCCTGTTGCACAGCAACAGAGTTTCTGCTGTTGGTAGCCAACTCATGAACACAAATCCCCAGGCTCAGAGTTGGCACTGTGACCATGCACAGCATGGGAGTGGGAGTGTGACTGTCCCTTCATTAATGAGCTGAGCAGGGACACGGGGGAGGGAGTGTTCCCTGCAGCCTGGAGCCATGCTGCTGTCTGGGACACTCCCTCAGCTGCTGCCTTTTGTGTTCCATGCAGTTTGGATGCAGACATATGGAAGAGGTTCTTATCTCGACCTGCACTTCCTTTTATCCTGCGCCTGCTCCGAGGCCTCGCGACGCAGCACCCTGCAACACAGGTGAGCCCAGGGCCCTGGCACTCTGCTCTGGGGCTGCAGCTGAGCAGAAATTCCTCTAAGAGTTGGTTCTACACTCATTTTTGTTGGGTTTTGTTCTGCCATCCTCACCATAGTTGAAACAGTTTTGCTCACAACTTTTCTCTGCCGGAAGGTTTTGGTTCTAGTCTGAAGGGAATTCTGTTTGGGGGATAAAGCAGGGAGAAAATCCAGTTCTCCTGAGCTTACCCCTTATAAGAATGTGAAATTCTTACAAGAATTGTTAATTCTGTTGGGAATCTCAAAGTAGGCATAGGTGTGGAAGCTGTTCAGGTATTCCCTGGGCAAGTTCTGCCTTTGCAGAGCATCCTCTGAGTTTTGTGTGTCACATGACAAGATTGGGAACATGACTCTGTGTCTTTGTCTTGATGCCTTGAGCCTCTGCTGGGCAGCTTCAGGCATAATCTGGAAAAGTCAGAGATTCTGACTTCAGTATTTCCTCCTGCTGTGTGGTGTGAGATTGACACACCAGTGTGAAGGGAAGGTAATTATTGATAAGCTCCTCAGGACGTGATTGTTGGTGTTTGAAGGCATCAATACAATGTCTTATCACAAAATACATGTTTTATCCAACATTCCCATCTGAGCTGGTAATGACCAGTGGAGAGGCAAATTGCCCCAGACTTACACACAGTTTTAGGGCCCAGGAGCATTAAAAAAGGAAGGAACAGTTGTTGCAGCTCAGTGCTGTGCCCAGCTGTCCCTGTAGGATTAGGGGGACAGTCACTGTCCCGAGTCCCCTCCTCCTGAGCAGTGCTGTGTTCCCATCCCCCCCAGGTGCTAATAGGAACAGACTCCATCTCCAACCTGCACAAACTGGAGCAGGTGTCAAGTGATGAAGGCATTGGGACGTTGGCAGAGAACCTCCTGGAGGCTCTGAGGGAGCACCCCGAGGTGAACAAGAAGATTGACGCCGCGCGGAAGGAGACGCGCGCCGAGAAGAAGAGGATGGCCATGGCCATGAGGCAGAAGGCCCTGGGCACCCTGGGCATGACGGTAATGGCTGGGTGCTCTGCTCCTTCAGGGGCTTGCCTTCCTGCCCTGCTCAAGCTGCCTCAGCAGGAAATGTGGGAAGGGATTTATTGATGGATATTGCAGAGCTCCAACCTCCCAGTTTTCCTGGTTGCTGCCAGGAGGGAACAGAGCTGCTGGGAGATGGGATGGGCATTCCAGTGCCAGTGCTGGGCATGGTGTGGTTTCTCATTGTTTTTAACCTGCTTGAGCTTTTCTCTCTTCCAGACAAATGAGAAGGGCCAGGTGGTGACCAAGACTGCGCTGCTTAAACAGATGGAGGAGCTGATAGAGGAGCCGGGACTGACCTGCTGCATCTGCCGGGAGGGATACAAGTTCCAGGTAGTGGGAGCTAAGAGTTCTGCATAGTGGGAGCTAAAAGTTCCAAATAATGGGAGCTAAAAGGTCCAGGTAGTGGGAGCTAAGAGTTCTGCATAGCAGGAGCTAAAAGGTCCAGGTAGTGGGAGCTAAGAGTTCCAGGTAGTGGTGATGGAGATTTAAGTTCCAGGTGAAGGGAGACACATTTTCAGAGCCCTCTCAGCTCCAAAGGGGACTTGCCAGTATCTGGTTGCACAAGTGCTGGCACTGGAGGATCAGGAAGTCTCAGGTTTAGTTCTTGAGATCAGTAATTCCAGAGGTGGCTGGGAAAGGGAAGTGTGTTTTCAGTGAAAGCTGGAAAAATGCAGGACGAGTTTAAGTTTAAGTTTGAGGTCAGTATTGATGCAAGGAACCCTGAAAGGGGGACTAACATGCTCTGACTCTATGATTCAGAAGGTTGAACAAATGCTTTATTAAGCTATATTATATTATACTACATACTATACTAATACTATACTAAACAAAAACCTGTGACCCTTTCCAACAGTCACAACACAGCTTTGACCTAATTGGTCAATCAGTCAAAACAACCATCACCAGTGTCCAATTAACAAATCCCTTTTCAGCAAACAATCTACATAACACATTCCACATGTGTCAAACAACAGATGCAGCAAGTGAAGATAAGAATTGTTTTCTTCTTTCTCTGAGCTTTCTCACTGCCTTCCCCAGGAAAAATCTTGGGAGAGAGAATTGTCTCTCTCTGTTCAAAGAGTATGTGAATACCACATGGTTGGGACTGGGAGAGGTTCAATTCGGTGTGTGGTGTGGAAAGAGCAGGAGATGAGTTGCAGAGCTTGCTAAGGCAGCTGTGGGGTGAAAAGAGCAGGAGATGTGTCCTGCTGCAGAGCTGAGTGCTTGCTAAGGCAGCTGTGGGGTGGAAAGAGCAGGAGATGAGTTGCAGAGCTGAGTGCTTGCTAAGGCAGCTGTGTGTCCTTGCAGCCCACCAAGGTGCTGGGGATTTACACCTTCACCAAGCGCGTGGCGCTCGAGGAGTTTGAGAACAAACCCCGCAAGCAGCAGGGCTACAGCACCGTGTCCCACTTCAACATCGTGCACTACGACTGCCACCTGGCAGCTGTCAGGTACGTGTGCCCACAGCCACACAGCCCCGCAGCCTGGGCTGGAGGCCTTTCCAGGAGGTTTGGGATCACTGTGGGATGGGTGGGCTGGGCTGTTGATCGCTTTGCAGGGCTTCTCCATCAGGGTCTGCTTTAACACTGCTCAGGCCTGGACTCTGCCAGGTCCAGTATTGAGAGAAGCTGTGGAATTGTTATTTTTGGGATGTTTCCTTTAGACAAAAGCTTGCATCCTCCTGACTTGCCTGGTGTGCTCTGTCTCTTTGTGCAGGCTTGCTCGGGGCCGTGAGGAGTGGGAGAGTGCAGCCCTGCAAAATGCCAACACCAAGTGCAATGGGCTCCTGCCAGTGTGGGGGCCCCACGTGCCAGAGTCTGCTTTTGCCACGTGCTTGGCACGGTGAGTACAGACAGGTTCTTCCCCAGCTGGTTCCATCTGGCTGAGTCAGATCCTTGCCACACATTCCCCTGAAATCTTGGGATCAGAGGTGGTGCAGCTGAATCTTGGTAAAACAGAGCCATTTCAGGTTCTTCCATCAGGAGTGAATCTCCTAAAAAAATGCAGGTGTCTGTTTGCTCCTTGGCTTCATGTAAATAATTCCAGAACCTCCTTAGCCCCCAGTCACAGCTGAAGATGCAGTGTTGATTCATTTGTGGCCCAGTGAGCCCCTACTGTACAAAAGAAACCTTCTGACACCAGTGGATTCCCTGGTGTAGATTTCCAGATTTCTCTTGGATGGTACTGAGGTACTCTAGCACCTATCTGGAGCAGATGGAGATGCTGATGTCAGGATTCTGCTTTACCTTGTGCTGGGTTTGTAATGTCACATTAGAAATTTTGAACCTGGGAATGGATAGGTGTAGATCAGATATTGGGAAGAAAGTCTTCCCTGTGGAGGTGTGTGCACTGGCACAAGATGCCCAGAGAAGTTATGGATGTCCCATCCCTGGCAGTGTCCAAAGCCAGGTTGGACGAGGCTTTGAGCAACCTGGGACAGTGGAAGGTGTCCCTGCCCATGGCAAGGGTTGGGACTGGATAATCTTTAATGTCCCTCCCAACCCAAACCATTCTGTGATTCTGGAATTCTGTGGAATCAAGGGTGGCAACGTCCTGGAAGCATTCCAGCCAGGGAGCTGTATCCCACGTCCTGGGCATGGGAAAACAGTATTGATGGGTGGACAGATATCTGCAGATGGAATTGGATTTGCCAGAGTGAGCTGAAAGCCTCCCTTTGGGGAGGTTACTCCAAGGTAGCAGGGCTGCCTTTGTGAGTTTCTGTGCCGTGCTTGCTGTGCTCCTGGGCTGTGCTGTGGCGGGAGGAGCTCTCTGCAAGCTCCCTGCTGTTTTTCAGCCACAACACAAACCTGCAGGAGGGGCTGTGCTGTGGCAGGAGGAGCTCTCTGAAAGCCCCCTGGTGTTTTGCAGCCACAACACGTACCTGCAGGAGTGCACGGGGCAGAGGGAGCCCACGTACCAGCTGAACGTGCACGACATCAAGCTGCTGTTCCTGCGCTTCGCCATGGAGCAGTCGTTCAGCATCGACACCGGGGGCGGCGGCCGCGAGAGCAACATCCACCTCATCCCCTACATCATCCACACCGTGCTCTATGTGCTCAACACGTCAGTGCCACCCCTCCCACCCTCCCACAGCTCTGGCTGTGCTGCTGCACGGGCCAGCACAGATGGGAAATCACATAAAGTTTGGGAGGGTTGCACATCCTAAGTAGGTTGTTAAGGATTTGCATTGTTGGGAGTGAAGCCTGGACATGCCGGATAACAGGGAACCTATTGAGTAAAAGCAATTGGGAATTAGCTTCTCTTTCCATTCTAGATGTAATTATTACCTCTGGGGTGAGCAACAGGGTTATTACATTAAAGAAACTCTGCCTGCTTAATTTTCTCCTGAGCAGGCAGAAGAGACACTGCGATGAAATAATTGTTAGTTGAAAACTTAACCCTGATACAATTTTATTCAGTGTTCAAATAACACAGGTTGGTTTCCAGATTTGACATCCTAGAGGAGGGTTCAGGTCCACCAGATTTTCCTGATATTTTTAATTTTTTTGGGAGGGTTACCATCATTATTTTTTGCCAATAAACAGCAGTGCATTGGCACTGCACTGAGGCTACGTGGCCACATCCATGGGCACCCAGATGCTTTGGAATACATGAGCTGGTTCTGATCCTGCAGAAATGGGCTGCCCATGTATATCCTCTATTGGAGGAGTTAGCTATTAGTAAGTAATACTAATTAGATGAGGGTATAAATATTAAAATACACACCAAGGTCACTCCAAATGCAGTGCGGTGAAATCCCTCTCACTTTCCCGCCTGGAACTAATCAAGGTTTTGGCTGTAATACAATTTGTCTTTTGTTTTTAATATCTATCTCCAGATCCCTGTGCTATTGTTTTCCCAATCCTTTGGGAGACAAGTAAATGGAACTATTTGTTTCATCTTGTTAGGCTGCTGTTGGCACCACAGAGCCCAGAACCCGCTGGGCAGACGTGGAAAAAAAGCCTTCTGTACTTCCCAGACAGAATTTTTAATATTAAATGGAGAAAATAAAGAGCTACTACTTGGCTCCCAGCTGCATCTTTTAGCAGATGAAAAGGTCACACAGCCCTGACAGCTCATCTGCTGGGATGCTGCTTGATGCCTGACAGGGAGAGTTTATCTCACTTCAGAGTCACAGGTCTGACCTGGCTGGCAGCCTCTGCCTGCTGCAGTAGAGCTACAGATGTGGCAAAGTGTGATGCAACTTCCCAAAGTCTCCTGTGACACGTGCTTTCCACTGTCACTTCTGGGCTGTCAGGACTCCTGGGACACTGGAGCTCTGAGGAAAAGATGGAAAAGGATAAAATATTTATATAAGCTGGCAGTAAAGTGCAGTGTCTTTTGGCTTTGAATTTGGCCTGTATGTTGCAGGAGTTGCTTTTGCAGTAGAGGAATTTTATAAATGGATCCAGGTGTGGCTGCAGGAGCTGCAGTGGCTGTGTGGTGTCCCATGGGAGTTGGCACCACTCATCTTTTTCTCAAAAAAAGGGAAAAATACCTCTACAGTGGTGTTACCTTCCACTGGGGCAATGACAGCTGCCTGGCAAACCTGTAGTGCCACCCACAACTCCAAGGAAAATGTGTTTGCTTCACTGGGAGCAGGTCCTCAGCCAGGGAAGAATTTGGGAGAAACTGGTGGTGCCCACTGGGAGCAAATCCTTAACCAGGGGAAGAATTTGGGAGAAGCTAGTGGTGCCCATTGGGAGAAAATCTTTACCCAGGCGAAGAATTTGGGAGAAGCTAGTGGTGCCCATTGGGAGAAAATCTTTAACCAGGGGAAGAATTTGGGAGAAGCTAGTGGTGCCCACTGGGAGCAAATCCTCAGCCCGGGATGAGTTTGGGAAAAGCTGGTGGTGCCCACTGGGAGCAAATCCTCAACCAGGGGGTGGATTTGGGGGAAGCTGGTGGTGCCCAGCTGTCTGCCTGTGCAGGGGCAGCACCCAGGGTGCTGGGGAGCAGAGGCTGAGCCCCCTGGAGCTGAGCAGAGGCTGAGCCCCCTGGAGCTGAGCAGCCTCTGATGCTCTCCCTGTGTTGCAGGACCCGGGCGACCTCGCGGGAGGAGAAGAACCTGCAGAGCTTCCTGGAGCAGCCCCGTGAGAAGTGGGTGGAGAGCGCCTTCGAGGTGGACGGGCCCCACTACTACACCGTGCTGGCCCTGCACGTGTGTCCCCCCGAGCGGTGGCGCGCCATCCGCGGGGACATCCTGCGCCGCCTGCTCGTCACCGCCCACGCACGCGTGGTGTCCCCGGGAGGGGCCAGCAGGTCAGTCCCACCCCTGGCTGGGCATGGCACAGAGCCCCATGGGCACTAGCACAGGGCTTGTGTCACTGTCACACCCACTCCTGTCATTGTCACAGAGCCACTTGTGTCACTGTCACAGAGCCACTTGTGTCACTGTCACAGAGCCACTGGGGTCACTGTCACACCCACTCCTGTCACTGTCACACCCACTCCTGCCATTGTCACAGAGCCACTGGGGTCACTGTCACAGAGCCACTGGGGTCACTGTCACACCCACTCCTGCCATTGTCACAGAGCCACTGGGGTCACTGTCACAGAGCCACTTGTGTCACTGTCACACCTGCTCACGTCACAGCCCCACTCACAGCCGATGGAGTGTGTGTAGTTTACACCAGGTATTAGCCCCTCTGAGTAACCTTTGCACTCAGGGTTGTGGAGCTGCACAATCCCAGCCTGGCTTGGGAGGGACCCTGAAACCCCCCCAGTGCCACCCCCTGCCATGGCAGGGACACCCCCCAGAGCCCAGGGACACCCCTAGAGCCCAGGGACACCCCCGGCACAGCCCAGGGACACCCCCAGCACAGCCCAGGGACACCCCCAGAGCCCAGGGACACCCCCAGCACTGCCCAGGGACACCCGTAGAGCCCAGGGACACCCCCAAGCACTGCCCATGTTGCTCCCACCCCTGTCCAGCCTGGCCCTGAGTGGCTGCAGCTGCCCCCCAGGGTTGGTCTGAGCAGGAGATTTCATTCTGGATGTTCCCTGGAGTGGATCAATGAGCTGATCCATGGAAATGAAGCTTTTCCTTCTTCCTCCCCCACCTCAGCACTCAGCCATGAGCTGTCTGAGCTGTGCCTCATTCCTGTTTGCCTCCCTAAAGAAGCTCCTTCTGGGCCCTTTTGATCGGTGCTCCAGCCTCCCTCAAATAGAAAAATAGAAATAGAAGTCAAATGCCATTGCTTTTTAAAAAGAAAAAAATCAATAGCAGCTGTCAGGCGCTTGAAGCACAAGAATAAGTGGCTGTGCCTGTCTGACAAAGGCACAATATTTCCAGAGAGGGAAATGGAGTTCTGAAAGGATGATTTGAAATAGCTGTCATAATTAGGAATCAATTCATTATTATTCTAAGTCGCCTTAAAGGGCATTTTTATGCTGATGACATTAATTAGGTGTTTGATAAAGTCATTACATTGTAGTTGCACAAACCCAGCATGAACCAGTGCTCTTGGAAAAGGCAGAGAGCCCTGAAAGGGCTCCTCCATTGATCCCTGTGCTGCTTTCAGCCTCCCCTGGCTCCTGTTTCCTATTTCCTGCAACCTGTCTGGGTCCTGGGGGGTCTGACAGACCCAGGGCATGTCCTGGAGGCTCAGGGGATGCAGCAGGGCCAAGCCCAGAGTGGGTTTGCTGCTTTTTCAACCTCCCTGGATGTTCTGTTCCTTCCCCAAGCACAGGTGCTGTAATAAAAGCACATTGGAACAGGCAGAGCCAGGAAGTTCCAGCTAAAGCATCCAATCTCTGGAATTTCAGGGGAGCACACTCAGAAACAGTGCTCAGGAATTATGTCAAGGTTTATTCAAGGGCTTTCTTTAATCTCTGCAGACTAAGGGAGCACAAAGCCTCCCTCTGATAAAGCCTCTCAGAAATAGCAATATGGCAATTCTGATTTCCAAGCTCTGTGCTTATTTATTCTTGTGGAAAATCAGGAAGAGGGTGATGGATGGTGAAAGGCTCTGCAGATAAGTGCCAATATCTTGAATTTGTAGGCTGAGGCAGAGAGGAAGCCACTGGCTGTGACACCAGGGTAATGTCTGCATGCAAAGCATTAAAATTAACATTCCATGTTCAGGGTGTTGTCTGGGAGCAGCTCCATTCCAGAACACTGGGGTGAAGGCTGGGGACACCCAAGGACTCACTGCTACCTGTGCCTCTTAAAAAGGGACAGGGACCACTGCAGGAACCCCAGTGCATCTCAGAAAGGGACAGGGACCACTGCAGGAACCCCCAGTGCATCTTAAAAAGGGACAGGAGTCACTGCAGGAACCCCAGTGCATCTCAGAAAGGGACAGGAGTCACTGTAGGGACCCGCAGTGCATCTTAAAAAGGGACAGGAACCACTGCAGGAACCCCAGTGCCTCTTAAAAAGGGACAGGAACCACTGCAGGAACCCCAGTGCACCTTAAAAAGGGACAGGGACCACTGCAGGAACCCCCAGAGCATCAGAGCATCTTAAAAAGGGACAGGAGTCACTGCAGGAACCCCAGAGCATCTCCAGAAGGCTGAGGATCTGCTGGTGATCTGAAACCTCCTGTAAATCCTGGGAAGGGCAGGAGGGCCCTGCATTCCCTCATCCCAAGGCAGCAAATCCCACCCATGGGGAGGTGCCCATGCAGCTCCTCAGCTGGGCCAGCAGGGTCACAGATTTGGGGAGAATTGAGCCAGAAAGGGCTTCTGGCTCTGCCAGGAGGGGTGGTACCACAGGTACCAGGGGGAGATGCTCAGCACCTCCCTTGTTTAGGAAACATTTATTTAAACATCCTCTTTAAACCCAAAGATGAAATTCCCAGAATGGATCCCAGTTCTGGGATTTTGTAAATATAATTTACAGATCCCAAAGAACTGAATCAAGCATTTATTGTTATTGAACCACAAATTCTGGCTAAAAAATCCTGTAGATGTTTTTCAGTGTAGCTTTCATCTGGAATTTGGGAGGAAAAGACCATTTTGATTGTTTTCCCTTTGCTGTCCACTGTGCCCTCTCTAAAACCCTGCAGAGGGAAGCCAGGCTTGCCCAGAGTGTGGCCTTGTGCTGGCAGTGCCTGTCCAGCTGCAGGAGTGAAACCCAGCAGCTCCTGCATGGAGCAGCTGCTCCACAAGGTAACTCCCAGCCCTAACCCACAAGGGCCTTTTAGTTTTCAATTAGAGGAGCAGACTGCAATTAGATCAAACCCATTCACATGAAAGGAAAAGTCTGGCTTGCAGTATTTGGGAGGCCAGAATTAGCCTCGCTCGGAGTTCTCTTCATCCCGTGGAAATTTAGTCACCTTTACTAATTGGTTTTCCTTTAAATAATTAAGCTGAGCTGCCCGAGCAGGCTGCCACCTACTAAGATGTCTGTTTTAAGGGCACAGACACACACAAACTGAGCCTTTTAATAAGAGCAGCACAATGTTCATTTTCCCCCCAGAAAAGCCCAGTCTGGGGCAGTTGCAGTGGGAGCCCCTGTTTGTGTTGCTGACTCACAGCAGCAGCTGAGCTGGTCCTGGGTGCACAAAAAATGGTTTTTGTTTTTCCAAAGCTCTGGAGTGTTGAGCAGGAAGCAGCACGTGATGGGGCAGATGTACCTGAGGAGCACAGGCACAAAAATTCCAAAGCCATGAGAGCTGCTGGCAGGAGGTTCCTCCTTGCCGGAACCTGTTTGTGATTAATCCTGCAGACTTTGGGAGCTGCTGTCCCAGCACAGCTCTGCACCTTTTAGGGCATTTCTGCTGCTCCAAACCCAGGTGCTGGATTTCCAGAAGTCCTTTCCTGGCAGGAGAATAACCAAGGATATATTAACTGGAAATTCCTCCATTTCTTCAAGGACAAGAGATTTCCCTCAGAGTCTTGCAGAAATGCTTTTATGAGTTGGAAGCACAAAGCTGTTGTGTCATTGATACCCCCTGGATTTGATCATTCCTTCAGGAATCTGCTCTTCTCCAGCAGTGACACACAAACAAGGGCTGTACATTGTTTTTCCCCACTCTGCTGTTGATTTTCTGTGTAGTCTCAGCCCTCCAGGTCCCTCTGTGCTCATTTCCCTCCATGGAAGGAGGTTTGGCTGGCAGAGCTGCCCTGGTCAGAGCACAGCTGGAGCAGAGGGGATGCCCAGAGAGCTCCAGGTGCCCAAAGTTCCCTGGGCAGGATCACCCAGCCAGGCTCACTGAGAGCCCTCCCTGCTGTCACTGCTGGGCTCTGGCTGCTCCAGCTGCCCTGCTGGCCATCAGGGGGGCACCAAAGCCCCGTGATGTCGGGTTTGTTGTTGCTGGAATGGCTCCCAAGGTATTAGAAAGTCTCTTTTTTCCCAGCCCCACGCTTGAAGAAGAAGTCGAGGTTGGCTCTGCTTTTCAAGGTTGTTTATTTTCTCTTATCTTTTCCATTCTTTCTCTGACCTGCTGAGATCTGTCCAGCAGGTCAGTTTGTGGCACACTGACCACCCTTGGGGTGGTGTTGGCTTTTTATACTAAGAACTAGGTGTGCTTTATTTACAATAATTTTCCAATACCTATCACCTGTGTTAGACAGTCTGTCTCTACTCTAAACCAGTCCAGAGGTGCCACCATCACAGCAGAAGATGGAGGACAAGAAGGAGCAGGAGGAAGGACAGGGCACGCCCAAATCCCTCCATCTTGCCTCTTGACCCCCCATTCTAAAAACCCCAAAATTCTACTTTTCCACCCTGTGATAAACTCACTGTCATTCTCTTCAAACCCTTGTGGCTTGTAAATGCTCACACAAAGTTAGGAATTGTTTCCAGGGGTTAAAATCAAAGGCACATGTGTCTCTGAGCCCCCTGCCAGGGTCTGGAGTCCTCCAGGGCAGCCAGAGGGATGTCCTGGGTTCCACACCATGACAGAGGGATTAACTGAGGGGTTAACTCACCTGCTTTCCCTCCCCAGACTGGCAGACAAGGCAGTGAAGGAATACGCCACGTACCGCTCGGGGCTGCTCTTCTGGGCCCTCGTGGATCTCATCTACAACATGTTCAAGGTAAGGAGAGCACTGCAGCTCCTCTGCAGCACCTCCAGCTCAGCCCCACTGCAGCTTTCTTACCTGAGCCATTCCATGAGTTTGAAATAGAAATCAAAATTTGAAACCCCTTTCTCCAAGGTCCTTGGAAACAAAACTTCACAGAATCCCAGGATGGTTTGGGTTGGGAGGGACCTTAAAGCTCATCCCATCCCACCCCTGCCGTGGTAGGGACACCTCCCACTGCCCCAGGTGCTCCCAGCCCCGTCCAGCCTGGCCTTGGGCACTGCCAGGGATCCAGGGGCAGCCACAGCTGCTCTGGGCACCCTGTGCCAGGGCGTGCCCACCCTCCCAGGGAACAATTCCCAATTCCCAACATCCCATCTGTCTATGCTCTCTATCAGTTAAAAACCATTCCCCGCTGTCCTGTCCTTCCATCCCTTGTCCCCAGTCCCTCTCCAGCTCTCCTGGAGCCCCTTCAGGCCCTGGAAGGAGCTCTGAGGTCTCCCCAGAGACCTCAAACACAGTGTTAAGGTGAGTTTGAGTGCTTATCTCTGGGTCAGAGTGTGCTGCTCTCCCCAAAATCCCTGGTTGTGGCTTGGGCATCAATCCATGGCAAGGAATCTCGCTGTGGTCCTGCTGGGGAGAGAGAGGGGAGCAGAGAAAAGGCCGCAGGAAGGAAAACAATAGGGAAGTGGAGGGAAGAGCTTGTGGGTTGAAAAATAGCAACACTTCCAGTAATGTGACCTTTTGCCGAAAATGTTTCCATCAAAAAAAGAAAGTCTCCTCCTCCTCCTCCTCCTCCTCCTCCTTCTCCTTCTCCCTGGCTAAACCGGGTGCAGGGAGGGGTGAACATGCTCCTGGACTTCTCCTCCATGAGAATATTTGGGAAGAAAAACCCTATGAAAACTCTCTCCCTGGGATGGATAAAATTAATGTCCTGACAGAGGATATGGAGAAAAAAAAAAAAAACCCACCTTTATTTTCCAGTTTTGCTGAAGCTCAGTGTTTCTGAGGGATTAGCCTTTGTTATCCTGTAAATGATGTTCATTCAAAGCTCTCGGCAGAGTTATTGAGGGATTGCCCTGGAGATAGAGAGAGAGAGAGAGAGAGAGTGAGCAAATGTTGCTAATACAGAATACCCATGAAAGGCAGAACTGTCACTCAGGTGGAATTCAGAAGATTTTTAGTCATTCATGGTGTGGCAGTAATTTTTTTTTTTTTAGGAGAAACAAGCTGTGTTCAGTTATTGCAAAGGGGGGGTTGTGGCTTGTCACTGCCAGAGGGCAGGGATAGATGGGATATTGGGCAGGAATTGTTCCCTGTGAGGGTGGGCAGGCCCTGGCACAGGGTGCCCAGAGGTCGCTGTGGCTGCTCCTGGATCCTTGGAAATGTCCAAGGCCAGGTTGGATGGGGCTTGGAGCCGCCTAGGACACTGGAAGGTGTCCCTGCCCATGGCAGGGGTGACACTGGATGGGCTTTCAGGTCCCTCCCAAGCCAAACCAGTTTGGGATTTATTATACAACACATTGTGGTTTTTGCATGAGTTTCTTAAAGGGAGAGCCTCATGTTCCTGAGCACGGCAGTCCATCAGTTCATCCATGACAAGTCAGGATTAATCCTTTCTGTGAAGTCTCAGATTACTCTTTATGCTCCTCATTTCCAGTGGTGCTGGATGAGTGGAACAGAGCTGTGTGTATGTTTGGGAGGCACAGATGGGTCACACACGATGCTCTTTGCTTGTTGCAAACACACAGGTTTGTAGGAGGTACTGCCTGGTGGAAAACATGCTGATCCCTGAATTCCTGTAGTCCCTGGTTACCCCTAAGGGAATGGTGTGAATTTCATGGTGCTGCTCTTGATCCAGGCCCCGGTTGCTCCATCCTTTGCTGGATGAGGAGCACGCTGACCGCGCTCTCGTGCTCTCCCCGCAGTTGACGTGAGCACAGCCCTGCCCTTGCAAGTGGCGCCCAGCTCGGTGCCCATGGACCTGCGGCTGGACCACCAGTTCTCCATGCCGGTGACGGAGCCCACGCTGCGGGAGCAGCAGCTGCAGCAGGAGCTGCTGGCCCTCAAGCAGAAGCAGCAGATCCAGAGGCAGATCCTGATCGCGGAGTTCCAGCGGCAGCACGAGCAGCTCTCTCGGCAGCATGAGGCGCAGCTGCACGAGCACATCAAGGTAAGGGGGGTCGGGGATGATTGGGGAATTGATGAGGTTGGAAAGGCATTACAGGATCATCCATTCCAACCATCAACCTGGCAGCACCACCGTGGTCCCCAAGTGCTCCATCCCACACAACTTCTGAGCAATTCCAGGTGTGATGAGTCTACCACTACCCTGGGGAACCTGAACTTTCCCTGACACGGCTCGAGGCTGTTTCGTCTTGTTCTTGCTCTCCACCTTCCTCTCAGGGTGCCAGAAGGTCCCCCCTGAGCCTCCTTTTCTCCAGGCTGAGCCCCTTTCCCTTCTCCCTCAGCCTTTCCTGGAGCTGCAGCCCTGTCTAGGTTTGGAAAGCCAGGTGTCTGCTAAGGAAGGCAGGAGCCTCCCTGAAATGGAAAATATCAACCCCCTCCCTCTGAATTGCTATAAATTTGAAATTAAGGGGCTCTCAGGCAAAAATACGGGAGCAGGAATAACAGTTCTTTATTAGGGAAGAAAATAAAAGGATAAAATAAACAATGCGGTAATACAAACCAACACTGACAGAGTCAGAACCAACCTGACACCCTGTGGGTCAGGGTGTTGGCAGCAGTCCCATTGGAATTGTGGCTGCAGCCCTCCTGCAGTGTCA
>JAWMQZ010000078.1:1334315-1352293 GCA_035584835.1 Tangara arthus
ACTCAAGGACACCTCACTGCCTCAGGCCCCAGAGATTAAACAAAAGGGAGCTGGGGGGAGCAAACTTGGGGTGAATGACTTAATTAGCTGAGGCTGTAATTGGAGGATAAACCCCCAATATGCAAATGGACCAAAGTTATAGAAGTGTGAAAACCCGTGACCCATGATTAATTTTTGGGTGCAGCCCCTGGGGGGCTTCATCTGCCTGAGATGTACCTGAAAACCCTTCAGTAAATTAATAATTTGCCAGGATTTTGTCTGGCCCTCCCTGTTTTCAGGCAGTCCCACAGGGCTGAGGCCCAAGGGAGGGGAAGGAGCTGGGGGAGGTTCAGGGGCTGCAGCCTCACCTGATGTGAAAAATGAGAAAATGATGAGAAAATCCCGGCCCAGCAGGACCCCCTGCAGTCACTGAGGGGCTTTTTGGGGACCTGGGGAGTTCTGTGGGTGTTGAACCAGAGGAATTTTGCTCATTTCAGAGGGAGGTTTGTGCAAGCACACAAACCAGCCCTGGTGATGCCACCAGCCCCGGGAGCAGCACCCTGGGGTGGGTTTGGGTTGGTGTCCTGGTTTAGGGCAAATCTGGGGGAAAACCTCCACAGGGGTTCCTCTAGAAAAGCAGATTCCAGCAGCTCCTCCTCCGACTGGTTGGGGAAAAGATTTCCTTGTAAAAAAGCGTAATAAACTTTTATTTAACAGGCAAAGCATTCACCAGCACGAAAAATGGACAATATTAAACTATAGAACCTCTCACTGTTCTGAAGAGATGGCAAACTCAGAAAGTCCCTCCTCAGGCTGTAGCTCAGCTCACTCTTATCAGTCTCTTATCAGTCCCTCCAGGCCCAGGTGGCCGCAGGTGAGAGCTCCTGGTGCTCTTTGGGGTGTTCAGTGCAGAGCAGGTTCAAACGGGTCCAAAGAAAAAGAAAATCCACAGTCCAGGGAACTTCTCTGCCTCAGCTAAGCAAACCCAGCTAAAAGCAAAGGAGAGTTCTGTCCTGCTGTCTGTCTGTGCTGCAGACTGCCCAGTCCAGGAGGGGGATGTGGGGGAGCAAGGGCAGTTTCTGAAAAGCTCTCAGAACCAGTCTTGAAGGTGTAAAACTCATTTCTGGGCTAAACAGACAAATGGGGATACAAGCATCTTAAAGTCATCCCAGGACACTCGGTTTGACTGGAAAATGGTGATTTTACCAAGGAAAAAATAACTTTCCATGAGTGCCAGACTAACAGAGCCTCAAAGGATGCAGCCAACCCCAGGAAAATTCACATTAATAATTGGAGCTGATGCAAAGAGTAACCCTGAAAATGGTCACCGAGACTGGGGAGTGCAGGGTGCTGCCAAAGGGAAAAGAAAATGAGTGCAAAAAAAAAAAAAAAAAAAAAAAAAAAAAAGAGAGAGGAAAACCAAATGCAAGGACCTGGACACCCCAATCCCTGCTCCAGTCTGAGCTGGTGGGTGAAACAGCTGGAAGCAAACCCATCAAGCAAACAAACAAAAACCCAAAGAAACAAACAAATGTGTGTTGTCATTATGGTTGGCATTGTCGGGGTGGCCATGGAGAGTCCCTGCCCCCAGCACCAGCCCCATTTCCCTTTCCAGAGCCCTTTTCCTGCCTGTCCCAATAATCAGGGCTCCCTTATTCCTACCCTCTCCTGGCAGGAGCCAGGAATCCCCCGCAGGAATTCCCTGCAGGAACATCCCCAGCCACAGGGCCCTCCCAGGGTGGCCATTCCCATCTCCCCCTGCCAGGGTTAATTAATTAATGCCTGTCATTAATTCAGGGGGATTCAGTGAGGCCGCAGCGCAGGGGGACCCTGGGGGTGACCGTGGCTGTCCCAGGGAGGGGCTGGAGCTCATTAGGTAAAGGAATAATTAGATTTAATGACCTCGGGATGGGTGCTGGTGGATCCAGGGAGCTGCAAGATCACGGGGCAGGAACCAAACCCTTCATTGCCTGGTTTATCCCCCCTCGGGTGCTTCCCCAAGGGAAAAAATGATACAAAATTAAAACAAAAATGATAAAAAATTAAAACAAAAATGATAAAAAATTAAAAGGAAGGGAAAAAATGATAAAAAATGAAACCAAAACTCAGCTGGATTTCCCCAGCTGCTGACCATGGGTCTCTGCAATCCCTCAGCTCCTTCCAGCACCACCAGCAAGGTGCCAAACCCAGGGAAATCCGTAAAATCCTGCCCAGTTTGGGTTGGAAGGGACCTTGAGGCCCATGCCATGCCATGCCATGCCATGCCATGCCATGCCATGCCATCCCCAGGTGGTTCCAAACCTTGGAATTTCCCAAATCTGGACAAACCCACCCCTGGCTGGCTGCTGCCCCAAACAGTGCCCTCAATCCGGGCAGTTTGAGCCAATTTTGGCTTTTTCTGGGTGTTTTTGTGGCTCTGCAGGGTGGCACAGAGCAGGAGAACGTTCCTGGGCAGGACAATGGGTTTGGGATGGAGCTCTGGCCCTGCCTGGGGACACCCAGAGCTCCTGGCACCCCCCAAACCCAGCCCAGGGTTTGTGCTGGGCAGAGACAAATCCTTCAGCTGCTGCTTTGAGCCACTCCCTTAATGAAGCACCTCCACCCAGCACGTTTATTTTTTTTTTTCCAGGAGGTGCTGGCAAAACACAGGTCAGTGACACATTAAATAACAGAGCCCTTTGAAGAGCCCTGGTTTCGGTGCTCAGCGTGGCTGGAGGTGCTGCTGGAGTTTCAGCAAGTGGGGCTAAATAAATAAATATAAATATAAATATAAATATAAATATAAATATAAATATAAATATAAATATAAATATAAATATAAATATAAATAGTGTAGATATAAATTCAAGCACAAAATAAACATATATTTATAGATTAAAACATAAATATAAAATTTAAATCTAAATATATATATTGTATAAAATATAGAATTATAAATACTAAATAAAATTACAAACATATAAATGCACAACTTATAAAATATAAATATAAATATATGTAAGATATATCAAGATATAGAAATAGAAATACAAAATACAAATATAAACATATAAAGATATATAAAAATATAAAATGTAAAATATAAATCTAAATCTATATAAGATATATAAAAGTATAGAAATATAAATTCAAAAATAAAAATATATAAAAATTACAAAATAAAAATATAAATATCTATAACATATTAAAATAGAAATATAGATAGAACTGCAAAAATTAGAAATAAAAACATAAAGATACATTAAAATATATAAAAATAAAAATTATAACTATAAATACAACCCACAAGTCCCACGGTTTTATTTCAGAAATGACATTTGGGTGAGCAGTGTTCCTGCAGCTTTACACCATCCTGACAGAGCTGTCCCCGTGTTTCCCTTGCATCATTGCCAGCAGAGCAATGATCACATCATTCAATTAAACAATATCCTTTGATTGCCCGGAGGTCTGGGAGCAGCAGTTGGGAAATGTTCATTTAACAACTTAATTATTATAATATCAGCGTTATTTAGCACTTAGGCAGGGCTCTGCTGTGGGATAACAAAATCCAAGGTTTATAATTTAGTCTGATCTGACCTAATCGTGGGATCACAGAGTGCTGAGGGATTGGAATGGACCTGAAAGATCTTCTGCTCCCTGTCCCTGCCATGGACAGGGACAATTCCAATTCCACCCTCCCGGCTGCTCCAGGCCTTGCCCAGCCCGCCCCGAGCGCTGCCACAGGTTCTGTGTGCCCCGTGTGCCAGGCTCTGCCACCCCCACAGGCTGCCCGATAGCCACAGTCATATTGTGCCCAAAATCCACAATTGTCTTGCGCCCAAAATCCACAATTACATTGCTGCCCCATATCCACAATTGTATTGTGCTCAATATCCACAATTATATTGCGGCCAATATTTAAAATTGTATTGCTGCCCAATATCCAAAATTATATTGGTGCCCGATATCCACGATTACATTGCTGCCCAATATCCAAAATTATATTGTGTCCAATATTCAAAATTATATTGCTGCCTGACACCCAAAATTTCTCTCCTTCCATTGGTACCCGTTCCCCCCTGTCCGGCCACCCCCGCTCCCGACGCATTTCCTCCTGCGCGTTCCCTCCATCCCCTGCATCCCCGGAGGAGCTGCGGTGTCCCCGCACCCCTTCTCCTCTCCGGGGGATCATTCATTCTCCGGGGGACACTCCCGCTCTCCCGCCCGGCTCCGCGGGGTTCAGTCCGGATCCCCGGCCCCGCGGTGTCCCGGGAGGCCGGGCCGGGCCCGCGGCTCCTTCAGGGACCTTTGCCCAACGCGGGGACCCCGCGGGATCCCCAAAATTCACCGAACCCGCGGACACGTGGAGGGAGTGGCTGCGGCACCGCGGGGCGGGGCCATGCAAATAAGCCGCATTGTAATGGAGATGAGGGGCGTGGCTATGGAACAGCGCAGGAGTCCGACAATGGGCGCGGTTATGTAAATGAGGTGCTACGTATGGAGAGACGGGGCGTGGTTATGGAAATGAAGGGGTGTATATGGAAATAGGAGGCGAGGTTTGGTGCGTGGGCGGTGCCTGGGCCCCGGCGCGCGGGGGGAAGGCGGGGCCGGTCCCGCCCCGCGCTCCCGCCCAGAGCCCTCAGAGCTCCCGGAGCGCGGCGGCGGCCGCAGAGACAGCGGCGGCACCGGCACGGCCGCTCCGCACCGCCGGGACCGCCGGCCCGTCCATCACCGCCTACCCCTCCGCCACCGCCCCTCCGCCATGAACTCGCTTCTCTTCGGGGAGATGGCCCGCGCCTTCTCCCCCACCGCCGCCGCCGCCTCCTCCTGCCCGCTGGGCCCCGGCGGCGGCGGCCCCGCGGCGGCCGGGGGGGGCCCGCCGGTGACGGCGGCGCTGCGGAACGACCTGGGCTCCAACATCCACCTGCTCAAGGGGCTGAACGTGCGGTTCCGCTGCTTCCTGGCCAAGGTGCACGAGCTGGAGCGGCGGAACCGGCTGCTGGAGAAGCAGCTGGCGGCCCAGCAGAGCGAGCGCGACCGCCGGCTGCGCTACAAGACCTTCTCCCGGGACCAGGCGGTGCAGACGGACGGCGGGACCCCGCCGCTGGTGCCGCCACCGGGCCCCGGGCACGGGCCGCTGCCGTCGCCGCCGCACTACGGGCGCCTGCCCGGCACCATCTGGAGCTACACCCAGGTGCGGCGCACCGGCGGCGGCGGCCTGGAGACCGTGCAGGGCCCCGGCGTGTCCTGGGTGCACCCGGACGGCGTCGGGGTGCAGATCGACACCATCACCCCCGAGATCCGCGCCCTCTACAACGTGCTGGCCAAAGTCAAGCGGGAGCGCGACGAGTACAAGAGGAAGTGAGTGATGGGGGATGCGGGCGGTCCGCGCTGCACTGCGGGGAAACGGGGCCAGCCCTCCCCGGGAGCGCCCGGGGACAGTGAGCACCGGCTCCCCCTGCCCGGGGCTCGCTGCGGGCCGGGGATGCGCCCCGGGGGTACTGGGGGCTTTTTTTCCCGGGAGGGTTGGGATTGAACCTCCTTTGATACCCAGAAAACTGTGGGATGCATCCCTGGGGGGATGGAGAGCCTGGATCTTGCAAGGGGCATTGTCAGCTTAATTTAAAAAAAAAAAAAAAATATACGTATATATATGTATATCTGTTTTTTTTTTTTGTTTTGAAGGGAAATAATCCGTTATTAATATTGCATCGCATAGTTACTCCTAAATTTAGCTCGCCTTCATTTTTTTTTTTTTTTGGTCTGATTACTCCAGTAGTCGCTGGTGTGTGCCAGCTCCCTGAAATTAGCTCAGTGCTGCAATATTTGGGTTGCAAATACTGCAGGGCAGGGTTTGCAGTCCGAGGTGTTGCTCGGAATTAGGCAAAACAAAAGCCTTTGTAAGGCCGGCGAGTCTGGAGGTGTCCCCTGGCCTGTGGATTGGGGTGGAATGGTGATGGATGGCGTTCCCTTGGATCGCTGTTCGGTGTGGCAGAGATGGAGGCCAGAGGGGAAAAAAAATGTACTTGGGCTTCTGCAGGAGATTCCTGCATTGTCTGGGGAGCTGCTGTCCTTCGGGGCTGCCGTGCGCTCTCCCGGCTGCAGTTTGGGCGGTTTTAGCCTCAAAATGCATTTCCTGCTCACGGGGCCGGGGTTTTCCCTGCAGAACCCCCCGGATCCGTCCTCATTTCCCGCATTTCCCGGCTCCGTGGCCTGCGGAGCGGGGCCGGGTCCCTTCTGCCCGGCTTTGCAGACTGCAGTGAGCTCCCTGCACGCTCGGGTCAGCTTTTGTAACAACCTGGAATCCGCTCACGGACATTTCCTGGGCGGGTTCGGTGCCCCAGCGGGTCCTTGGCCGGTGCCTCTCCCTGGAGCTCCGGTGCTGTGTCCCTGCTGTGGCTGGAGAAAGGAGCTGCTCTCTGTTTTCCAGCCCGCAGTCGTGGCTGCCGTGGTTTCACGGGCTGGTTTTGGTTTCTGTGGCCGGTCCCGAGGAATGGGAGGAGCAGGGAGTGCAAAAAGTGGTGTTGGATGGGAAAAGGGGATCCCACAGCGTGTGGGGTGTGTCACCAAAACTGGGGGCTGCTTCTCCTTTTTCCATGGATACTTGATTTATTCCTGCTTCTGGGGGAAGCGGAGACTTGTGGGCCTTGAGGTTCAGCCTTTCTGCTGGTACAAAGTTGATTTTTCTGCTTCTACTCACTTGTGTAAAGCACGTTTTCCCCCCAGTCTTTCTTGCACACTCAGGGGTTGCATAAACCAGATAAATTCAGCAGGGCAAAGGGGAACCTCAGATCTTATCGTTGCCCTTGAAAAATGTTTTCCTTGTGGGGAAAATAAAAGTAATTAACAGGTATCAACACGTTCTATCCCACGCTGATGGTGTTGTGTCTGCAGTGTGGGTTTGATGGATGCTCATTTCTCTGGAACTGGAGTTGGTCACTGTTCTGTGACCTTCGGTACCACATGGACAGCACACCCCTGTTTTTGGGGGTTTGGCTTTTTCCTCTGGGCCTTGAGCTGCCTTGGGCGAGCTCAGGGAGCAGGGCTGAGCTGTGAGAATTCCTCCTGGGCTCCATGCCCTGAGCTCTGGGCGCTGCAGGCTTTGTCAGCCACCCTGCAGGGCTGGGCTGCCCTGGCACCTCTGTGTGTGTGTGCCTGCACTAAATGCCCTCTTTGGGGTTCCCTCACCCTGCTGGGATCCCTTGGATGCTCTGGGTGTATTTAGGGAGCCCAAAGAGTTCCAGGTGGAACAGGAGGAACCTTGTGCCTCTCTCCTACTGGGGCTCTCGGGGCTTATGGAGAGCTGGGCACCAGCACAGGCTCCCAGCCCAGGTGTGTGACCAGGGAAAGAAGGAAGAAAAAAGAAATGGAAAGAAAATGAAAAGAACTTTTTATTGCTCAGTCTGAGAGCCAGCAGAGCCCACAGCCTTTGTGGAGCAGCCAGGCCTTGTCACCTCACCCAGGAGCCGCCAGCCCATAGCCAAACACCCTTAGGCAGACAGTGATAATTCCATTTATCTCCTGGGCCAAGGGAGCCTTTTCCCCCTTTCCAGGGTGGCCACTTGGTCCAGGAGGTTGTGGCTACCAAATGTTTGTGGTTTGATGTATTTGGCTGTGAGGAAAAGCCAGGCAGGGGATGGAAGGGACACCAGGGCAGTGCTGGGTGTGCAGGCTCACCTGGGATGTCTCTGCTGTTGTTGATGTCCCACCTGGGAACTGGGAAAGGCAGGGCTGCAATCCAGAGGGGAAATAATCCCTTTTGTTTCCTTTCTTTTAAAGGAAAAGCAGCCTTGCTGCTGTAAAATAATGGGATGTTCTTGCCATTGAATCATCCAGGATATTCTTGCCAATGAAATTCTGCCTGTGCAGTTCCTGGGATTAGCAGTGGCTTCATTTGGGGGAAATATAGTTAATTTCTTTGTTCCGTTCCCTCAAATAATTTTCCTTGGACGCTGTCACACAACAAACTGGAGCTCTGAGAGGGCATAGTCAGTCGAGTACTCTGATCATATTTTACCCTGGCTTTTGTTTGCGTCTGGAGCAAAATGAGGAACCCAGCAGATATTTCAGTCCAAAACTGCTTTTGCTTTTTCCTCCAGGTGATGATATTTTGAGTAAAATGATGTATAAATCTGCATATTTTCTACTTACTGTGCTGCCTTAATCTCATATTTTTTTAGCAACGGTCATGATTTTACACAAGACTTCAGTGAAGGAGTCAGCAACTGGAGGAGTTTTAGAGGGAAAATGAAGTTAAATTAATTTTCTTTATTTTTTTTTCCAGCTACGCTTGCATTTAGAAGAGCTTTTGGACATACATCTGACTCCCAGTCAGATAATTTATTGTTTATCTATCAGATCTTTTGTAATTTTTACCTACTGTTACTCTTTTAGCAGGAAAAAACAAAATTGCGTTTTTGCAAAATTGCACTTCTGCAGTCAAGGCAGCTCAATAAAAAACACATTCAGGGACAGTTAATTGAAAACGAAGCAGAGTCACATTTTTAAATTTAAAACACTAAGGTGAAGTGATTTTTTTTCTAGACAGAATACAAATACTAATAATAATAAAAAAATAATAATAATGATAATAATCAGCCGTGGTGCTTCAGGTGCTCGGAGGTGAGCTGAGCAGAGCGGCTCCTCCAGGAGCAGGGCTGGGATTCAGGCTCTGTATCCCTGGGTTTGGGGTTGATCCCCTCAGGTTATTCAGGAGAAAAATCTGCTTTTATCTTTATCTGCTTTGGGGGAGCAGCCGGGGTGAGCCCAGCCCTGGCCCGGCTCCTTTGGGGATCTTTGTCCCCATTTTGGGACACTCGGGGGCCTCAACAGCCCCGGGGCACCGCTGGGAAGGCCCCGGGGAGAACGAGCGGGCTTCTCCCCTCAATTAGTTAATTCTTGTTAATCACTGACCGAGGGGGCTCTGCTGTGACACGTGCAAGGTGTGGCGGTGATGGCCGGGACTGTCCCCGCCCCGGCTCCCCGGGCTGAGCTGTGTCACCGTCCGGAGATCCCGGGGGAGATGGCACATCCGAGAGAGCACGGGGACAGTGACAGTGGTGATGGTGCTGTGACAGTGCAGCTGTGACAGTGACCATGTGCTGTGACAGTGCAGCTGTGACAGTGACAGTACTGCTGTTACAGGGACAGTGGCAGTGCAGCTTTGACAGTGGTGGTGACAGTGGCAGTGAGGGTGTGACAGTGAGGGTGCTGCTGTGACAGTGGCGGTGCAGTTGTGACAGCAGCAGTGACAAGCAGCAGTGCAGGTGTGACAGCAGCTGTGCTACTGTGACCGCGGCAGTGCCCCTGTGACAGTGGCAGTGCAGGTGTGGCAGTGCCCCTGTGACAGTGACAATGCCCCTGTAGTGGCAGTGCAGGTGTGACAGTGACAGTACTGCTATGAAAGTGGCAGTGCCCCTGTGACAGTGACAATGCAGGTGTGACAGTGGCAGGGCAGGTGTGGCAGTGACAGTGCCCCAGTGGCAGTGTTCCTGTGACAGTGGCAGTGCAGGTGTGACAGTGCCCCAGTGACAGTGCCCCGGTGGCAGTGGCAGTGCCAGTGCAGGTGTGACAGTGCCCCAGTGACAGTGACAGTGCCCCAGTGACAGTGCCCCAGTGACAGTGTCCCTGTGACAGTGGCAGTGCAGGTGTGGCAGTGGCAGGGCAGGTGTGGTAGTGACAGTGCCCCAGTGGCAGTGTTCCTGTGACAGTGGCAGTGTTCCTGTGACAGTGGCAGTGGCAGTGCAGGTGTGACAGTGCCCCTGTGACAGTGGCAGTGCCCCTGTGACAGTGGCAGTGCAGGTGTGACAGTGCCCCTGTGACAGTGGCAGTGCAGGTGTGGCAGTGCCCCGGTGGCAGTGCAGGTGTGACAGTGACTGTGCTGCTGTGACAGTGGCAGTGCCCCGGTGACAGTGACAGTGCCCCAGTGGCAGTGTCCCTGCGTGTGGCCAGCCCAGCTGGCTGCAGCCGTTCCCTCCCTCGGTGGCTGTCCCCGAGCCCAGCCCCAGCACAGATTTGTATATTTATGGTTCCACGATTACTCTTAATTGCTGAAGATATTGAGTCTGCCAGATGTTGGTTGTCTTTTCCAGCACGGGCTTAGCTGGTACTAAGAGTTGAACTGGAAATAATTGTTTTACCTCAGGATGGTATTTCACTGGCAAGATTAATAAAGTCCACTTGGAAAAGAGATTATCTTAAATTTGCTGCAGCTGGGAAGCACAAAGATTATCATTGTCAAAGGCAGCGCGCGTCAAAACTCACTGGAGCTTGTTTTTTTTAGAGAAGGGAACTTAATAAAAATGTGCTTAAGATAAGCCCTGGAGGAATGTCTGAGAACTTTTAAGGCTAAAATATCAGCAGTAACAAGATGCAAATGTTCTGCATAGACCCAATCAAAAACAAATAATTTTTTCATCCCCCTGGAGGAATGTAACCAGCGTGGCAGACCTGTCCCTGCCTCGATTGGTCACAGGGCTGGCAGGAACAATCTCTGTGGAAAGCCACCTCTTTAATTCTGCTATTCCTGCTTTTCTTTTTCTGTTTAGAGGGATAATTATTTTTCAATGTGGCTTTTCACAGAAATTCCGGATTTTCCACCGCTTCCAGAGTAGTGGAAAATCCCTGGTCTGGGGGATTTTTGGCTGCCTCTTACAAGATGTGAAGTTTGATATTAAATGCTGGCTCTGCTGAAACCTGAGACTCAGGCTTGAAAAGCCCCTTTTTCCCTGGCCTGGGAGAACATCAGTTTTCCTTGTGGAGAAGGGATAAAATTGCCTGATTTGAAAAAAAAACCTTGACTGTGTGGCACAAATATCCAGTTGTAATTGCTGGGTGGAAAGTGGCTCTGCTTGGAGCTGTGCAAGTGAAGCCCCATAAGAGAAATATTTCCTTAAATAATTCCATCTTTCCTTCTAAAATGCTGCTGCAGAGACACTCATTTAGGGTACACGCGGTATATCTCACAAATCTCAGGTTAATTTATTTTTTTCCAACTGGAAACTGGGACTTCTGGGTTGTAGGGTTGCAGGAGAAGGTTTGTGGGGAGGGGAGGGTGTTTCTCTTTGATCCTGATTTCTAGCAGTGCTCCACAGTGGGGTTGGGACTGTGCTTGGAAAATTTAATAGACAAAGAAATCTCTGTGTGTGCCTTCAACTGGGTTGTAATGGCAGGGCTGAGTGTGTTATGAGTGACTTGAAGGAGCTGCTGTTGTTCTGAACTTTGTCTTTAAATTAGAATTAACATAATGAGTTTGTAGATGAACTCAGTGAGGAGAAAAATCCCCCCCCTCGTGTTGTGGTTGGAGTTTTAAAGGAAAAAACTTCTCCTTGTTTCTCAAGAAGCTTCCCCTGCTGTAGGAGAACCACAGGACTCTGTGTGTGTAAGTTGAATTTACCTTTTGATTCCTCCTGTGACTCACTCTGGGCTTTCTGAAGGCAATAAAACCCCAGATTTTCAGAGCACAGCTCAGCTCTGAGTAGCTCTGGGAGCAAACCCCTCACATAGCTCAGATCTTAAACCCAAAGAATCTCCCCAGATGCTGCAATGTGGGCTGAGGTGGAAGCAAACACAGGAACCAGTGATAACCAGTGAATTCCAGCTCCTCTCCTGGGGCTTTGGAGCAGAGGTGCCTCTGGAGTGCTGGACTTGGGGCCAGGGAGGGCTCTGCAGCCACCTCCAGCTCAGCAGCTGCTTTTTTGTGGCTCAGCCTTTGTGGTGCTGCTCTGCCAGCTCCCGGGTTGGTTTCCTGCATCTGCTTTTCTCTGACTAAGTTTACTTTTTTTTCTGTGCTAGAAATACTCACAGGATGTTGTGTTTTGGTCCTGCGGGGGCCCTGTGGGTCCCTTCCAGCTTGGGATATTCTGATTCTAAATCTCCATCTTGGTATTTAAAACCAGCTCTTTTAAAACCAACCAGCTCTTTTAAAACCAACTCTTTTAAAACCAGCTCTTTTTTTGTGTGTGGTTGTATGAGAAAGGAAGAGATTTCTTCCAGATTTTTTTTTTTAAGTTTAAAAGCTTAACAGTGTCTGTGTGTGCACTGTTCAGAGTGGCTGAAACTCCTGCATAGCTTTGTGACCTCTTCCTATTAAAAATTACCTTGCTCCAAGAGCCCTGAAGGGATTAGTGAGAAGTGATAATAAAAGGCAATAACTGGTAAGAAATGGCATGAGACTGATATGGCTTGGGAAACAGGGAAATCATGGAATCACAGGGTGGTTTGGGTTGGAAGGGCCCTTAAAGATCCAATTCCAAACCCTCCGCCATGGCAGGGACATCTCCCATTGTCCCAGCCCTGTCCAGCCTGGCCTTGGGCGCTGCCAGGGATCAGGGGCAGCCACAGCTGAGTTTATTTTTCTCACATTTCTAACCTTGGACCTCCCACTCTTACATCTGAAGGGAAGCAATTTGCCTCCACTTTGTGATAAATTTGGAATAAGGGACAAAAATATTATTGTAGTAGGGCAACAGCCTGGGCACACTGAGAGCTTCTTGAATTTCAAATATATTGTCAAAAATGCCTTAATTTGGGTCAACCTCTTCTCCCATGGAGCAGTGGCAGGAGAGGAAACAGCCTTGTGTGGCACCAGCAGAGGTTTGGATTGGGTAGAGGGAAAATTTCCTCATGGAAAAGCTCCCAAAGCCCTGGCAGAGGCTGCCCAGGGAGTGGTGGCGTCACCATCCATGGGAATGTTCAGAAACTGTGTGGATGTGGCACCTGGGGATGTTTTGGCTGCCTGCTGATGCTGAAGGGATCATGTAGGAGGGTGGGATCTGGTTTTCATGCCAAAGAAATCAAGAACTTGTTTGGTGTTTCCTAAGCCCTGGTGTCACCTTGTCCAGGAGCTCTTCTGGTCCTGGATCATCAGATTATCAGATCATCAGATTATCCTGATTATCAGATCATCCTGCTTCAAATTAAACCTGGATTTTTCCAGGTGATTTACCTGACTTCAGGAAACTTGGGAAAGATTCCCTGACATTCTCCAGTGCTGTGGCAGCTGGGGCACACACACATTTTTACCACCACTGCATTACCAAGGTGCTGTGTTTGGAAAATTAAAAATGTTAAAAATGAAATTCTCAGGTGTGGTTTCGAAGGCCTGGGAGCCTCTCCTGTGCCCCTGCTGTGAGTGCTGCTGCTCCCTGTGCAGAATGACATCAGCTGTGGCTCTGGTGCTGCAGGAGGGGAGGGCTGGCACAGAATGGAGCTCTGTGCCCGCTAACGAAGTGCCCAGCTCGTTAGGGAGCCAGGCCAGCGCTGAAATCCCAGCAGAGTGTCCCTGCAGCCCTTTGTCCCTGCATCCAGCACTGCTCCATGTGACTCCTCTGGCTCCCTGTGCCCCACTTCCCCAAACCTGGCTCATTTGGAGCCCTTTCCAAGGGGACTTTGGGACTCACCAGGTCACGTTGGCTCTTTGTGCCTGGGCTGCTCCTTCTCACTGGGGACAGGTTCAGGGGTCCCTTTTTTGGCTTTTCCTGCCTGGAAGCAGCACCATTCCTTGCTTTGAGGTGGAATTGCCCTGTGTGTGATCAGAGCCTTGCACTGCTGCTGGGTTTAATCTTCAATGTGCTGCTCATTTCAGGGGGTTTGTTCTGAATTTGCGCTGAAATCCAGTCTGAAAAAACAGGCTTGGTGTTACAGCCTGCAGCTCAGTTCCATGTAACTTCCCAAATCTCTTGGTTCTGCGGACAAACCACTTAAAATTTCCCACTCTTCAGGGTTTGGGAGCTGGTGAGCTTCATCCAGAGCTCTGTGTTTGGTGCTTTGGGCACTCAGGGGTGCCTGGCTTTGTTTGCTGTGTATGCACAGACATCAGCACCTGGAAAAGTGCTGGAAAACCTGACAGCTCCAAGATCCTGGACTAAAAAGAGGAGGAATTACCTTGCTCCTCTTCATGTGGGCAAGGGAAGTTGGTAATTTGCAGTGGCTCACTCAGGCAGGGAATGCTGAAGGAAGTGATGATTTACAGCATCCCCCTTCCCTTCAGTGCAGTGACTCAGGCTGGAGCCCGAGATCAAAGGGATCCTGCCTCAGGACTGATTCCAGATCTGGGATTCCACTGCAAGAGTCTCTGCCTGTGCATTCTTACAGGTAAAATCTGAGGGGAGAAAATACAACTGTGCCATTTTATATACCATTTTTATTTATTTTTTTATAAATGGAGCTTCCTCTGACACAGAGCACAGAATTGAATTGAGCAGGCCCGTGTCAGATCAGTCCCAGAATCTGACCCTGACGAGTCACATCTGGTTAAAGAGAAAACCAGGCATTGGTGTAAATTTACTGAATTCCATAAGTAGGCGGGGGGGCATTAATATTGAATCATAGTGGGGATATTTTAATGTCAATATTTAATATTTCAAACAGCTGCTGTCATTAAAACTGCTACAAAAAATCCCCCCTCTCGCAGGCAGAAGAGAAATCTTTATTTCCCTCTCCTCCATATGCTGAAGCATTGGGCAGTCTGGACTATTTTCCAACTCTTCTGTCAATTTTTTTTCCCCAGATGACTATGCCAGAATCACCTCACCTTTGACTCTTTCTGCAATTTCTATTTATTTATTTATTTACTTGTTAAAAAATAGTTTTGTTTTTTTATTTTTAAATTTTTCCCTCCTCTCTTTTTTTATTATTTTGTTTCACGGAAGGGAGAAATGGGGAGAACAGAGCAGTTAAAAATTCCCTAATGCCCTGGAAAACGTGTTCCTGCTAATCTGTATTCCCCCCTGGCACAGAGCTGCTGGCTGGCAGCAGGAGAGCAGCTTTCCCTTTCCCTGTTCAGGGACAAAGTCACCGTGGGAATGCTGTCCCACATGCAGAGGGGCTGCCTCCCCTGGGGGAGCACAGAGGAATCTGCAAATAAACCCCTTCTCCTTCCTCCCCCTCCCCTCCTGTTGTTATTGCATCGAGGATGGATGAACAAAGTGATTTATAAAGTCTCAGAAGGTAAAATGTTGAGTTTATTAGAAACCACACATTCTTTTATAGATAGCTGTGAAAGAAGTGGACTTGACTGGTCTTTAATCACTACTTTTTACACTATTGCTTAGTTAGGAGCAGCACCCTTCTTGTAAACATCTTACAACTAACAACACTCTGCCTTTGGGGTTTCCCTTGGGGCCAGGGGATCCCTCTCTCAGTGCATGTGCAATGCATGCAGGCTCTTCCCTGCTCCCTTTTGGTGGCTGGAAGAAGGAATTCACTGTTTTTCCAGTTATTATTATTTAATGGAGGGGAGGGTGGGAGCCATGTGTGGAGCAGCACTGAGCTGCTCTGGGTTTGTTTCAGCCCTAAAAGAATGTTCCCCTGTTTCCAAAGGCAGAGCATTTCCTTTTCCCAGCCTTCAGTGGAGCATTAATTCCAGTTTGCTCTTTCTCCTCTAAAATTCCCAGTGAGATTGAGCTCCAGGCCTGTGGGCAGGGATTTATTCCCTGGGGGAGCTGTGGTTTGGGGGGGTTGGGTCCGTGACTCAGCTCCATCCTCCTGTAATTGTGGGGCAGGGGAATGAGGTCACTGCCTCAGTCACTCCAGCCCTGTTCCTGGCCTGGTACAGTGGGAAAGGCTGGGGGAGTTGGGATTGTTCATCCTGGAGAAGCTCTGGAGTGACCTAATTGTGGCCTTTCAGTGCCTGAGGGAGCTGCAGGAAGTGTGGACAGGGATGATTTACAAGGGATGGAGGGGCAGAACAGGAAATGGTTTTTAACAAAGAGGGACAGTTTAGATGGGAATTTGGGGAGGAATCCTTCCCTGTGAGGGTGCCCAGAGCAGCTGGGGCTGCCCCTGGATCCCTGGCAGTGCCCAAAGTCAGGCTGGAACACCCTGGGACAGGGGAAGGTGTCCCTGCCATGGCAGGGGTGACACTGGATTGGCTTTGAGCTCTTTCCAACCCAAACCAGTCTGGTTTTCCATGAAAACCAAGTCTGTACTGGACCTCTGCTGCTGCCCATCCCTTCCCCTCTACAAATACCCCAGGGCTGCCCCTGCCCTGGCTGTTTATGTCCCCCACTGCTAAAAATTCAAATACTAAACAACTCCAGTTCTTGGAGATCTGTGCAACTGAGGCAGCAAAAGCACCTGGTTTGTTTGTGTGAATTGAAGACCGTTCTGCCTTTATATAAATATTTAAAAATGCCTCATCTTGCATTTTATACCCCTGCTGTCACCTTTATTCATTTGCTTCCCTCTCAATGGCAGGGTGCTGTGGTTAATGGTAATTCTGTAGTCCCCACGATTAACTGGAAGCCCTGAGCTCCAGAGGTGATGAGGGCAGCCTGAGCAGGGGCACATTCTGTTCCTGGGGAGGCTGGTGTGGGTGTTCAGGTGCCACTGCAGCCCCTGAAGAGCAGTTTGTTTCTTACCTTCTGTTAACATTTGTATTGTTACAATTGTGGCACTGCACATTAAATGTCTTTACCTTTGTGAAGGCAGTAAAACTCTTTAAATGCAGATGTGGGAATGGATCTACAGGAGCTCTGCAGGGGTGCTGGGGTTCCTCAAGGCCATCGGAGCCCTTGAAGAACAGTTTATTTCTTACCCTCTGTTAACATTTGTGTTGTTACAATCCTGGCACTGCACAGAAAATATATTTACATTTTCAAAGGTAATCAAGCTCTTCAACTGCAGATAAGGGAATGGATCCATAGGAGCACTCTTGGGAGTGTTGTGTGTTCCTCAAGTGTCTTTGGAGCCCTTGAAGAGCTTTTTATTTCTTCCCTTGGTTAATCCTCATGTTCTTACAACCCTGACACTGCACATGAAAGCCACCCTTCAATATATTTACGTTTTCAAAGGCAATAAAACTCTGGAAATGTAGATAATGGATCCATAGGAGCACTGTAGGAGTTCTGTGCATTCCCTCCAGTGGCAGCGGAGCCCTTGAAGAAAAGTTTATTTCTTTTGAGGTCAGAACCTCCACAATGCACATAAAAGCTGCACTTAATATATTTACTTTTACAGAGGTCATAAAACTTTTCACACAGAGATAATGCATGTGTAGGGCAGTGTTGGGAGGCTTTGCTGTGCCCTAGGTGTGTATTCCACCTGTACTCCTGACTCCTGGGAGCAGATAAGCTTTATCTCATTGTTTTCTTTGTTCTTTAGTGGGTTCAGTAAAAGTATTTAGGGCTGGGACAGAGATTAGGGCGAGCCGAGCTCTCAGTTTTGAGTTTGGCTCTGTTTTGAGGCTGGTTCCTAAAGGATGTGGTGGAAGAGGGAGATAAACCCAAAGACAAGGTGAGGAGGGCATGGGCACTCCATTATTTTTGCTGCTTCAGGCTGAAGAGCTGCAGAGGGGAATGAAAATCTTGCAGTAATGAATTCCAGCAGGTTCCTTTCCACAGAAGGGTGATCCCCATCTATTATCACTTGGTCTTATCAGGGCCTTTCCCAGTGACTGAGGTGATAACAGCAGCGTGGCTGGGCAGGGAGGGCTATTTATAGACAGCATTTACTCACGGAATCAGAGAGTAAATAAAGCCTTTTATGAGAGAGGATGTTGAGCACCAGCGTTCTGAGCCTTGCGCAGGTTCCATTCTAAGCACAGCCCGTGCACATTTCATTACACAGCTCAGTGCTGCACAACAGGATGGATCAGCTTTTCCCAAAAATGGGGGATTCGTCTGAGTGCTGGGGTGGGAGGAGATGGAACATCCCTGGGTTCAGGTGCTGCTGCGTGGCTGCAGTGGTGGGAGGGGTGCTGGCCCTGGGGGCTGGTGTAGGAGTGTTGGGGGGTGGGATGGACAGAGATGAGAGATCTCTGCAGCCAGGTTTGGAACTTGGGGTTTATTGCAAAGGGCCAAGTGCAGGGCCCTGCTGGGAGCTGCCAAACACAGCTCAGAGCAGGCCTGAGAGAGGAGAAGGGGAGAGAGGATGAGAGAGTGAGAGAGTAAAAGGGTAAGAGAGTGAGGTTCTCGTTACAATACAAGAAATCTTCTTCTGTGTTGAATATTCTGATTCTCACTAACCAATCTAGTACAAGATACAAATCCTACAGCATTTCCATACAGCCTATAAGAATC
>JAWMQZ010000078.1:1352393-1363391 GCA_035584835.1 Tangara arthus
ATAGTTTCTATATTCTCAAAATCTTTTGCCAGACAATCATATTTATAAGGCTTTCCTGTTTCATCTTCCCCAACAGGCTTGTGCCATCCCAGGGATTTCTTTCCTTTCTTTCAGGTGTGTGTCCCTGAGACCAATCCTTCAGGAAGGCTGGCAACCTGGCTGGGGTGGGTTCCCAGGTCTGGCAGTCAGGGGGACAGCCCTGGTTTGCTCCCAGGGTCACACTGAGACCTGTCCTGGCTCACCCTCCTCACCAGAGACCTTGGTGGGAGCAATTCCAGTGGCAGGGAATCCCAGCTCTGTCTGGAGAGCAGGAGACCCACGGCCCCACTCGAACATCCACGTTTCCCTCTCCACCAGACTGCCCTGAAGTCACAAGGCAGTGAAACAAAATGAGTTGTGAAACAAAATAATCCTCACCCTACATGGGCAAGCTTTCCTGTAGCCACGGGCCTGGGGGACAATGCTGGGAGCTGTGATGGAGGAGCCTTGCCCAGAGTCATGTGCAGCAGCTGAGGGAATGCACTGTGCTCCCTTGGCAGCCTCCAGGACAGCTTCCACAGGCTGTTTATAGGGCAGAGAAAGGAAAAACATGCCACAGAAGTTTGCCTGGACTTTCCGACGGCTTAGATCTTATTATGGCCTGAAATCCCTCCTGGAGCTCCTTGTCTGAGCTGCCAGAACTTTGGCCAAGTCTCTGCTGGTGCTGAGAGCCTCAGTGGCAGTAGGAGGTGAGAAATGACAAAGGAAATGTCCTGAGCACCATAAAAACAGAAATGTATTTTTAAAAGGATGATGCTGTATATTGGAGCACGCTCTTATGTCACCTCCTCAGAGTGGCTGCCAGGCTGGAGCTGTGTGGAATTATTCTGCTTTGTTACAGCATGTTCTTGATTAGGATTTCAAACCTGGTTTGTTGTGGGTTTTGTTTCTCTCGTTCTTTGTGCTCCTGCCCAAGATCCCTCCTCTGTACTAATGTTTGTATCAACTCTGGAAGTCTCCTGCATTCTGGGGATTAAAAAAAACCAAAACACAAACCAGAAAAAAGAACTGAGAATTCAGGGTAAAAGAAGAAGGAAAGGTGAGAGAAGGGGAAATACAGGTAGATGTGGAAAAATATGGGTTCTTCTCATGCTACTTAAAGAGTTGAGGGAGAGCCTTGAAAATCAAGTCAAGTCTTGTGTTCTGGAGTTTATTTCAAAGCTCTTGTGGTGCTTGGCCTCCGAGGTGAGTCCTGCCAAGGCCTCCTGGTGCTGGCAGTGCCCTTCAGGACCTGTGGGATTGATTATTGGGTGCTTTATGTTCCCCAGATTCACGTTCTGAAGGGGAGGTGAAGGAAAAAGAGTTTGAAGTCGGGGGAGATGAAACAGGGTGGGACCCCCTGCTTTGGGGACCTCAGGACATCGAGGCAGTCACAGTGCAGGGAGCTCCAAGTCATGTTTGGGGGCAGCTGGCAAAGAGCTTTTATTCCTTACAAATATTTGCTTAACACCAGGTTCCAGGGCATGGAGTCCTCATGTGGGCAAATCCTGCATCTTAGCAAATTATCAAGGCTCTCTTGAGGGCTGGGATAAGATTTTTGTATTCTTTTTATTCATCTTTTTAATTTCAATTCTTTCCCTATTACATTTAGTCCAGGCATGCCGGTGCCCATCTCCTGCTGGTTTATTCCATTTCAATAACCGAGGAGCACGAGGCAGTTTCCGAGTGTCCCCAAACAAAGGCTGGATTTTGCAGCCATTATCCCGTGACTCAGGCACGATCCCCCCTTCCCAGAGATCCTCCCTTCCCAGAGATCCCCCCTTCCTAGAGATCCTCCTTTCCCAGAGATTGCCCCTTCTTAGCGATCCCTCCTTCCCAGAGATCCCCCCTTCCCAGAGATCTCCCTTTCCCAGCGCTGCTCCAGTTCTGCTGGGAGCTGCCTTGTAAACAACCTGTGCTGTGCTGTGCTATTCTGTGCTGTGCTGGGCTGGGCTGGGCTGTGCTGGACTGGGCTGGGCTGAGCTGAGCTATTCTGTGCCATTCTGTACCAGGCTGTGCTGTGCCATTCTGTGCCGTGCCATTCTGTACTGTGCTGTGCTGTGCTGTGCTCTGCTGTGCTGTGCTGTGCCATTCTGGCTGTGCCATTCTGTGCCGTGCCATTCTGAGCCGTGCTGTGCTGTGCCATTCTGTGCCATGCTGTGCTCTGCTGTGCTGTGCTGTGCCGTGCCATTCTGGGCTGTGCCATTCTATACCATGCTGTGCTGTGCCATTCTGTGCTGTTCTGTTCTGTGCTGTGCTGTGCTGTCAGCACTGATGGGCTGAGCTCTCTGAAGGCATCACAAGGCGCAGTTACACACTGTTTCCTCCCCTTTGTCTGCCCCAGCTCTCTGAGCTGCTTTTCACCTTCCCTACAAGTTTCTCCCATTAGCACTTGCACCACAAGAGTTGCAGATGATGAATAGTCCATTTGATGCCTTAGGATTTGGCTTTTCTGTTTTTCAGACCCTGCACTGCTTCAGTGTAGAGCTCTAAACTCCACAGCCTGTTCTCTCAGCTGCTGCTCTCCTGTTTTATTCAGACACAACAATTCCTCTGAGTCTGAAACTCAAGGACACCCTCCAGCCTCCGGCCCTGAAAAGTATAAACAAAATGAGTTGGGGGTAGCAAACTGGGGGGAAATGACTTTATCACGTGAAGCTGTAATTGGAGCATTAACCCCTGATATGTAAATGGGGCTAAAAATTTATAATTGTCTGAAAAACTCGTGTCCATCATCCATCTTGGGTGTAGCCTTGGAGGCTTCTGACGGCCCAAGGTGCATCTATGGAAGGCCTTTAATGAATATTCACTTTTATTCTCTCAGTCTTGTCTGACCTCTGTTCTAGGCAGCCATCCCAAGGCATCACATGAGTGAAATGGGATTTAAAAGCACTGGATGGGCTTCTTCTTCCTGCCCTGCTCTTGCAGGGTTGGCAAAAAAACTCCTTCAGGGTGTCCAACTTCTGCCTCTGGTTTGTTCAGGGCTGCCTGGGCCTGGCTGCCAGACCCTCAGAGTGAAATTTAACCCCTGCATGCCATAGAGAGAAACACAGAGCACCTTCTCAGGAGCAGAGAATAACTGGGTTTGGGACCTCTGTGGGAAGTTAAAAAAAAATACTAACTTAAATCAGTGCTTTCTTCAGGCTCAGCATGTCTGTTCTTTGCCCTTTGCTGAAGTTTTGTAGGAGTCCAGGATCTTCTGCAGCCTTAATGATTCTAAACCATCTGCTGCTGAGGTTTGGTAGTATTGGCTTCAAGGAGCTTGGTCGTCAGTGAGTTTATTCAGCTGAATTTTCCCAGCAGTTTTTGATGTTTGCCTGTGTCACAGTGTTGGGACAAAACACCTAAATGCACCCACATTAATCCCATGAAATTGCAGCTTGTCAACAGGCAGAGCTGTAAAAGAAATGTAAATAAATGCGTGCTCATGAGGGGCTGTGTTAATGCAGGGGGTTTGTAGTACTTCTGTTTGCTGGAGGTTCCTTTCCATGGGAATTCAGATTTGATAATTAATTGTAGCCAGCAGCACTCCCAGCAATGTAATCCTGTGCTTTTCAGACTCCCTGTTTGCAAAGGAGTTGCAGTAATTGCTTTATCTGCAGTTGTGCCAATACTTGTGCAGGAGTGGGAGCTTCTGTGGGGCTGCTCCCTGAGCTGTGCCCAGCGTTGGCTTCCCAGGCCTGGGGAGCATTCCCTGGATCCCTCAGTGGCACAGCAGATGAGGGTTTGGTAACGTGCAGAGAGCAGTGTGGAGCTGCTCTTGGGGAGAAAACAGTTTGATCAGAGAGGAGCTGAAAACCAGTGTGGTACAGAGACTGCTGGGGCTCTGAAAAAATGGGATTTCTTCCCAGTTTTAGTTGAGTTCTGTGGAACTTCCCCTCTCCCTTCCATGCAGGGGTTGGAATAAATGGCTCTTTAAAGTGCCATCCAACCCAAACCATTTTGCTTTCCCTCTCTGTTCCCCAGTTGTGCCAGTCCAAGAGTTCCCAGCAGCCCCCTGAGACCCCTCAGAGAGCACCAGCACAGGAAAAAACCTTGGAAATGTGATGCCAGTGCCATCCTCCCAGACTGAAACCAGGATGTGCCCAGTTTAAATTTGCCTTTTGCCGTTAACAAAAGTCTGTATAGAGAAGGGGAAAAAATAATTGACCAATTCAGTTTTTTGGCAGCTCACGTGTCTCTGGGGTGTCTCTGGTGGCTCCAAGGCTGTCTCAAGCAAACGAGGGCCAGTTCCAGAAATTGGGAGTTTAAAGTTCATCACCATATTTCCCTTTTTTTTTGACTTCTTAGGGATATCTGGCTTTGGAGAGGTTCCTCTTCTCTGTGCTGCCCATTTTCCCCTTCCCCACTGACGTTTTTGTCCAGTGTTCCCATTGATGTTTTTCTCATTGTGGACTTGTTTGTGCTTGTTCTCTTGGCTGCTTTTCCATGATTTCCCAGGGATTTCCCTCTCCCCCAGAGCAGAGGCCCTGCAGACCTTTCCCAGGCTGCTGTTTCCCACCAGGTTCTTTTGTTGGGAGCAGTTCTGGGTTGCTGCAGTCCCAGGAAATGGCTGGGAATGGGAGGCAGAGCTGGATGAATCCCTCTCCCCTTCCCTGGCAGCTCTGCCTCCCCAAAACCTGCATTTCAGCTGTCAGAAACTGCAGCAGAACCCACTGCAGAATGATTTGTTCGTGCTTAAGAGCCATGCATTTGTTCAGGGGTTGTAAACACTGTCAGCAAGGTTTTGACAGGACTGAAAAATGAATTTAAGTTGCTGGTGCAGAGGGAAAATAAAACCAGCCTTGGCTCTGCCTGCAACCTGCCAGGGGTAAAATAGAGGGGAAAAGTCATTCCCTGTGAGGCCCTGGCACAGGTTCCCACAGAAGCTGAGGATTCCTGGTCCCTGGAAGTGTCCAAGGCTGGGTTGAACGGGGCTTGGAGCAGCCTGGGATAGTGGAAGGTGTCCCTGCCATGGCAAAGGGATTGGAACTGGATCACCTCTCAGGTCCCTCCCAGCCCAAACCATCCTGGGATTCTGGGAAATCCAATCCAGCTTGGTCTGTTACTTCTTGTGGTTCAGCCTGGGACAGGTTGGACACAGATGTGCAGAGGAAGAGACAGAAAGCAGAGTTCAGTTCTCATTCTGTCTCCGTTCTGTCTCCCTTATCACATCAGAAATTACAGCCTAAGCCTTTCTGCACACCTGGTGGTGCCTTATCAGCCAGAGCAGTTTATGACTAACCCCAAATCCTCTCTCTGCAGGAAACTGTGTGTTCCTGCCATGGCACAACGGTGGGAGGTGTGATAAAATGTACTTTTAATTACACTCTAATTTCTCGAGTGTGGATGCTTTATTTATAAAGACTGCACAGGCAGAGGCCTTTTGTGGTTTTGCTCCTCAGGATGAAACTGCTCTGGAGCAGCTCTGATTTCCTGAGCTCAGGAGCAGCAGAAGGGCCCGGCTGCAGTGCACAGATGCTGTGAGCTTCCATGAAACCTTGGGAAGGAATTAACTAAGGAATGAATTTCCATGGCCAGGTTCTCCTCAGGAGCGTGTACTCCTGGCCATCGTGGGTGGGAGTTGTGGCTTTCGACAATCCTCATGGGTTTCACCTGGTAAACAATGTTATAAATAATTTATAGCTGTGGAATAGGCACATCAGTGATGATAATCAGGCTGGGTTCTGTTGCCTTCAGCCTGATTTTTCTCTCCAGGAGAATAAGAAATGGGATTAGACAAGGGAAGAGTGGGCAGCAGAAAGAAGAAGCTGAGATGTACAAAACTTTTCTGTCCAGACTTCTCCTACTTGCAGAAGCTCTGGACTCTCCTGTGGAATGGCTTTGAAACCAGGACAGTGATCAGATTTTCCTTCACTTGGCTGGGTGTGAGACTGAGCAAACCTCAAGTCCACCATCAGCAGGTCTGTGCAAGGCCAGGGGATCTCCTGGGGGTTTCCTCCCTTGTGTGGTGTCAGAACTCAGCACATCCCTCCAGGTGTCCAGAGTTGCCGAGGAACCTGCCGGGGGGGCTCGGAGACCTTGGCATGCAGTCCAGAACACCTGGGGATTTGATTATGACCCCTGGAGCAAGTTGCCAACTTTGTATGAGGACATGAAAGTCACAGAGGTTTGAATGGTGTAATAATAAAATGATCACAGGGTGAAAATGTAGATTTTAGGATTTTTGGTATGGGGGTTATGGGGACAAGATGGAGGAACTTGGGCGTGTCCAGCCTTTCTTCCTCTTCTTCTCCATTTTCTGCAGTGATGTTGGCACTTTGGGATTGGTTTAGAGCAGAAGTGCACTGTCTAACACAGGTGATAGGTATTGGGAATTCAGTGTAAATATGACACAGGTAGTTTGTAGTATAAAAGGACAACACCGCCTCAGGGGTGGTCAGAGTGCCTGTGGCTGCCCAGCTGAGCAGACCTCGGCTGGGCAGAAAGAAAATTTTATAGATAAGAATTGATAAACAACCTCAAGACTGAAAAGTGAAGAGTCCAGACTCGTTCTTCAGCCGCGCAGGCCAAAGCAGAGACATCCTGCACATCTCGGGGTAGCAATTAACAACAGCAACCCGAGAACCCAGGACACTGGGAACACAAACTAGACCCACCATTCCCGGCCTCAGCACCCTGCCCAGCACTAGGGGTCCCTCCTGCCCTCTCATACCTTGACCAGGTTGTTGCAGAACCAGTAGACCCCCCCCATGTGCAGCAGGGTGTCAAAGATGTGGATGGAGCGGCTGTCGACCCAGCCCTTCTCCAGCACCTTGGTGAACACGCTGGTCAGAACCTCCTTGATGGGTTTCTTGGGGGGCAGAAGGTTCCAGTAGGGAATGGTGTCCATGCCAGTGGAGGGGAATTTGATCTGCGTGGCCGTTTGCTGCAGGACGTCCGCGCACATGTGCTCCAGGATGGAGCTCATGATCACCACGCTGGGACAGAGAGATGGGGTCAGGGCACAGGGAGGGGACAGCAGGGCACAGAGAATGGCACTGGGAAGGGACAGCAGGGCACAGAGACAGAGCATGGCATGGCATTGGGGAGGGACAGCAGGGCACAGAGACAGAGAATGGTACAACACTGGGAAGGGACAGCAGGGCAGAGAATGGCACAGCACTAGGAAGGGACATCAGGGCACAGAGAATGGCACAGCACTGGGGAGGGACAGCAGGGTACAGAGACAGAGCATGGCATGGCACTGGAAGGGACAGCAGGGCACAAAGAATGGCGCAGCACTGGGAAGGGACAGCAGGGCACAAAGACAGAGAATAGTACAACACTGGGAAGGGACAGCAGGGCAGAGAATGGCACAGCACTGGGAAGGGACAACAGGGCAGGAGATAGCACAGCACCAGGAAGGGACAGTAGGGCAGAGAATGGCATGGCACCGGGAAGCAGAAACAGGGAAGATGGTGTGGCACTAGGAATAAGAAGAAGGGCAGGAGATGATGGCACTGGAAAGTGAAAAAGGGGGCAGGAGGCAGCATGGCACTGGGCAGCAGAAGCAGGGTAGGAGATGGCACAGAATCAGGAAGTGGAAAAGGGGAAGCAGGGTAGGAGCTGTGGTCCTGGGACACAGCTGCAGGGCAGGAGCAGGCCCGCGGCCCCAGCTCACCGTTCGTTGTAGAACTGCAGCGTGTTCTCCCCGTAGAGGGGCGTGGCCAGCTGCCGGATCATCTGCAGCGACTTCTCCCGCTCATCCAGGCCCAGCATGCGGACATGGGCCACCAGCCAGGCCACTGCACACACTGCCATGCTGCACACCTTCCCCTTGATGTTTTCTGTGATTTTCTAGGAGAGGAGATAAGCACAGCCAGGTGGGTGCGCAGCCATCACCTCCCAGGGCTGTGGGTCCTGACAGCAAGGTCCCAGCCCTTCTCTCCTCCACGGGTGACACTGTCCCCAACAGTCCCCCTGCCACCCACAGGGCACTTTGGAGCAGGAACAAGGGGCTGGAGCCACACCAGTTTCCCACTTCCGAGCTCCAAGGCAGCTGCCAGAGCGATCAGGGTAGGAGAACAGGGTACCCCAGAGCTTCTGGACCTTTGTCCCATCCTCAGCTCCCCTCTGCCCCCCAGCAGCCCCACCTGGATCGACTCAAAGGTGAGGACTCCATTCTCCCAAGCATTGAGGATCTCCAGTATGGCAGCCGAGATGCTCAGACACACCTCGTGCCACTTCATCTGCCTGTCAGAGAGAGAGATGGGGATTCAGACCCAGCTGTGGGGCTGGGGGCTTCCCACAGACCTGGCAGGGTGGGCACACGGGTGGGCTCTTACACCAGCTTCATCTCAGAGGAGTTGTTGAGGAGGGCAACCAGGGACTCCACCTTGGTGGAATCCGGGCGGAAGCAGGGGTGGTCGGGGTTGAGGATCTTCCCCTCCTCGGGCATGCAGGTCAGCATCCAGGTCTCAAAGAAGGGCACCTCGCCTGGAGGGTTGGAATCTGACAGGATCACCTGGAAAGGAACCAACACGGGGTCTGCATCCCCATCCCCAGGTGGGGACCCTGCCGAGGACCCCCACTCTGGGGTCTGTGCCCACCCTGGGGTCTATCCCCCACCCTGGGGTCTGTCCCCCACCCTGGGGTCTGTCCCCACCCTGGGGTGCTCATGGCCGTGGGAACAGCGCCGCCCTGTGGCCCGGAGGGAGGGACAGGCACTGGTCAGGCCCCAGCAGGGCACTGGTCAGGCCCTCTGAGGCACTGGTTTCCCCTCTGTGGGTTGTGGTTTCCCCTAATACCAGGGTGCTCCCCAGCAGAACACAGCCCAGCTCAGAGCAGAGATGCCAGGCCAGCTGGGAGTGTGGCCATGGGGTCACAGTGTCCAGCTCAAACAAGTCCCTTGTTCTCCCACCCCATCAGGCCCTGCACAGGGTCCCTGGGGTCACACAGCCCAGCTGTGGGGGCCATGAGCTGGGAACCCTACACGTCACTTCCTCCCCTCAGCCTGTGTCACCCAGGGGACACTATTTTTGTCCAAAAAAAGTTTCACACATCTGTTCAGCAGCAGCTGGGCAGGAAAGCTGCTGGGCTGGGAGGGGGGGATGAGATATCATTGCACAGCCCTGGGCACATCCATCCCTGCCTGTTTTCCCCTCCCTGCTCCCTGGGCTGGTTGGGCAGGACCCTTCTCTCCCCCTCTCTGCATTCCCAGGGTTTCGGTATCGTTTCGCCTCCCAGCACACACAGATGTCGAAACCTGGAGAATTTTCATGCAACCAAAAGTGGTTTCCTGAGCAGGGCTGGGAGTTCCTCCTTAGACAGGGAGAGCTGACACTGCCTGGCCATGCCAAGCAGTGCCAAACTGGAGGGGCAAACTGGGAGCAGTCTGGTGAGCTGCAAGGCCATTGGAAGCAGCATTCCCACTGATCCCACCAATGGAGCACAGCCCAAGTCCTCAGGGAGGTGACAGCCAGTCCTGCTCCATCACCTGGCACCCAGAGAGCCCCAGGGACAGATTTCCAGGTGACAGGCACTGGGTGCTGTGCTCTGGGCTATGAAGTGGCTGCAGGGACAGGAGGGACAGTGGGGACAGTGGCAGGCTGGCCACTAGAGGAGGCTGATAGGCTGCAGCAGCGCAGGGGCTGAGCTGGCAGATCTGAGAGCTCCTCTTAGGATCCAGCCTCATCCTTCCCCTCCCTCACAGGATCCAGTCCCACCCTCTCATCCCCCCCCAAAGGATCCTTACCTCTGAGCCATAGGTCTGGGCCACATGGCACAGCATGAGGAAGGAGATGTCAAAGAGCAGAGCCCGGACTGGGCCACTCTTGGCTGAGGGAGGAGAAATAAAGACCTTGGGGCTCTCTGGCCTCAGCAGGAGGAGGGAAGCAGAACCCCACAAGCATGGGGGCCAGGGCCCTGTTTCCCCCACACAGAGTTTTTAATCCCCCCAGTGTGAACAAAGGGATGTTCCAAGTGCCTCCCCCCACCTCATCTGCCTCTGCTTGAGCCCCCAGAGCAGCTCTGGCCTCCTCTGGGCAGCCCCAGCCCAAGTGGGGCCCCCCTCACCAAGGAAGGTCAGAACACTCTGCAAGTTTCATCACACGGAGTCAGAGTCCTTATCTGGGCTCTGCTGACACATCATCCCTTCCAGAGAGGGAGCCAAGGGGCCCCCAGGCTCAGCTGGGGAGAGGGAGCCCACGGGAACACCCCAGGTTTGGGATGGACACACACATTAAGGCAGCGTGTCTCCAGATCCTTGGTGGCACAGGGTACCCTCCCTGCCAGCACCCCCAGGCAGGCCTGGCACAGCTCAGCTGGCTCTGGTGCCACAGCCAGTCCCAGTTTAACCCAGGCAGGCCCCAGAGCACCCCAGCAGGGGCAGCAGGGGGGGCACAGCTCCAATCACCCCACGCACGGACGAACACGCACTCACAGATTTCCCCGGTGATTTGCTTGGTGAATTCATTCAGCCTGGAGGGGCAGAGAGTGGCAGCAAAGCATGATCAGTCCAACCACACAATTCCCAGCCCTGACACAAGCAGGGCTGGCCTGCAGAACCCCCCCCAAACTCCAGCCCAGCACAGAGGGGCAGGAGATGCAAGGCCCAGCTCTGCAGACACCCTCCAGCACCACAGGGACAAGTCACCTCCTCCCTGTCTCTGCTCCCTGTGGCCACACAGGTCCAGCCAAGCTGCTCACCCACACCAAGGGGCTCTCCCCAGAGCCAGCTCTGTGGGTTTCAGAGCACAGACCCCCAAACAGACCCCCCAAGCCACCTTGGGGGAGCCCATCAAACAGCCCCACGGGTGTGCTGCTGTGTGTGCACTAACCAGGACATGTGTGTCTGCAGAAGGCAGGGACACACTGCCCTGGATCCAGGGCTTGGCCACAGCCTTCAGTTTTCTGAACACCCCAGACCAGCCTGGCTCCAATTCTCTGTCCTGTTCATGCAAAGATGGGGAGCTGTGGGGTGCAGCATCCCTGAGATCCCAGTCCTCTCCAATGCTCCACAGGGTCACAGGCACATCCAGCCCTGTTTAGGGGGCAGAT
>JAWMQZ010000078.1:1383787-1397443 GCA_035584835.1 Tangara arthus
AATACTCCTCAAATCCCATCAAATACCCCCAAATATTCCTAAATTCCACCCTGGGAGCCTCAAAACGCAGGTGGGGACCCCCAAAACCCCCCAAAATAGTCCTAAAACACCCCAAAATATCCCCTAGCCCCACCCTGGGATCCCCAAACCTCCAGGCAGCCTCAAAATGCAGGTAGGGACCCCGAAAACCCCTAAAATGCTCCTTAAATGCCCCCAAATATCCCCAAATATCCCCAAATAACCCCCAAAATATTCCCTAACCCCAGCCTGGGATCTCCTGGGACCCCAAAACCCCCCAAATCCTTCTCAAACACCCCCAAATATCCCCAAATTCTATCCTGGGAGCCTCAAAACTCAGGTGGGGACCCCCAAAACCCTCCCAAAATACTCCTCAAATCCCTTCAAATACCCCCAAATATTCCTAAATTCCACTTTGGGAGCCTCAAAATGGAGGTGGGGACCACCAAAACCCCCCAAAATACTCCTCAAATATCCCCAAATACCCCCAAATATCCCCTAACCCCAACCTGGGATCTCCTGGGACCCCCCCAACTCCCCCAAATCCTTCTCAAACACTCACAGATGTCCCAAAATTCCATCCTGGGAGCCTCAAAACGCAGGTGGGGACCCCCAAAACCCCCCAAAATATTCCTAAAACACCCCAAAATATCCACAAGTATAGCCTGGCGAGGTTTTTTGGGCTCTCTGCTGTTCTCTGTGGGGAGAAAAGAGAAAAGCCCCCAGCAGCAGTGTGGGTGTGACTGCAGCACCCCAGGGGACGGGGGTGTCCCCTGCCAGCTCCTGCAGGGACAGCAGAGAGCAGAACTCCCAGAGCTTTCCTGTGGTGTTGTGAGGTCCCCAGGATGAGGTGAGAGATGAGAATTTGCCTCCATGTTCTCAGAAGGCTGATATTTTATGATATTATATTAAAAGAAATTATATACTAAAACTATACTAAACTATAGAAGAGGGATACATCAGAAGGCTGAACAAGAATAATGAAAACTCACGACACAGCTGGCTGTGATTGGTCATTAATTAAAATCAATTCACATGGAACCAATCAAAGATGCACCTGTTGGTAAACAATCCCCGGGCCATGTTCCCAGCAATCAGATAATTATTGTTTGCATTCTTTTCTGAGGCCTCTCAGCTTCCCAGGTGAAAATCCTGGGCAAAGAGGATTTTTCAGAAAATCCCACGGTGACACTTTCCCAGCCAGGGCAGGACAGGGTTTTTGGGGGGGTACATGAGGTGGGGTCTGAGCACCACCAGCTCCTCCTCTGCTGTCAGACTCTGCCTGGAGTTCTGTTTCAGGGGAGCATTTCTTCCTTTCTGCCTGAATCCCCTGTGTGGGAGGGATAACCTCTGATGATTGCCCTTGTTAGGGCTCCTTTCAGATGTCTTTAGGCCCTCAGTAATAATCACTGTAATAAATACAGATTTTTTACTTCTCCACTGCTAAATTCAATGTGGCAGCAGGCAGTGTGTGGATTTTTTAAAAAAAACAAGAAGTTAAATGTACCTGCTAGGTTGGTCATGCATTTAGGTTTGAATTTGGTTCCCAAACCTGCCCTGTGATACCCAGTTGGTTTTGGTCCTGCTAATGAAATTCTTATCTCTATGTCCTATTACCCGTGGCACAAAGTGCTACAGGAGCCTTGTTCTATCAAGCTGGGGTGAAAATGTTGGTGGGGATGGGCCTGGGGTCTTTGTGAAGCAGAAAATAATAGCTTAGAAATAGAGCAAGGAGCTGGTATCATTAACAGAAACAAACCAAGTTGCTTTTTAGCTGTAATGAACCTAATTTTTAAGAATTCAGTAGCACAAAATCAGAACTGAAGTGGATTTTGTATGAGGTCAGCTCAGGAGCCTTTGTGCTCTCTGACCAGGACAGATCTTGGAAAAAGAGAACAATTTGAAGAAGTGGAATTGCAAAAGGCACAATCAGGAGTGTCCAAGTGCTTCAAATGCCATTTTTACAGTGCTGCTGATCCAGACAAACCTCCTGGCCCTTGCCAAGCTCTGCAGCCTCCCGGGACAGCATCAGGCTCCTTCCTGAGATGTTATCAGCTCAGAGGAAGTGAGCTAAAGCCATAAAAATGCATCAGCCTGGAATCCAGGCCGCTCAGGGAGAAATTCCAGCTCTTTGTCAGGGCTCCTTAACCACCACGAGGAGCAGCTACTGCTGTGTGCTCTGCAACTTTCCTCCATTGCACAAGGTTAGGGCAGATAAGGGTGTGAGAGGCCCCTCCTGCCCTGTGCTCTGCCCTCAGTGGCTGCAGCAGTGTCTGTGCTGCTCTGCACATCTCAGGGGCTCAGCCTTTCCATCCTTGTTCCTTCCATCCCTTGTTCCTTCCAGCTTTGGTTCCTTCCAGCCCTGGTTCATTCAGTTCTTGTTCCTTCCAGCCCTGCTTCCTTCCATCCCTGCTTCCTTCCAGCTCTTGTTCCTCCCAGCCCTGCTTCCTTCCAGCTCTCGTTCCTTCCAGCTTTTGTTCCTTCCAGCCCTGGTTCCTTCCATCCCTGGTTCCTTCCATCCCTGGTTCCTTCCAGCCCTGATTCCTTCAGCTCTTGTTCCTTCCAGCCCTGATTCCTTCCAGCCCTGTTCCAAGGCTGCAGGAGAGCCCTTGGCTGAACCCCCCCGTGAAATCCTTGTGGGTTCTGAGCCCTGTGACTTCCCCCGAGCTGTGTTTGGGCTCCTTTCCTTTGGAGGAAAGAACAGCTCCAAACATTTCTGTGGTTTTGCAGGCAGGGGAAGCTCCTGTGCAGCTCCATCTGGAGGGCAGAGCCAGGCCCGGTGCTCCAGCAGCAGCTCCAACAAGGAGCTTTTCTTGTGCCCTGGGGTGGCAGGGAGCCCAGCAGAGAGGCCCTGGGCAGTGCCCCAGGCTGTTGGTAAAAGCTGTGAGGATTTCCAGCACTGCATTGTCCCCATTCAGCTCTCATAGCCCATTTTTCTAGACAATTAATTAGAGGCCTGAGGGAGTGGGGCTGCAGTGATGGCTCTTTGTTCTCCCAGCCGTGAGACATTTGATTTCGATGACGACTGTGACAGTTTAACGTGGGAGGAGAACGAGGAGACGCTGCTGCTGTGGGAGGACTTCACCAACTGCAACCCCTCCATTGACCTCCAAGGAGAGGTGAGTTCATCCCCGTTATTTTCTCCAACTCTTCCCTGCACAAACTCTCCCTCAGCTACTCCTTTGCAGCCATTTGAGCCTGTGGGTGTTGCACTGGTGATCTAGTTTGCCACACAGACTGACTTTGATTTTAAAATCCTCTTAGTGCTTTCTCTCTGTGGTTGATTTGCAGTCTGTGCAATCACTTTATTGGCCAAACGTTACTTCCTTGGCTCCTTCAGAGTGAGTATTTAAAATACTGAGTGAGAGGTGAAGGATCCAAGGTGTCTGTTCCAGGACCATCAGGGAATTTGTCACCCTTCAGAGCTTTCTCTAAAGCTCTGGGCTGACAGGAGGGAGGTTTAGATTTGATTTTAGGGAAAAATCCTTCCCTGTGAGGGTGGGCAGGCCCTGCACAGGATGCCCAGAGCAGCTGTGGCTGCTCCATCCCTGGCAGTGCCCAAGGCCAGGCTGGATGGGCTTGGGAGCAGCCTGGGACTGTGGAAGGTGTCCCTGCCCATGGCAGGGGGTGGAATTAGGTGAACTTTAAGCTCCTTCCAGCCCAAACCAGTCTGGGATTCTGTGATCTTCCACAGCACCTCACTTTCTCTGTGAATTATCATTCCCACTTTATTATGATAATGTGTGCACTGCAGGGCATGGGGTTGCACAGTTGTTCCTGTGGGGAGCTGAGCAACCTTGGCATGGTCTGGGGAGGTGTTGAAGAGTGTGAATCCCATTCCAGACAAAGAACCTGTGGTTCCAGGACCACAAAAAGCCCCAGGGATCCTCTGGATCCTGGGCTTCCCTCTGCCCAGTCAGTGGAGATCTGCTGGCACTGGTGGATAATGAACGGCTTCCTTTTAATCCTAAAATCCCAGGGAAAGGCAGCTAATCCAGCCACTCCAGAGCCTTCTTAAACCAGCCTGGAGAGGGCTGGGATTGGGCTGGGAATGACAGGGAATGGCTGGGAATGGGCTGGGAATGGCAGGGAATGGGCTGGGAATGACAGGGAACAGTCTGGGAATAGCTGGGAAGGGATGGGAATGGGCTGGGAGTGGTAGGGAATGGCTGGGAATGATGGAATGGTTGGGAATGGCAGAGAACAGCCTGGGAATGGGCTGAACACAGGCTGGGAATCACTGGGGTTGGGAATGGGGCTGGGAATAGCTGGGAATAGGGCTGGGAATGGGGCTGGGAATTGAGGCTGAGGATGGCTGGGGATGGCCTGGGAATGATGGAATGGCTGGAAATGGCAGAGAACAGCCTGGGAATAGCAGGGAACAGCCTGGGAATGGCTGGGAATGGCAAGGAACAGCCTGGGAATGATGGAATGGTCAGGAATGGCTGGGAATGGCCGTGTTTCTGCATCCTGAGCAGCACGGGGGGGAGGTGGGGGATGATCCCTCCCAGCCAGGGAAGATGCTGAGGCAGCAGCCTGGGGCATGTCTGGCTGCCAGGGCAGGTTCCTGTTCCACCTCCCGTTCCTGGATCGTCCATCCAGAGCTCAGGGAGCCTCTGGGGATTACTGGGAACTGCTGGGGCTGCAGAAACCACGGGGAGCTGGAGCAGAGAGTGGCACAGGGATAACAGGAGCAGCAGAGTGGCACAGGGATAACGGGAGCAGAGAGTGGCACAGGGATAACAGGGGCACAGAGTGGCACAGGGATAACAGAGAGTGGCACAGGGATAACAGGGACAGAGAGTGGCACGGGGATAACAGGGACAGAGAGTGGCACGGGGATAACAGGAGCAGCAGAGTGGCAGGGTGATAACGAGGAGAGGGAGAGTGGCAGGGTGATAACGAGCAGCCTCGTGCAGGAATTAATGACAGCTGATTTGCATAGCCGGGCGTGCCTGGCTAAGCACAGCAATAGCGCCGAGCCCAGGCCCCGTGCGGGGGAAACTCTAAAGATTTTAAGAAGCTTAAATCCTTCTAAATGAAAATTATACAAGGAAAGGGTAGATTTGGCTTGTAGATGGAGGTTCAGAATAAAGACTGCTCCGGCTGTGCCTGCTCTTTAACATGTGCTTTACATGCCTGAATCTTCCTTCCGTGGGTTTTATTCCTTTCAAGTTCTTACACGCTGCCCTCACCACCTTCTTTTATGACCTTCCTCCTTAAAGCTCTTCTGCATATAAAAGGATCAGAGGGATGATTCTTGTAACTCCAGGCTGGATAGCCTGGTGTGGGTACCAGGAATGAGCTCTGTAAATCTGCCACAGATGTGGCCAGAGCACAGAAACCCCGTTAACACTCATTGGTGCAGTTGTGCTAAATTGAGGATCATTTTTTAATGGAAAAAGGAGGTGGTTGAAGGCTTGAAAGAGGGAACAGTGACACTGTGGTGTCTTTTTGGGCAGCACCAAGCAGCTCTGTGTGTTTGGGAGCCCAGACTGTGCTGTCAGTCCAAAGGAGGAGCTTTCCTGTGGGACAGCATTTGTTCCTGCTTTATCCAGCAGTGCAGGAATTCCAGTGGGAATCCGTGCATGCACTGGAGAGTGATGATATGGAACTGGAAAATGAGAATTCCAGTGCAAAGCTGGGAATAACAGCATGGTCAGTGCAGGGAAAATTAAAAGTTTCATGGCTGGAGAGCAATTCCAGTCTGTGCAAGTGAGATCAGACTGTGAAAGGCTCAGGAAAATCCAGGGGGTTGGTGCTTTGGAATGCAGCAGGTGCATGGGTTTAATTGCTGGAGCCTTGATCAGACCTCGCCTTTGTGTGTCCAGAGCTGTGGTCATGGCACAGAAATGTGTTTTCCTGGTATTCTAGATTGAAGAAGAATATTCCTAGTCTGTGAAACACTGTCTTTAAAAAATCAGTGCAGGAAGGAACACAATAACCTGCATTTCCAGGGAGGTTAAATAAAATCTTCCATTCTCTCCTGAATTAATTTATTTCCTTGCTGATTTTTTGTGTCCTCCTCTCCCCTGCAGGAAGAAAACCTGGGAAACTTGATCCACGAGACAGAGTCTTTCTTCAAAACGAGAGACAAGGAGTACCAGGAGACAATAGGGCAGATAGAGGTGAGGAAGGGGAGTTGTTCCTGATGGATGGACACAGCACAGGGCTGTGCTCTGGGGTGTCCCAGGGGGAAGCAGGAATGTCCATACATCCAACAATGCAAAGGCATTTCCTTCTGGCGTGCCCTGGGGATTTTTCCAAATGCCATTCTCTGGGCTATTATTGCTCCATGCTTCAGCACTGAGCATAAATCTGAGGCTGGTGGAGAGAGAACCTGCAGAACAAAGGGAATAAAACACATTATTTTTCTTTTGCGCCCTTTGTTCTGCATGTCCACCCTCACCCTGGGAAATGCTTCCCAGGACGTGGCCTCACAGGTAGCCAGAAACAGCAGCTGGAGCTTCTCAAAATCTCTGTCCTGCCTGGAGCTGCTTTCGTTAATGACAAGGTGCCAAGAGCAGGAAAAGCCCTCCAGGGTGATATATGTTTTTTTTTGATCTAGGTCTTATAAGCTTTTGGAGAGTTATATTACACTTAAGATAGTTCAGCTACTTTAGAAGGCATAAAATCAGCAGGATGGCTTTTGAGGTAGTGTTAGAAACAGAAAAGTTTTAATAAAAAGCAAAACCAGGGCTGTTCAGAACCAGCGTGGAGCTCGGATTGCCCTTCCTGGGCTCATGGGTGCAGTGGCAGTCAGGAGCAGTGAGTGAAATGGGCACTCTGGGGTGTTTGGGTGGGCTCTGGGCAGCTGAGGCAGTGTGAAGAGTGCAGGAAAAGGAAAGAAGTGCAGGAAAAGTGGGATTGCTCCTGCCCTGGAGCTGATTCTTTGCCCTTCAGCTGGAACTGGCCACAGCCAAGAGCGACATGAACCGGCACCTGCACGAGTACATGGAGATGTGCAGCATGAAACGGGGCCTGGACGTGCAGATGGAGACCTGCAGGAGGCTCATCAAGGGCTCAGCTGACAGGTGAGGGCTCCTCTGCTGCCCCAGCAGCTCCTTCCTGCTCCCTCTGCTGCAGCTCTGCATGCTGAGAATTTCAGCCTTTCTGTGCTGCCAGGCACTGACCCCCAGGAGAACACTGCATTGACCTCAGGCCGTGGAGAAGCTTCCAAAATTGATTGATAGAACTGGGATTATGGTTGATTAGAGTTGATTAGAAGTGTGTAATATCACAGGGTGGAAAACTTAGAGTTTGGGGTTTTAGAATATAGTAATAAATATAGAGCAAGATGGAGGTTTTAGGGTGGAGGCTGCTCCTTCTTCTTGACCTTCTTGACCTTCTTGACCTTCTTCACCTTCTTCTTCACCTTCTTCTTCACCTTCTTCTTCACCTTCTTCTTCACCTTCTTCTTCCCTCTTCTCCATGGGTTTCAGTGATATTTTGTAACTGGACAGAAAAGTCTGCGTTGCAGACTTTGAGGGATCAATTATTGGGTTAAAAGTAAAAATAATTCAGGTGTAATTTCTTCCTTGGACAGTTTAGCCTTAAAAGACCTCACAGCAAAAGATTGTTGGCCATTTAGTGCCTTGTTAGTGAAGAACTGCAGAACTCACTGCTGTGAGACTGTAACACTGATGAGAAATAATAAACACCTAAATCTGAACACAAACTGTCAGCTCCAGTGCCTTCCATCCTGACCTCAACAGAGGTAGAAAAAGAAGCTGAAAACCACCTAGGTCTGATGCTGGAGAGGGCACCTAGAGCAGAGGCTGGACACTGTTACAGGAATAAAGTAGGGATTCATTAAAAGGCCTTCAAAGATACACTTTGGGCAGGGCAAGAGCCTGGCCATGGCTACACCCAAGATGGACCATGGGGGATCAGTTTTCACACTTTTATAAGTTTATTCCATTTGCATATTTGGGTTAATTGTCCAATTACAGCTTCAGGTAATGAAGTCACATTCTCCCAGTTTGCTTCCCTCCAATTCACTTTTGTTTACACTTTTTGAGCCTGAAGCTGCAATAGTTCCCCTTGGTTGTGGGGCTGGAAAAGGATTGTTTTGTCTGACTAAACTGTGAGGAGAACTTGCTAACACTCTTTATGAAGTTCAGAGTTACACACAAATGCAGCACAGAATCTGAGAAATATTAAAGCTAAAACTTAAAAGCATCAGTTCCTGCCAGCTTGGGCTAAAGGCAACACTGTCACTTGATGGCCTTGTCCTTTGGAGAATCTTGTGTCCCAGCTCAGCCCTGGAAGGGAGAATGTGGGGTCCTGTTCCTTGGAACAGCCCCAAGGGCTCAGCAGCTGCTCCTAAGCACAGGGAGCTCCAGCTCAGCTGGACTTCCACTCTTTAACATCTCAGATTTAGAACTCTTAAAACCCCAAATTAAATCTCGACTCTGGACTTACATGAAGAACTTGTTTTTTAATCTTCTCATGTGTTAAGAACCTTACACTATGAGGGATTTCTCTTATCTCTTGCTCAACCCCGGTAGAACAAGATGATAAACTTTCAATTTTCAGGGCTCTGGGTATTAGGGATGCTGAGAGTCTTTGCTCTCCATTTCCCCACCAGTAAACCTGGGACAGCCTCTGTGTTTGAGCTGGGCATGGCTGGGGTGGCACCTTGATTTTTCTACTGATATTTACTGTAAACACAAAGTTTGATGTTATTAAAGGGGTTTTTGAATAGCTTGGGGAAATTCCAATGTTTAATGTTAATAAGGGTTTTTTTAATAGTATTGGGACGGGAAGTGACTTTTCTTGTACGACTTTTTTTTCTTTCTTCAGTCATGGATGTTTGACTTTTTTGCTGCACCTTTCCCTGTGTTTCCCTGCAGGAATTCTCCATCCCCCAGCTCTGTAGCCAGCAGTGACTCAGGAAACACAGATGAAATTCAGGATGATTTGGACAGAGAGACGGACGTGGAGCCCATGGTCAGCTGATAGCAAGTGGGAGCATTCCAGTCAAAGGGGAGATGGAGAGAGAAGAAAAATTCCAAACCAATTGCTGGGGGAAAGGTGAAAGACTCGAGAGCCCCTGCAGAGGGACTCTGAGGACTCCTTCCTACACGCATCCCCTCCCAGCCAAGGATTGGTGCTGTACATTTCTATTGTTCTACAAACCATAAATGCAGAGTCCTGTAGGAAAACACGGTGTTTTAATTGTGCCTTTGCCCCAAGCTGAGCCACTTTGAGCTCCAGTGGAATATTAATAGCAGGTGTTTTTATAAAATATATTATTTAAAAAAAAACCCACAAACAACCAAAGCTGGTTGGCAGCAGAGGATGGTGCTGCAGAGGTTCTGGGTACTTCAATAAGCTGCTGGTTTTATTGAGCTGCTGCACTGATTGGCAAAAGAAACATTGGCAAAAAGAGCAGCAAAACCAAGACAATTGTGGTGCAATTACAAATGTCTGGCACAAGAAAAAAAAAAAAAGAATTGCCTCCAAATTGAACTGCAAATGTTTAAAAATAACAGCGGGTTTGGAGACAGCTTGTAGCAAAATTCAGAGGGTTTTCTTCATCCCACCTTTTGGGGTGAGGGAGCCTTTGGGATGTGTCCAAGGTTTCTTCTGGACTCCAGGACCTGGAGGAGCAGGACTCAGCTCGGTGGCAAAGCAGGGGGGCACAGGAGGGGTCACTGGGGGGGACTATCACTGAGTAACTACTATGCAAAAACAAAAAAAAAGCTCGCCTTATTTATATGGAATGTTTGGTCCCTGCTGGGCTACAGTTATCCCTGGGGAAAAGGAAAGCTAAACCCACATTTGCACACTTAGATGTCTGTAGAGCTTCTTTTGAGGTGGAATGTTGTATCACAATGCCTTTGTTTCCAGTGGTTGGGTTAGGAGGGGAGTCAACCCTGGTTTGTGTCTTTTTTCAGGGTTTTTTTTTTTAGTGTTTGCAGATTTTCCTTTGCAGACAGAGGGATAACTCCATTTTATGCTGCTTCCATGATGTGTAGGTGAAGCTTCAGGATAAACTGACCTATGTGTAGGCTGGAGACAGGACTTTGGGAGAGCTCCTGACCACAGTTCTTGGGGAAAGCTGAGCACTGGGAAATGCTGTCATCCTTTTTAGGGCATAGGAAACTGAATCCCAAAGTGCTGCTGCCCTCGAACTGGGGAGGAACAGCCACGTGCTTTCTCTGTGAGAAAGTGGCAAGACCTTGGCTTTGCTCATCTTTCTGTATTTTTACCCAGGAGAAGCAGCATCAAAGACAGATCACACGGTGGTGGCTGAGGAAACTCCAGCCCCACCGAGCTCTTCGCAGTTAGAATGGGAATTGTAGCACCTCAGCCAGGTAAAAACAGGGTATAAACCTCAGCCGATAACTTTATGTTTGTTTTTAAACCAAGATTGAGAGCGTAGTTGATACTGCCCAAAGCCAGCTGTGGGGTTAAGCAGTGATTGGAACTCAGAGTAAATTCCAAATGTGTTTGTTCTGCCTGCCAGGAAGTGCTGTGCAGGAGCAGTGCTAGGGCTGGACAGGGAAAATCCCGATTTCTGCAGCCTCTCAGTGTTAGGGAAAGTCAAAGTGGCCACTCCTGTGAGCTTCCAGAGTGCTGTTGCCAAGCCTCTGGATCTCTGGAGCTGCAGATCCTGCTGCTCCATTCCATGGAGAGCACAGGTCTCTTGGAAAATGGCTCATTCCTGGCTGGAACCCCTCAGTCTGGCATGGCCATGGAGAGGGGCAGGGCCTGGGGTGTTCCTGGGGGAACTGTGGGCACAGGAATGATTCCCCTCCTGTGCTGCTGCCTGGCTGTCAGCTCATCTCCTGCCTGCACACGGAGCAGCTTTGAGGCCACGTGGGTCAGAGGAGCTCCCTGAGTTTTCCAGGCTGGGAAGGAGGGACCAGGCTGGTCCATCAGCATCCACAGAGTGCAGAGCCACAGCTGATGGCTTCTGTCCAAGCCCAGGGATATTCCTGTGGTGGATCCAAGGATATTCCTGTGGTGTCCTTTCTGGTGGCAATGCTCAGTGCAGAGTAGGTGACAACTCCTTGGCTCCTGGGGTGAGGGGCTTTCCAAAGCCTGGTCTGTCCTGTAAATAACTTTTCTCTGGAAGAGAAACCTCATTCCAAAGTGCTCATTCCTGTTATTTCTTAGGTGGCCAAAGTGGTAAATGTGATGTTCATGGGGCTGCAAGCTGGGGGGTGGGTAGGGTGGGGATTTGGGGTTTGTTTTGGGCTGGGACTGCATGTTTGAAATCTGCAATTTGAAGGGTTTTGAAGGGTTTTGAACTTCAGCTGCTCCCGAGGAGCCTCTCCTGAGGCTGAGGAAGCATCTGCCAAGTCTGGATGTCTGTGATGCTTCAGTGGCTGGGGCAGGCATTGCTCAGCACAGTGAATCAGCTCCTGGAGCCTGCCCCGGCTCCTTTCCTGGCTCCCTTCCTGGCTCCCTTCCTGCCGGGAACGCTCCCAGAGCTGCCCCTGGCTCCTCTCACCCAGAAATGCTCCCAGAGCTGCCCCTGGCTCTGCCCTCACCCAGGAACACTCCCGGAGCTGCCCCTGGCTCTGCCCTCACCCAGGAATGCTCCCAGAGCTGCCCCTGCCTCTGCCGTCACCCAGAAACACTCCCTGAGCTGCCCCTGGCTCTGCCCTCACCCAGGAATGCTCCTGGAGCTGCCCCTGGCTGTCCCTTCCCAGAGCTCCTCTCACCCGTGAACGCTCCCAGAGCTGCCCTTGGCTCCCTTCCTGCCGGGAAGGCTCCTGGAGCTGCCCCTGGCTCCTCTCATCCCAGGAACGCTCCTAGAACTGCCCCTGGCTGTGCCCTCACCCAGGAACACTCCTGGAGCTGCCCCTGGCTGTGCCCTCACCCAGGAACACTCCCGGCCCTGCCTGGGCTCTGCCCTGCCAGGAACATTCCCGGAGCTGCCCCTGGCTCCCTTCCTGCTGGGAATGCTCCTGGAGCTGCCCCTGGCTCTGCCCTCCTGGTCGTCCCCTCCTGGAGCCTGCCCCTGGTTCCTCTCATCCCAGGAACACTCCTGGAGCCTGCCCCTGGTTCCTCTCATCCCAGGAACACTCCTGGAGCCTGCCCCTGGCTCTGCCCTCCCAGAGGCTGCCCCTGTTTCTGCCCTCACCCAGGAATGCTCCCGGCCCTGCCCCTGGCTGTCCCCTCCCAGCTCTGCCCCTGGCTGTCCCCTCCCAGCTCTGCCCCTGGCTGTCCCCTCCCGGCCCTGCCCCTGGCCCCCTCACCCCGAAATGCTCCTGGCCCCACAGCCCCAGCAGCTGTCGGGGTTGTGCTGCCCTTCTGCTCTGGGTTTGTTGTTTTTTATTAAAACTGTGAGTGTCCCAGTAGGAAAAAGGCTGAGTGTTCCCAAAGGCAGGAGCTGTTGTGCTGAGGGCAGGGAATTCCCACAGCTGGAATTGGGGTGTGGGGTGGGCAGGAGCAGCCACAGTGGGTGCTGAGGGAATTCTCATATCAGGAATTGGGGTGTGGGGTGGGCAGGAGCACCCACAGTGGGTGCTGAGGGAATTCCTACAACAGGAGTGGGGTGTGGGGTGGGCAGGAGCACCTACATGGGAATTCCCAGGCAGGAATTGGGGTGTGGGGTGGGCAGGAGCAGCCACAGAGGGGTGGGTGAGGGGGATGTGGGTGTAGCAGAGGGTGTAGAACTCACGTGCACGGGGGTGATGTGTAGGACAGTAGAGGTTCCCATGGGTGTCGGTGTCTTTCTGTAACCACATGTAATCCATTTCTAAAGCAGAGAAGGTGTTTTCATGCTCGGGGTCGGGGTTTATTTTCATTTAGGCTGGGCCAGCCCTTTGGGGCAGCTGGGGTTGGTCCTTGGGGGTTTCTGGGAGGTCGTTGGTTCCAAGTCCAGCCGTGCTGCTGCTCCTGCTCCGTGTGTGTGGCACCAGATCAAAGCTTGCCAGAGAAAAAAAAAAGAAAAAAAAAAAGGAATTTAATTGTAAAAATGCTGGAAATGATTTTGATGACCTCTTTCTTTTTTCCTTTGTAAAGCTGTAAATACTTTATTTTTGTTTTCTATTCTTAATGCGGTGTCATATTGACACTTTTTTAGATTTACAGTCAGAAAATCCTCCTCATCGTTTCTCATTTTTTAAAAGGGGATTTCAAGGAAGCAAATTTTTTTGCTTGCTAGCAGTGTAATAATAGATCAAATTCCTAAACTGGGTTTGTACAAAAATGTTTTCAGTAAACAAATGGCAGTTTGTGGATGCATGTTGTTCAAAAATGTCCAAAGAATAATGTGGTACAAATGTTTTAAAGAATCACGTGGTACAAACATGTTTTTCAAAGACTTAGTGATGATCATCTTAGTTCACACAAGGAAAAAAAGCAAAATTCTTTTAAAAAAAAGTTTGGGGGGGGAATGTATTGAAACTCATCTAAGCTAAATGTGTAATCTATTTATAAAAACACAGTATATATTCTATTTTTATCAGAGGTTTTTAAAGTGCAAACAGATTTCTGTTGGCAGATGCAATTGTTCCCTTGTAAAGTCTCTCCTGCTCTGATGGGACCCCCAAATTCTCTGATGGTTCCAGGAGTCAGTGTGGGAATAACCAGGACAGGTTTGGCTGTGGAGCACTCACAGGTGGCTTCCTGCAGGGGAGGCTGCAGCTCCAGCATCTCTTCTGCCTCTGCAGAATT
>JAWMQZ010000078.1:1451243-1465814 GCA_035584835.1 Tangara arthus
AAATTCCCCCTTTTATTTCTGTATTTTACCCTGAAATTCCCCCTGTCATTTCCATATTTTACCCCCAGATTTCCCCCGTCATTTCTGAATTTTACCCTGAAAATTCCCCCTATCATTTCCATATTTTCTCCCCAAAACTCCCCCTCTCCCTCCTTTCCAAGCATCTCTCATCCCGCTGCTCCCAGTGGATTTTCCTGGATAGCTATGGGGGTCAAACCCCCCCTCCTCTCCCTGCTGAGCCCCCCAAATTCCATCTCCTCCCGCATTTCCCAACCGCATCCTTCCCCTCCATCCCTCCCTGCCCGGCGCGGGGTCAGCGCCCCTCTGATCCCCCTTGTAGCCGCAGCCCGGCGAGAGGAGCATAATGGAAAAATAATTAAAAAATAAAAGGATCGGAATCGGAGCCGGGCGCGGGGAGGGGCGGGGGCGCTGCGGAGCCGGCAGATAACGGGCAGATGTGATTTTTGCAGATAAGCGTAGTAATTTAGATAAATCTCGAGGCTTTAGAGCCTTTCGCTTGCGTCCCTTTTCTTTCTGTCTGATTTTTTTTTTTTTTCAATTTTATCTCGCGAGTCAAGAGGAGGGGGAGCGGGGAGGAGGGAGAAGCGGGGGGGGAGGTTTAATCTTTGGGGAGTTTTTCTTTTCTTTTTAATGTGTTTTTCCCCAGAAGGTGGGATAATGGGAGCCGCTCTCCCCCCACGCACGCTCACACACACACACACGCGCGAGCGTGAGCCCGGGCTATGTTTTTTTAAAAGCAGCGGACAAAAATCAAAATATTTGAAAATGTATTTCATGGTAATTATGTCATATTTCATGGGCTGATGCCACTACTGAAAGAGAGCCTGAATGCCTTAATTTGTATAGAAATTGTAATCATTTGTTCATTTCAAGGTGAAAATTGCATTTTTTAATTTAAATTGTATCCTGCGTGATAGTCTATTATCTAGTAAAATTGTCTCCATGTCTGAATGCCTTATATGCAGCTGCAATGCTTGTTACAAATCCAGTTATATTCATAAAAGCTTTGTCCATGTCTCGGGAAATGTGAACAGTTTCTTCTGGGTTTCTTCTCTCCCTTTTTTCCTTTCTTCCCCCCTCTCCCCTCCCATCCTCATCCTCCCCCCTCTTTCCCCTCGGATTTTTTTTTTTAAGTTTTGTTTTTTTTTTGGTCTCCTGGTTGAGATAAACCCAAATCTGCCATTAATAATAATTAGCCTGGCTCTGTACAAAAGGCAGTCCTGGGTGGAATTCGGGGTGAGGGACGTGCAGGAATCAACCAGCATTCCTGGATATTTTATTTATTTATTTTTCTTTATTTATTTATTTCCCAGTCAGGGAAAGAAAACCAGGGATGAGAGGAGGGAAAGGAGAGAGGAGAGAAAGGTGGGGATGAGGGGAGAGGGTCCGTGAGGCAGATCCGGCACAGGGAACTCCATCCCGAAGGAGCTGAGAGAGGGATTGCAGTCAAATTTTGGGATTTTGGGGATTTGTGAGGGAGAAGGGAGCTTTGCTTCCAGCTCCTGCCTGTAGGAGAATATTCCCAATGTTTTCCATCAGGAGCTGCCCTGTGCTGCCCCTGGATCTGTTCCCTGGTGGAGTTTTGGGGATGCCCAGAGGGTGCTGAGGGAAAGCAGAGCCTGAGGAGGGAATTGGGGTGCCAGGGATGCCCCAGCCCCGGGAAAATGGGATTTCCTCCCCTCCTGGGTCCTCCTCACTCCTGGCGAATTCCGAGGGGGAATTGTGGTGTCTGGGACACCCTCAGCACGGGGAAAAGTGGGATCTTCTCCCGCCCCAGGTCCTGCCCTGCTCCTGGGGAATTCTGAGGGGGAATTGGGATGGACGGAACCACAGACACCCCAAACTGGGCCTGCTGCACCCCTGAGGGGGACCTGGGAGCCTCCAGGGGGGAATTCCTGTTCCCCCAGGCTGTTTATTCCCAGAAATGTGGATTTGGGAATGCTGCTGCCTCACCCTGCTTCACCCCAGGCTGTTTATTCCCAGAAATATGGATTTGGGAATGCTACTGCCTCACCCTGCTTCACCCCAGGCTGTTTATTCTCAGAAATGGAGATTTGGGAATGCTGCACCTCACCCTGCTTCCCCCCAGGCTGTTTATTCCCAGAAATGGAGATTTGGGAACTCTGCACCTCACCCTGCTGCCCTCCCCTGGCACCCCTTTCCCAGGAAAACTCTCCCAAAAGGAATTCTCCCAACCTGGAGCAGAAAATGGGAATGCTGGCAGGGGGATGAGGGAAGGGAATGCTCTGGGAATGCAGGATGAGCTGAGCTGAGCTCCCACTTTGGAATTGTTAAAATTGTTAAAATTCTGAGCCACTCTGCACCAGGTGAACGCGAGCCCGGGCCGGGATCTTAATTACAATTAATCCCGAAAAAAGAAAGGAGCGGGCCTGGCGTGGAAATCCTCCCTGAGGGATTTAATTCCCTCCTGTGTCCCTGGCCCTGCTCACAACTCCCTGATTTTATGCAGGGCCACAGCCCAGTTTAATCAGCCCAGAGCTGGAACCGCTTGGGAAGTGCCGAGAGCTCCGCCCGGGGGGAGCAGAACCCTTGGGATCAGGAATGGGGTGTGGGGCAGGGAAACATCCCTGGGATCAGGAACCTGGACATGGGGCAGGGAAACATCCCCGGATCAGCAACAGGGACTGGGATATGGGTCTGGGAAACATCCCTGGGAACAGGAACGGGGAATATGGGGCAGGAAAACATCCCTGGGATCAGCCATGGGATATGGGGCAGGACCTGGATATGGGGCAGGGAAACATCCCTGGGATCAGCCATGGGATATGGGGCAGGACCTGGATGTGGGGCAGGGAAACATCCCTGGGAACAGGAATGAGGAATATGGGGCAGGAAAACATCCCTGGGATCAACAATGGGGGATATGGGGCAGAGAAACATCCCTGGGAACAGGAACCTGGATATGGGGCAGGAAAACATCTCAGGGATCAGGAACAGGGATCTGGATATGGGGCAGGGAAACAACCCCAGGATCAGCCCCAGGGGATATGGGGCAGGGAAATATCCCTGGGATCAGGAACAGGGAGCTGGGTATGGGTAGAAGCTGGGAATGGCCCTGGGCTGTGGGATCAGTGGGATCAGTGGGATCAGTGGGATCAGTGGGATCAGTGGGATCAGGAATAGGGAGCTGGATATGGGCAGGAGCTGGGAATGGCCCTGGGCTGCCATAAACATCCCCAGGATCAGGGACTGGGGACTGGATCTGGCCCGGGCTGGACGCGTTCCCAGTGGGATTTGCTGGAATGCGGCTCCACTCGGAGCCAGAGGTTTGGGAGCTGGGAGTGGCTGGGTTTGGGGTTATTGACCCCAAATATTTGCCTACAACAATATTGAGAAAATACCTAAAATAATACCCACAATAATCCGTAAATAAAATATCTAAATAACATACCTAGATAACATACCTAAGTAACACATCTAAAAAAATACCTAAATAAAATACATAAATAAAATAAATAAACTACGTACCTAAAATAACACTTAAATAAGTACTGAAAAAATCCTAAAAAGTCCCTAAAATAAGACCTAAATAAAATACCAAAATAACATACTTAGATAAAACACCTAAGTAGCACGTCTAAAATAATACCTGGAAAAATTACCTAAAGTAATATGTAAATAAAATACCAAAATAAAATACTTAAAATAATGCCTAAATAAAACGCCTAAATAACATACCTAAAATAATATTTAAATAAGTACTGAAAAAACCCTAAAAAACCCCTAAAATAATACCTAAATAAAAGACTTAATACCTAAATAAAATACCTAAACAACATACCTAAATAAGTACCTAAAAAGAAGCACCTAATAAGTACCCTAAAATACCTAAAATAATACCTAAATAAAATCCCCGAATAAAAGCCCTAAGAAAATACCTACATAAAACAGCTAAAAACCACCCAAAATAGGTTTTTGCTCCTCCTCCACCCCCGAGGAATTGTGATCCCAAAAAGGGGCTCCAGGCATTCCCAAAAGGCTGTCCCTGATCCCCACAAAACTTTCGGATTAATTCCTATTGGGTGCCTGAGTCAGAGGGAAAAGGCTTTTCCCAGGGGTTGGGATTCCTGCTGGGAGGGGAATGGGAATGGGAATGGGAATGGGAATGGGAATGGGAATGGATCCCTTCCAGCCCAGCATATTCCATGGTTTATAATCCTACAATTCCATGATTCTGTAATCCTATAGTTCTGTGATCCTATAAACCCACAATTCCATGATCCTATAACCCTATACTTCTGTGATTCTATAATCCTACAATTCTATGATTCCATAATCCTGCAATTCCATGATTCCATAATCCTACAATTCCATGATTTTATAATCCTGTAGTTCTGCGATTCTATAAACTCACAATTCCATTATTCTCTGGTCCTATATTTCTGTGAGTTTATAATCCTATAGTTCTATTATTCTATAATCCTATAATTCTATAATCCTACAATTCCATGATACCATAGTCCTACAATTCTGTGAGTCTATAATCCTATAGTTCTGTGATTCTATAAACCCACAATTCCATGATTCCATAATCCTATAGTTCCATGATTCTATAGCCCTGCAATTCCATGATTCCATAATCCTACAATCCCGTGATTCTGTAATTCTATAGTTCTATGATTCTATAAACCCACAATTCCATTATTCTACAATTCTATATTTCTGTGATTCCATAATCCTACAAATCCATGATTCCATAACCCTGCAATTCCATGATTCCATAATCAGTGATTCTATAATGCTAGAGTTTTGTGATTCTATAAACCCACAATTCCACAAATCCCTGATCCTACAATTCCATGAGTCTGTAATCCTATAGTTCTATGATTCTACAAACCCACAATTCCATAATTCTATATCTCTGTGATAATCCTACAATTCCATGATTCCATAATCCTGCAATGCCATGATCTCCTGATCCTATATATCTGTGATTCTATAATGCTATAGCTCTATGATTCTATTTACCCACAATTCCATGATTCCATAATCCTACAATTCCCTGATTCTATAATCCTACAGTTCTGTGATTCTACAAACTCACGTGATTCTGTAATCCTTTAGTTCTATGATTCCACAAACCCACAATTCCATGATTCCATAATCCTATATTTCTGTGACTCTATAACCCTGCAAATCCATGATTCCACAATCCTTAAATTCCATGATTCCATAATCCTACAGTTCTGTGATCCTATAAACCCACAATTCCATGATTCCATAATACCACAATTAAAGGAACAGGAGTCCCTCCTCGGGATGGGCACCTGTGCTTCCCAAAAAACCCAGGTGCCGATGCCAAGCGGGAATTCCGGAGCCTCTTCCCAAATTTTGGGGAGCAGGAGCTGAGGATGGGGGGGAGGCAGTGTTGGGCCCATCTTCCCACAGAAATTTCTAGGAATTCTGCTTCCAGGGGCCCGGATCACCCTCTGGGATGGATTTTCTGCACCCATAAAAATCAGGATCCTAAACCTGCCCCGAAACCTTTCCGGATTCCCAAACCTGCCCCAAAACCTTCCCGGATTCCCAAATCCTGCCCCAAAACCTTCCCAGATTCCAAAATCTTCCCAGACTCCAAAATCTTCCCAGATTCCCAAACCCACCTCGAAACCTTCCCAGATTTCCAAACATGCCCCAAAATCTTCCCAGATCCCCAAACCTGCCCCAAAATCTTCCCAGATTTCCAAACCTCCCCCAAAACCTTCCCAGATTCCCAAACCTACCCCAAAACCTTGCCAGAGCACCCGCAGCCAGCAGGGCCAGGGTTTGCTGCTCCCCTTTCCCCCAGATCTTTGGGATTCGGGAATTGGTCAGGATTTGAGGACATGGGTGAGGTTCAGGCCCTTAAAGCAGCACAAAATTCCAGCAGAACTCCCTTGGGAATCACCCATGCTGGAAAAGGTGATGGGAAAAAGGGAGAGATGGAAACGGGTGCAAACCCCTTCCCCTAAAACATTTCATTTGTACAACAAGAACCTTTCCAAAAAAGGTTTAATTGCTGAGTTTTGATTTAAAAGGATGGAAAAAATTAGTTTTCTTTAGTTTGAGCTTCAAAGAATGTTCTGAATCTCAGCTGGGAAAGGCAAAAATGTTTTGTTTCCCTTCTGGGTTGTTCTTCCCATTCCTCGGGAAAGGAAGGAGGTGGGAAGAGCCTCGGCGTGGAAATGGGATTTGTCTGTTCCTCAAATTCCCTCTGAGAGCGGAATTGTGGATTGCAGGATTAAATTACAGAATCATGGAATTGAAGGATCAGAGAACCATGGAATTGTGGGATTATGGAATCACAGAGTCATGGAATTGTAGGATTATGGAATTATGATATAACGGAATTGAAGGATCAGAGAGCCATGGAATTGTGGGATTATAAAATCACAGAATCGTAGAATTGCAGGTCTATGGAATCATGGCATAATGGAATTGCAGGATTATAGAATGGTGGAATTGCAGGATTATACAATCATGGAACCATGGATTTGAAGGATCAGAGAACCATGGAATTGTGGGATTATAAAATCACAGAATCATGGAATTGCAGGATCAGAGAGTTGTGGAACTCTGGGATTATAAAATCAGCAGAATCATGGAATGGAAGGATTATGGAATTATAGAATAATGGAATTGAAGGATTATAGAACTGTGGAATTGCAGGATTATATAATCATGGAATAATGGAGTTGAGGGATCAGAGAACCATGGAATTGTGGGATTATAAAATCACAGAATCATGGAATTGCAGGATTATAGATTTGTGGAACTCTGGGATTATAAAATTGCAGAATTGCAGAATTGTAGGACTATGAAATTGTAGGATTATGGAATCGTGGAATCATGGAATTGAAGGATCAGAGAGCAATGGAGCGGTGGGATTATAACATCACAGAATTGTGGAATTGCAGGACTATGGAATCACGGAATCATGGAATTGTGGGATTATGGGATCATGGAATAATGGAATTGCAGGATTATACAATCATGGAATAATGGAATTGAGGGATCAGAGAACCATGGAATTGTGGGATTATAACATCACAGAATCGTGGAATTGCAGGATTATAGGTTTGTGGGATTGTAGGATTATACAATGGTGGAACCATGGAACTGTACAGTTATGGAACCATGGAATTATTTGATTATGGAATCATGGAATTGTATGATTATAGAATCATGGAATTGCAGGATTATATAATCATGGAATCATGGAACTGTAGGATCAGAGAACCAGGGAATTGCAAGATTATAGGATCACAGAATTGTAGGATTACAGAATCATGGAATTGCAGGGTTGGACAATCATGGGACTGTAGGATTACAGAACCATGGAATTGTAGGATTCTAGAATCATAGAATCATGGAAATGGAGGCTCAGAGAACCATGGATTTGCAGGATTATAAAATCACAGAATCATGGAACTGCAGGATTTTAGAGTAACAGAATTGTAGGATTATGGAATCATCTAATTATAGGATTATAGAATCAGGGACTCATGTAATTGCAGGATGATGGAATCATGCAAGTGCAGGATTAAAGAGTAACAGAGCTATAGGATTATAGAATTGTGGAATTGTAGGATCAGGGAATAATGGAATTGTAGGATTATGGAATCACAGAAATATAGGATTATAGAATCATGGAATTGTGGGTTTATAGAATCATAGAACTAATGGATTACAGAATCATGGAATTGCAGGGTTATGGAATCATGAAATCGTAGGATTATAAATCATGGAATTGCAGGATTATAAATAATAGGATCATGGGATTGTAAAATAATAAATCAAGGGATTGTAGGATTATAAATCATGGAATATGTGGGGCTGGAAGGGATCCATCAGGATCATCGAGTCCAAGAGTAACTGTGAGACTATCCAGGAAAATAATGGGAATATTCAGCTCTTTTTGGATGTGAAGTTGAAAAGGGAAGTGTGAGCTGCTCCTCTGGGGGTTTCTGCCCTGCAGAACTGCAGAGCCAGGATGTCATTATCGGTATTTGGGGATTTTCCCGTGCTTGGGGTCTCTGCAGGCTTGGAATCCCTCTGGTATGGGCAGCAAATAATGGGATTCCAGGGGAATATCAGAATTCCAGGGGAACATCCAGTGGGGGGGTCAGATCAGGCTCCGGGGGGTGCAGAGGTCCTGGGGGCCAGAGGGGAGAGCTGTGACTCCCAGATAATAAAAACAAACAAAGAAACGTATAAATAAATAACAAAACAAAATCAAAATATAAAAATATATAAACAAAAATATGAAACCAGTGAAACATTAAATATATAAACAGTAAATAAATATAATAAATGAAAATAATAAATAATAAATAAAAATACTAGAGAAAAATAAAAATAATAAAAAAATAAAGGAATAAATAATAAATTATAAAGGGATAAATAAAATATTAAATAAAAATTAAAATTAATAAAAAATAATAATAATAAAATGGCAGAAAAGGAGCATTCTCAAATCCCCATTCCCCCAGGACACAGGGACAGCCCCTGCCTTGGCCAAGGGTCCCTCGCAGGAGCCGGGTTGTCACGGCTGCCTGTGCCAGGGCCAGCAGAGCTGTCACCCGGGCTGGGAGCTGATTTAGCAGCGCCTTATCAGAGCATTATCAGCCCCTTATCAGCACCTTATCAGCTCCTTATCAGCGCCTTATCAGCCCCTTATCAGCGCCTTATCGGCCCCTTATCAGCGCCTTATCAGCGCCTTATCAGTGGATTAACGCCTCCGACAGCCCCGAGCCGGAGCCGCCCGGCTCCCCCGGAGCTCCCCCTGCCCTGGTGACCCCAGAGGGCACCGGAGCCGCCCTGGCACGGCCGGGGGTGCCCGGGGCAGGCACGGAGCGCCGGGAACGCGGGGCTGGAGCGAAGGCTCCGGGACGGGCCGGGATGGGGCCGGGAGCCGGGACCGGGCAGCGGAGAGGGTCTGAAAACAGGGATGGGGCCGGGAATAACGGCACCGTGTTTGTAATGGCACCGTGGTTACAGTGTCACCGTGTTCTTAATGCCACCCCGTTTTGGTGTCACCGTGGTTACAGTGTCACTGTGTTCTTAATGCCACTCTGTTTTGGTGTCACTGTGGTTACAGTGTCACCGTGTTTGTAATGTCACCCCATTTTAGCGTCACCAGGTTTACAGCGCCACCGTGATTTTAATGTCACCCCGTTTGAGCGTCGCCGTGTTTTTAATGTCACTCTGTTTATAGTATCACCGTGATTTTAATGTCATCCAGTTTTGGTGTCACCATGTTTATAGTGTCACCGTGTTTTGGTGTCATCGTGGTTATAGTGTCATCGTGTTTGTAAGGTCACCGTGTTTATAGTGTCACCGTGATTTTAATGTCATCATGTTTTGGTGTCACCGTGTTTATAGTGTCACCGTGATTTTAATGTCATCCCGTTTTAGTGTCACCGTGTTTATAACGTCACTGTGTTTATAGCGTCACCGTGATTTTGATGTCACCCTGTTTTGGTGTCACTGTGGTTCTGGTGTCATCATTTTTATAGTGCCACCATGATTTTAATGTCACTGTGTTTTGGTGTCACCGTGTTTTACATAACCATGTTTACAGCGTCATAACATGTTTATAGTGTCCCATGTTTATAGTGTCACCCCATTTTAGGGCCACCCTGTTTTGGTGTCATCATGTTTATAGTGTCACCATGTTTGTAGTGTCACTGTGATTTTAATGTCACCATGTTTTGGTGTCACCATGGTTATAGTGTTACCGTGATTTTGATGTCACCCTGTTTTAGTGTCACCCCATTTAGTGTGTCACCATGTTTATAGGGTCGCCGTGTTTATAGTGTCACCCTGTTTGGTTGTCACTGTGGTTATGATGCCACCATGATTTTAATGTTGCCATGTTTTGGTGTCACCATGTTTTTAATGTCACCCCATTTTTGTCTCACCAGGTTTACAGTACCACCGTGATTTTAATGTCATCCCGTTTTAGTGTCACCGTGTTTATAACGTCACTGTGTTTATAGTGTCACCGTGATTTTGATGTCACCCTGTTTTGGTGTCATTGTGGCTTTGGTGTCATCATTTTTATAGTGCCACCATGATTTTAATGTCACTGTGTTTATAGGGTCACAGTGTTTCACATAACCATGTTTATAGTGTCATAATATGTTTATAGTGTCACAACATGTTTATAGTGTCCCATGTTTATAGTGTCACCCCATTTTAGGGTCACCCTGTTTTGGTGTCATCATGTTTATAGTGTCACCATGTTTGTAGTGCCACTGTGATTTTAATGTCACCATGTTTTGGTGTCACCGTGGTTATGGTGTCACCATGTTTTTAATGTCACCATGTTTTGGTGTCACCATGGTTATAATGTCACCGTGATTTTAATGTCACCCTGTTTTAGTGTCACCTCATTTTAGTGTGTCACCGTGTTTATAGGGTCACCATGTTTATAGTGTCACCGTGCTTTTAATGTCACCCCCACTTTAGTGTCACTGTGTTTATAGTGTCACCCTGTTTGGTTGTCACTGTGGTTACGATGCCACCATGATTTTAATGCCACCATGTTTTTGTGTCACCGTGTTTATAGTGTCACCATGATTTTGATGTCACCCTGTTTTGGTGTCACCCTTTTTAGTGTCACTGTGTTTATAGGGTCAATGTGTTTTTAATGTCACTCCATTTTAGTCTCACTATGTTTGGGGTTCCTGGACAAACGGGGTCCCCTCCCTGACACCCCAGGTGTGACCCTGTGGTGTGGAGGGCTCGGAGCTGCCCTCAGCAGCAGCTCCTGATTTTCCCACCTGGAAAAATCCAGCAGGTCCTGGTGGATACGACTCCTGAAAGGTGCCTGTGCTCAGCTGGGGCTGGGCTCTTTCTCCAGGCAGCACTGACAGAACCAGAGCACACAGTCTCAAGCTGTGCCAAGGGAAAAACAGGCTGGATATTAGGAAAAAGTTTCTAATGGAAAGGGTGATAAAGTTCTGGGATGGCTGCCCGGGGAGGTGGTGGAGTCCCCATCCCTGGGGGTGTTTAACAAAGCCTGGATGTGGCACTGGGTGCCAGGGTTGAGCTGAGGTGTTGGGGCTGGGTTGGACTCGATGATCCGGAAGGTCTCTTCCAACCCAATGATTCTGTGAATTCAGGGAATTCTTGGAATTTTGGGAATTCCAAAATTGGGGAGGTGGAGGGACTGGGGAGGTGGTGGAGTCACCATCCCTGGGTGTGTTTAAAACAAGTCTGGATGTGGCACGGGGTGCCAGGGTTTAGTGAGGTGCTGGGGCTGGGTTGGGTTTAATGATCTTTGAGATCTCCTCCACCCTGGTGATTCTGTGAATTCTGGGAATTCTGTGAATTCTGGGAATTCCCAGGGACTGGGGAGGTGGTGGAGTCCCCATCCCTGGGTGTGTTTAACAAAGCCAGGATGTGGCACTGGGTGCCAGGGTTTAGCTGAGGCGTTGGGGCTGGGTTGGACTCAATGATCTTTGAGGTCTCCTCCAACCTGGTCAATCTGTGAATTGTGTGATGGGGGATGAGGATTTTAGGGAAAGGGAAGGAAGCCAAGGGAAAGGGGATGAGGATTTTAGGCAAAGGGAAGGAAGCCAAGGTGTCCCTCACCAGAAGGGTCCAGCCTGTTGATGCCAAACACGGCCTGGCTGTGGAACATCCAGAGGTGGCCGTTGTTGCAGGACTGCAGGCAGGGCTTGCAGGGACAGATGACGTGGTAGCCAACAACATTCCCACTGGAAGAGCAAGGGAAAGAGTCAGCCTGGGGAAAAGGTTGATCTTGGTGGCTTTTTCCAGCTCCAGTTAAACATTCCCAGTGCTTTATGTAATGCTGGTGTTTTGATAGGTTAAGGGAACGGGGTGAAACAAGTATCTGAAATATTTGGGGAACATCTGTTGGGAGTTACAGAATATCTGAGTTTTAGATCTTTGGCACACAGAGAAGCGTTTAGTAACCTAAATTGTGTAACCCAGATTAGTTTACATACCAACAAATGCTGGTGGATTTCTTTATTTGTTTTCCTGTGGAAGGGCAGTGATTCTGGCCAGCAGAGAAGTTGCTCACACCCAAAATCCACCTGTACACAAGGACTGTGCACAGGAGGCTGCCAGCAGCAGGAGTGATGAAACTGAGAATGATGGAATGGTTTGGCTTGGAAAGGACCTTAAATCTCATCCATTTCCACCTCCTGCCATGGGCAGGGACATCTGCCACCATCCCAGGGTGCTCCAATCTGGCCTTGGACACTTCAGGATGGAGATGGGGCAGCCACAGCTGCTCTGGGCCAGATTATTGACCTTTATCAACTCTCCTAGACTGAAACCATAACAACCATTTATCCATTTTCATGTGCTCCGATGAGATATTTCTGTTTCTCTGCTTCTATCTAAAAACCAAAATATTGTGTCCCTATCACAACCCCCCAGTTGTTGAAACCTGAAAAAGGTAAAAATCTCCATCGGGGAGCTGAAAGAATTCTCTCAGAAAGAATTCTCTCTCCCTATCACAACCCCCCAGCTGTTTAAATCTGAGAAGGGTAAAAATCTCCATCAGGGAGCTGAAAGAATTCTCTCAGATAACTGTGAGCTACTTGAGAGCTGTTGTTTTCACCCTTAAATATCAGGCATTATTAAGGAGGATAAAAGAACTGCAAGAACTTCAGCGACAGCATGTTCCATCTGCTCCCAACAACCCAATCTGCCAAGAGGATGTTCTATTAATTAGAGAATGAGTAACTGCTTCTTGCTGGGGCCTTATTCACAGAGAAATCTCAGTGCTGAGGCACACATTTCATCGGGCAGGTGGCACAGAAGCTTGCAGGAGACTCAGCCTCCTGAAAACGCTGTCACATTTCCACTGGGCACTCACAGAAATACCCTGGCAGGCTGATTTTTCTCCCCAGCACCATTAAATTTGCACTAAGGAAGGCAAGCTGTTCCTTCAGCCCATAACTCCTGAGCTGCAGGAGGTGACAGAGGAGGGGACACGGGGCTGGGACACGTCAGGGACACCTGTGGGGCGGCTGTGAGCTCACCACTTCAAGCAGGCGATGTTCTTCACTTTGCACTGGCAGATCTCGGTGAAGTAGCAGCTCCCGATGAAATCGACAGCTCTGGGGGAAGGAAATGGACAAAAGTTTGGGTTTGTGGTGGTCACAGCCTCAGGGTCACAGTGACACAGGGCTGAAGTCACCACAAAGTGATGCTGCCATTGGTCCTGGGTGGTTTAAACCACACTGTTCTACTTTCCTTCTGACTCTCAGCCCCACTCACGTGGAAATTTGAATCACAGACCCACGTGACATTGCATGAGTATCAAAAATCCTCTTAAAATAGCCCGGAAAAAGCAGAGTTTGGCGCTGAAACCTTGTAAGTATTGAAAAATAAAGATGGAGATGCTCGAAGAGGCTTCCCAGTGCATCTTTAGGAGCATCCTCAGATGCAGAGAAGCTGCAAAGAGCAGGAGATCCCAGAGCCAGAGCATAAAACTTTGAGTTTTGAGCTGTGCCAGACCTGGCTGATTATTATTATCATTATCATCATTATTATCATTATTATTATGCCGCCATTGGTCCTGGGCGGTTTAAACCACATGGTTTTATTATTTTCCTTCTGACTCTCAGCCCCCCTCATATGGGAACTTCAATAAGAGACCCACATGACATTGCATGAGTATCAAAAATCCTCTTAAAATAGCCCAGAAAAAGCAGAGTTTGGTGCTGAAATCCTGAAAGTATTGAAAAATAAAGATGGAGACGCTCTCAGAGGCTTCCCAGTGCATATTTAGGAGCATCCTCAGGTGCAGAGAAGCTGCAAAGAGCAGGAGATGCCAGAGCCAGAGCAGAAAACTTTGAGTTTTGAGCTGTGCCAGACCTGGCTGATTATTCCTGAACAATCTTTTGAACTGAGAAAAGCAGATTTTGGCGCTGAAACCCTGAAAGTATTGAAAAATAAAGGTGGGAATGCTCAAAGAGGCTTCTCAGTGCATATTTAGAGGGGCAGAGAAGCTGCAAAGAGCAGGAGATCCCAGAGCCTTGGTGCTCAGGGGCTCAGTGTGGCACTGCCATCAGAACCCTGATCGGGGACACTGCTGCCAAACCCCAGCTCAGAAACAGAACAAAACCTCAGCGATGTCTAAACCCAAACCTTTGATTGCTTATCTCCTCTCCAACCCGTACTTTCTGATTACCATGTCATTTCACAACCTCATTTCCTTACTATTCAAATCTGGCTATGGGAAAGCAGAGCCCAACCGGGGGAGAGCCCTGGCAGCAGTGACAGATCAGGTTTGTTCTGTTTGGGGATGTTTATTTCAAAGTCTAATCCTCGCTTCGGGAACGAGCAGGAGGAGCTTCCCATCCCTGCTGAGCCTGTGTCATCCCTAGGGATGGAGTAAATTCAAATTTGGGTTTGCCCTGCATGGCACAGCCTCGCTTTTTGCTGGGATGCAGGAATGGGGTGACCCGTGCCCTGCAGTGCTGTAGACATATTTTATGAAAAATCCTTTTGCTAGGATCTTTTCTTCTGAGAAGCTGAGAGGCCTCAGAAACGAAATGTAAA
>JAWMQZ010000078.1:1481724-1499558 GCA_035584835.1 Tangara arthus
TTCCCCCCCAAATCCCGGGCTCATTGCCCCCCCATCCCAGACTCGTTCCCCCCCATCCCAGGCTTGTTATCCCCCATCCATTGCTCATTTCCCCCCCATGCCGAGCTCTTTCTCTCCTATCTCTGGCTCCTTCCCCTCAACCCTGGCTCCTTCCCCCTATCCCTGGCTCATTCACCCCCATCCATGTCTCGTTCCTCCTCAGCCTTGGCTCATTCCCCCCCAGCCCGGGCTCATTCCTCCCCATCCCTGGCTCGTTCCCTCCAATCCGGGCTCTTTTTCCCCCATCCCTGGCTCATGCCCCCCATCCCAGCCTCGTGATCCCCATCCATCTCTCATGCCCTCCATCCGAGCCTCGTTATCCCCATCCATCGCTCATTCCCCCCATCCCGGGCTCTTGCCCCCCCATCCCTGCCTCACTGACCCCTCCCTTCTCCTCCGGGCTTTCCACCCCGCACCGAGCTCAGACCCCTCTGCTGCTCCCCCAGAGTTAAACTCAGCTCAGCTGCCCCCACACCGAGCTCAGCAGAGCCTCGACCGAGTTTAGCAGAGCCTGGATGGGCTCTGAAGAGCCTCGTGGCAGGGATTAAACCCCGAGGTGCTCCCGTGCGAATGTTCAGCCCTAAAAACGTCCCCGTGGGGCTCCCCAGCCCGAGGACTGGGGGTGAAGAGGGGAAAGTGCATTTAGCGCTCAGGAGGGAGGGTTAATCCAGGACTGGGGTGCTGAGCAGGCCCGGGGGTGCCGCAAGGACCCCCCCAGGCTCTGCAGAGTGGGAAATCACAGAAGGGCAGCCCGGGGGCTCTCCCAGCTGCAGAGTTATTCGCGGGCTCTCCCCTAAAGCCCACAAACCCTGACATGGTTCAGGCCCAATCCCCTGGGTTCAGGGAGAGCTCCAGGCTGCAGGAGCTGGGGCTGTGCCCTGAGGGACACCCAGGACCCTCACACAGAGCCCCGGGCACGGCTGGAGGGAATCCACGAGCAGAATCCGCTGTTTAAAACAACAAACGCGCGGAAAACACGGGTGTGAGTTATTTCTGGAAGCTCTGCCCTCTCTCCTCGCCCTCGCTGAGCTGTCCAGGCCCGGCAGTGCTGCCTGGCCGGGGCTCTGAGCCCGCCCAGCCCCGCAGGTGCAGAGGGGATTTCAGGAACGGCTCAGGGAGCAGCGGGGTTTGTGCTGCTCTGCTCCTTCCCAGCCCAGCCCAGCCCCGCAGGTGCAGAGGGGATTTCAGGAATGGCTCAGGGAGCAGCGGGGTTCGTGCTGCTCCGCTCCCTCCCGGCCCCGCCGCGCCCCAGCTGCTCCTGATTACCCCGAGAAAAGAGCCCGAGGCTTCCCCAAGGCGGGGAGAGCCACATTAACACTTCCTCTTAGGAAAAAAAAAAGGGGGATGTAAAGCAAGGCTGGCAAATGAAACCCAGATTCACACTCCGAATTCAGGCAGCGGGGCAGATGCTTCCACAAATCCCGCGAAAAAAAGGAATTGGCTTTAATTGGTGGGAATCAGGAGCGGTGCCTGAGCTCAGCTCTGCCCCCGGGGCCTCTCCAGGCCGGCCTTGGCTCCAGCAGCCCCGGCCCTGGGAGATCCTGGTCCCTGCTCCCCCTCGGGATCCCTGCAGGGACACTGCCCCACCGAGGCACAGCTCAAGGGGTGAATTTCCCTCTGGGAATTCATCAGGACACCAGGATTCCCTCCCATCCCTGCGAGTTCCCTGGAACCTCTGCAGGGACACTGCCCCATCGAGAGACAGCTCAGGGGGTGAATTTCACCATTTCACCTCTGAGAATCCATCAGGACACCGGGACTCGCTCCCAACCCTGTTCCAATTCCTGTTCTCCCTGCAGGATCCCTGCAGGGACATTGTCCTGCCAAGGGACAGCTCAGCCCGGCCCGAGACTGAATTTCCCTCTGGGAATGCATCAGGACACCGGGATTCCCTCCCAGCCCTGCCAGGGTGGGGAATGGCTGCCTCTGGGATGGGAGAATCATCCCAGCTGGATGTTCCCGTGGATTTGGGGTGGCCGATGGGACCCCGGCAGCTCAGCTGAGCCCCCAAACTCTCCAGTCCCTCTCCAAGAACGCTGACCAGGGGAAGACCCTTGGACAGGCTGAGGGGGATTTGAGGCCGAAAAGCTCCTTCCTGGGCAGGCTGAGGGGAATCTGGGGCTGGGATTCCTCTTCCCGGATGGGCTGAGGGGAATCTGAGGCTGAGAATCTCCTTCCCAGCCAGGCTGAGGGGGATTTGGGGCTGAGAATCTCCTTCCTGGACAGGCTGAGAAGAATTTGGGGTGGAGAATCCCCTTCCTGGACAGGCTGAGAAGAATTTGGGGCTGGGAAGCCCCTGCCCTTCCAGGACAGGCTGAGGGGGATTTGGGGCTGACAATTCCCTTCCACACAGGCTGAGGGGAATTTGGGGCTGGGATTCCTCTTCCCAGATGGACTGAGGGGGATCTGGGGCCAGGAATCCCCTTCCCAAATAGGCTGAGGGGGATTTGGGGCCAGGAAGCCCCTTCCTGGACAGGCTGAGAAGATTTTGGGGCTGGGAAGCCCCTGCCCTTCCCAGCCAGGCTGAGGGGGATTTGGGGCTGAGAATTCCCTTCCAATTCCCTTCCAGGACAGGCTGAGGGGGATTTGGGGCTGAGCTCCCTGGGCTCTGCACAGGTTCAGCCGAGGGCAGATCTGACTTTCCCAGCCCAGGACACGAAGGGGTTTGGAATATTGAGAGGTTCCCATTCCCTCCTTCCACCCAGCACAGCAAACCCTGCAGAGCCCTCCCGTGCCCACGTCCCCAGCCTTCTCCTCCCAGCTGCAGAAACTCATTTTCCAGGCCACTTTTGAACTCTGGATCCCCTCCTCAAGAATGCAAAGTCCTTCTCCCTTCCTTCCCTGACCTTGCTGCCTTCTAATTTATGACTTCTTGGTGCATTATCATCCCTGACTAAAAATCAATGCCCGCTCCACATCTGCCGGGCTTTATCTGCAGGGGGATCTGCTCGCTGTCCATCAGCGGGACTGACAGCGGGACCGTCCCTCTCCCTCCCTCCCATCCTCATCCTCATCCTCTCCCTTCCCCTGGCCCAAATCCATCCTTGGGCTCACATTTAGGGCTGAGTCTTGCCTCGGGCTTCATCCCTGCCTTTCCTGGGGTAGGGATGAGCAGGGAGAGCTCCTGGGGTGTGGGGTTGGTGCACAAAGACCCTCCTGGATGAAAGCAGCAGCTCCCCCCTCACCTCCTGCTGCTGCTCCCTCCCTCCCCACCCTCCTCAGCAGCTCCCCCCGGGACGTTTCATCGCTCTCTCCCCTGCTATAAAAGGAGGGGAGTTAAAAAAATGTAATTAATTCCCTCCATTTCTGAGCTGGCCCTCGGGGCCTGTGGCCGTGGAAGCTGCAGCAGGGGAAATGTGCACCCTTTATGATAAAGGAGCGGCTCTGGGGAGGGAAGCACAATTAGGACCTTCCAGCTGGGCAATCAGGAGCTGCTTTTGGGGCGCAGGGGGCCGCAGGGGACCCGAGCAATGGGGACAGATAACACAGGGACAAGGGCAGGGCAGCAGCCGGGTCTGGTGCCAGCCTGGCCCTGGCAGAGCCGGGGCTGCTCCGTGGTGGCTGCTGAGAGCCACGGGACAGCCCTGGAGTGACCACGGCTCCTTCACCGTGGGACATCCTGGAGTGACCACAGCCCCTGCCCTGAAACATCCCCAGAGTGACCACAGCTTCTGCCCTGTGAGACATCCTGGAGTGACCACATCTCCTGCCCTAAATAGCCCCAGAGTGACCACAGTTTGTGCCCTATGGGATATCCTGGAGTGACCACAGCTCCTGCCCTGTCCCAGGAGTTCCCCAGGATGCCCAGGTGACCCCTGTCAGCTCCTGGACACTGCAGGGACACATCCAGGGACAACCAGGGACATCCAGGGACACACCCAGGGACATCCCGGGACACACCAGGGACACACCAGGGGCACATCTGGGGACACACCAGGGACACCCCGGAAGGGCTCCTGGCCCTGTGATTCCTGGGGCTGCGGTGCTGCTCTCCTGGGAACGGGGACAAATGGGGATAAATCCTCCCTGGCTGGTAATGAATGAGATCCGTTGGACTTTTTGGGGCCACACCAGGCAAGAAATTCCCTGCAGGGGAGGCTGAAATCTCCCCGGCTTCCAGCTCCTGGGCTGTTCCCACCTCCCTTCCCCAGGCACGGCAAACCCTCCTGCTGGGAAACCCGCTGGATCCCCGGGATTTAGGGAGGACAAAGCTCTCCCAGCTCCTCCTGGGGGAGTTCCTGGGGTCACCTCCCCCCCCGGCTGCTCCAGCTCCTCTCCAGGTCGTACCCTGCCCTCCCAGGCAGTTTTGGGGGGACCCAGCTCCATCCTGCCCATCTTTCCCTCTCACCCTGCTCGTGGCAGAAGGAAAAACCCTTCCCCACATTAGAGCTTTTTGATCTCAGTGGATTCATTTCCACTTGGCGGGAAGAGCAAGAGTCGATTATTCCACACATACATTAAATGGGAACAAAATGAAGAGGTGACTGTAGGACGGCTGAAAGCCGAAGAAAGAGTTAGGAGGAGATAAATACACTTTCCCCAAAGATCTCCACTTGAAAGGAGGATAAATATATGCAAATATGCCCCTAGGTAGGACTAAAATGACTTGTGTAGCAATCGCTAACACTGCACTCACAAAACCAAGCAATTAATTTCGAATACTTTCTAAATCGCCGCAGCCAGCTGAGCTGGATCCCAGCATTCCAAACCCAGCACCCCCTGAATTTGCTTTGCAGATCCAGAGGGTGCTTCACCCTTCCTGCACCGGGAAAATCCCTGATCCTGTCACGGCAGCCCCGTGCGTGCAGCGGCACCGCCAGGCAGGGCTTGGAGCAAACTGGAACCTGTGGTGGGGTTTGGGTGCCCCTGAGGACCCTGCAGGTGTTTCCCAAGCCCAGCGATTCCCCCCGGGGTGACCTCGCTGACCTCGAGCTCAGCCCTGGCTCTCTCGGGTGTGATTGAAGCCTCCACTTGGATTTTGGGGGATTCTGGGTTGACAAACCCAGGGCTGATCCCCGGCCTCACCCCCTCGGGTGTTCATCCCCCCTCCAGGAGTGAGGGGGGCACTGGAGGAGCCCCCGCGGCTCCTCTTGATCCGGGCCGACGCCAGAGCTGCTACTGCAAAAATTCCAATTTCCTACCCCAAACCTCGGCTGGAAAAGGTGTGGAGAGCTGGGAACGGAGCACGACGTGCCTGAATCCTGCATTCCCTGCGCCCCTGGGACACCAGGGGGGCCCCAAACAGCAACCAAGCAAGCCCGGCCGGGCAGCGGCGCTTCCCGCGGCTCCGGAGCCCCGAGGGACGCTCGGGCACCGCGGGGACGGGCTGGGGACACGGCAGGTGACATGGAGATGAGCGCTCTACAATGGCCCTGCTCGCTGGATGGATGGGAAGCCGCCCCACACCGACGATGGAGAGGTGCCGGGGGTGGGATGGAGCCGGGGATGCGATGGAGCTGCGGGGGCTGCGAGGCACGAGGAGGAGGAGGAGGAGGAGGAGGAGGAGGAGGTGGGAGGTTGTTACCTGATTGTTCAGGGCTATGGTGAGGTTCCAGCGGGAGCACTGCATCTTGTTTTGGGCACCCTGCTTCTGTAGGGATGTACAAATCACAGACAAGGTCTGAGAAAGGCGCTGAGCTACGCGCAAAGGGCTCGGCCCGAGGGGAGAGCGGCGGCTGCTCCGGGAGGGAGCGGCGGGGACCCCACGGGGGAATCGGGAGCACCGTGGGGTCAAATGTCCCCTGAGGGCTCCGAGAAATCCCACGGGAGAAGCGGGACAGGCAGGGGAAGAGCGGGAATCGCGTTAAAAGCTGCTTGGTGTGGAGACATGACACAGTCCCTGCCTTGGGACACCAAACTCTGCTCTGGGACACCAAAATATGCTTGGAAACATGAGACACAGTCCCTGGCTTTGGGACACCAAACTCTTCTTTGGGTCACCAAACTCTGCCGTGGGACACCAAACTCTGCCTTGGGACACCAAAATCTGCTCTGGGACACTGAAATCTGCCTTGGGACACCAAACTCTGCTCCAAAACATGAGCCATTGTCCCTGGCTTGGGACACTAAAAATCTGCTTTGGGACACCAAACTCTGCTCACAAACATGAGACACAGTCCTTGCCTTGGGACACCAAATTCTGCTTTGGGACACTGAAATCTGCCTTGGGACACCGAACTCCGCTCCGAAACACGAGCCTTTGTCCTTGGCCTGGGACATCAAACTCTGCTCTCGGACACCAAATTCTGCCCGGAATCACGAGCCATTGTCCCTGGCTTTGGGACACCAAAATCTGCTCTGGGACACCAAACTCGGTCTTGGGACACCAAACTCTGCTCCAAAACATGAACCGTGGTCCCTGACTTGGGACTATGAACTCTGATTTGGGACACCAAACTCTGCTCGGAAATGTGAGCCACAGCCCCTGACTTGGGACTCCAAACTCTGATTTGGGACACCAAACTCTGCTCTGGGACACAAAACTCTACTCCAAAACATGAGCCATGGTCCCTGGCTTTGGAACACCAAACTCTGCTCACAAACATGAACCACGGTCCCTGGCCTGGGACACCAGACTCAGCTTTGGGACACCAAACTCTGATTTGGGACACCAAACTGCTCTGGGACACCAAAACTTGCTGTGGGACACCAGGCTCTGCCTTGGGACATCAGACTCTACTTTGGGACGCTAAAATCAGCCTTGGGACACCAAACTCTGCTCTGGGACACCATACTCTGCTCCAAAACACGAGCCATTGTCCCTTATCCGTGGGACACCAAAGTCCGCTCACAAACACAAGCCACAGTCCCTGGCCTGGGACACCAGACTCTGCTCTAGGACACTAAACTCTGCTCTGGGACACCAAACTCTGCTCCAAAACACGAGCCATGGTCCCTGGCTTTGGGACACCAAATTCTGCTCGGAAACACAAGTCATCGTCCCTAGCTTTGGGACACCAAACTCTGCTCTGGGACACCAGACTCTGCTCTGAGACACAAAACTCTACTCCAAAACAGAAGCCATTGTTCCCATCCTTGGGACACCAAAGTCTGCTCACGAACACGAGCCATTGTCCCTGGCTTTGGGACACAAAAATCTGCTTTGGAACACCAGACTCTGCTCTGAGACACCAAAGTCTGCTCCAAAACACGAGCCACGGTCCTTGGTTTTGGGACACCAAACTCTGCTCGGAAACACGAGCCATTTTCCCTGGCTTTGGGACACAAAACTCTGCTCTGAGACACAAAACTCTACTCCAAAACACAAACCATGGTCTCCATCCTTGGGGCACCAAACTGTGCTGTGGGACACCGATCTCTGCTCACAAACACGAGCCACAGTCCCTGGCCTGGGACACCAAACTCTGTGGCAGCAGCTCTCTCTGGCCATAGAAACACAGCTTTCCCAAATGTCGTTCTGGGAAAGTCTGTGAGAAGATCAGAGAAAAGAATTAGAAATAATTCTTATCTTAACCTGCAGCACCTGGTGTTGTGAACGTGTGGAATGTGTTATGGAGATTTGTTTACCAAAGGGTGGTTTCTTAATTAGCCAATGGTGATGGTGTTTTAATTAAAGGCTCAATTAGGTCCACCTGCAGCAAATTAGGGTATAAAAAGCAATGGGTTTCTTAATAAAGTGAAATTAGCCTTCTGTGAATGTATTGAGAGTCTATGTCACTTGTCACCTGGTCTGGACCCCATTACAATGACAAAACTCTGCTCTGGGACACCAAAATCTGCTCTGAAATACAAGCCATGGTCCCTGGCTTTGGGACACCAAACTCTGCTTTGGGACACCAAAATCTGCTCTGAAATACAAGACATTGTCTCCATCCTTGGGACACCAAACTCTGATTTGGGACACCAATCTTTGCTCGTAAACACGAGCCATGGTCCCTGGCTTTGCTCTGGGACCCCAATCTCTGCTCTGGGATGCCAAACTCTGCTCAAAAACATGAGCCGCAGTTCCTGACTTGGGACACCAAACTCTGCTCCAAAACACCGGCCATGGTCCTTGGGTTGGGACACCAAACTCTGCTTTGGGACACCAAACTCTACTCCTAAACATGAACCATGCTCCTTGGCTTTGGGACAACAGACTCTGCTTTGGGACATAAAACTCTGCTCTGGGACGCCAAAATCTGCTCTGAGACACAAAACTCTGCTCAAAAACATAAACCAAAGTCCCTGACTTGGGACATCAGACTCAGCTTTGGGACACCAAAATCTACTCTGAGACACAAAGATCTGCCCAAAAACATGAGCCAAAGTCCCTGACTTGGGACACCAGACTCTGCTCTGGAACACCGATCTCCGCTCTGGGATGCCAAACTTTGCTCAAAAACATGAGCCATTGTTCCTGACTTGGGACACCAAACTCTGCTCTAGGAAACCAAACTCTGCTCTGAGACACAAAACTCTGCTCAAAATCATGAGCCGTGGTCCCTGACTTGGGACACCAAACTCAGCTTTGGGACACCAAACTCTGCTCCAAAACACGAGCCATGGTCCTTGGCTTTGGGACACCAGACTTTGCTTTGGGACATAAAACTCTGCTCTGGGACTCCAAAATCTGCCGTGGGACACCAGGCTTAGCTCTGGGACACCAAACTCTGCTATTCCCTGGAGAAAAGCAGGAAGCAAAGGTTCGGTCAGGCTGGGTCACCAGGGAGGAAACACAAAGGGGTTTTGTGGCACGGGGGCTGGGGGTCCCAGGTTATGGACACCGATTTCACTGACTGTGAAACACCACAAGAGGCTCAAGCCAAGAGGAGAATGAGCCCCTCCACACCCCCAACTCCCACAGGGCTCCGATTTCCAGGTGCAGCTCCCCTTGGGGAAGGAGCTGCTTGTGCTTTACACCCACCAGCACCGTGCTTTGTCTCGTCAGCACCAGCGTTTTCCCTGATTTCATCGGGATCCTGAGACATTTGATAGAGAAAACCCAGGGTGGAGCCTGGTCTGCCCTGATGTGCTGCTCGTGATAGTGTAGAGATAAAATATTTTTAAAATCATGGTATATTCAGGGGAGTTAGAAAGAAAGTTAGGCTTAGTAGGCCTTGGGAAATGTTAGGCCTTGTGTTTGCAGGATCATGTGAAACTGCACCTGTGTAACCAGTATATGATAAATTATATAATTGTTAGATGTGATGATTGATTAGTAATTAGATATAATTATTGTTTAATCATAAAAAGAGTTATGAGAAACTATGCTCAAGGGTTTGAGGGGGATCACAAGAAACCCATGCTTGGATGAAATCAATGTATACAATAGAACAATGTAAATTTAATAATTAATATGTAAGTTATATAACGATATAATATAAAACATGTTCATCTTGAACCCATGGAGGGTCAAATTTGGGTCTGTGCACCCCTGACACCCAGAGCTTGTCAATAAAAGCACCTGAATAGAATCATTCCATGATTATGTGTTCCTGAATGCTAACAAGCAAATGGAGCAGCCCCAGCCTCCTGATTCTTGAGCCACCACGAGCAAACTCCATCCTGGTGCTTCTTCCACCCTCTGCATGTTTAACCTCACATTTCTCCATGAATATTTCAGAAGTGAAAAATTTTCTGGGTGGGAAAATCCCCCTGGTGGAATGGGAAGCGTCTCTGGGACACTTCACCCCGAGTATCCGGGGCAGGAACACGAATCCTTGCACGTGGAATTTTGGGACAAAGTCACCTGGGAGAGAAAGGAGGAAGGCAGAACCATGGAAAACTGGAATTCCCAAACGCTTCTAGACCAATGGAAGGACTCGGGGTAGATTTGGGGTTGGGAATGGGTCGGGCTTGTGGCTTTTGTTCTGCATTTTTGGGTCAGCTCAGACTCGCTGGTGGCAGGTGGGGAAGGAGGAGCTCTGGGGGCTTGGTGAGGGATACAAAACGCCAAGAAAGGAACAAACACACCCAAGACTCCCCTTAAAACAACCCAAAACCTGTGGCATTGAGGGGTCTCAGCAGATTCCAGTTGCTTTAGGAACTTCTCTTATTCCTCCGACAAAGCCAGACCCAAACAAATCCACGGCAAAGTCTCCTCTTCCCCTCCTCCCCTGTCCCTCCTCTCCCTCACTCCATTCCCAATCCCGATCCCGGCAGTGCAGCCCCCGGGCCCCCTGATGGAGCTTCCAAAGGCGATTTCCTGGGATGCTCTGGGCCCGGGGAGTGCGGGGGAGCCTCCGCCAGCGCCGAAGGAGCTGCACCACAAAGAATCCCCCGCGGGGCTCCCGGCCCCGGGCGAGGCTGCTCCATGTGCTGATAGCCCCGTGGGCTGAATGATACCCTCGTGGGCTCATTGATAGCCCTGTGTGCTCATTGATAGCCCTGGCCCTGCCCCAGCTCTGCTCCAGGCTCCCCACGCTGATAGTGATGCCTCAGGATTTTAGTTTTTATATTTTCCATGTATTTGTGACCCTGCAGTTCTTTAGCGTAGAACTCCAAACCCCACACGCAGTGCCAGCTGCTGTTCTCCCGTTTGGGGCAGACACAGCAATTCCTCTCCAAGCCTGGCAGTCAAGGACACCTCACTGCCTCAGGCCCCAGAGATTAAACAAAAGGCAGTTGGGGAGAGCAAACTTGGGGTGAATGACTTCATTAGCTGAAGCTGAAATTGGAGGATTAACCCCCAATATGCAAATGGACCAAAGTTACAGGAGTGTGACCCGTGGCCTCACAAAACTCACAAAACCCGACCCGCGGTCCATTTTTGGGTGCGGCCCCTGGGGAGCTTTGTCTGCCCGAGATGTACCTGAGGGCCCTTCAGTAAATACAAATGCTTTTTATTCCTTTAATTTTATTCCCTTAATTCTATTCCCTTCATTTTGTCTGGCTCTGTTTTTAGGTAGCCCCAAACGGCATCAATAGCCCAGCCCTGCCCGGGGCTCCTCTCTGCCTGCCCCGCTCTCTCTCTGATCTACCGAGGGCTGCAATCAGTTAAACCCGGTTTAAGCGCGGTGTAAGAGACCCCGCTCGGCCCGGCCGCGCCCGCGGGGCTCCCGGAGAGGTCCCGGCGGTGAAACGGCGCTGCTGGGCCCGGCAAGTGCAGCGGGGACCGAGCACCGAGGAGAGGGAAAACCAGCGGCGCCGAGCTCCCTGCTCGCTGCCTTTCCCCATGCCCGGCGGTTTTTGGGAAGGGTTTCTCTTCCCAAAGCCTGAGCAGGATCCCGGGAGATCCCGGCAGCGCCTGGGATCCGGGTGGGTTTAATGGGGCTGTCACGGGGGGTGGATTTTTAAAGTCAGGGTCTCTTTTTCCTTCACCCAAAGGAAAATCCCAGCTGCCGAATCCAAGGAAACGCCGCTCCCAGCCCTGCACGTGCTCTCCCTCCCGAGCCCTCTCTGCTCCTGGGGATTCAGGAGCTGCTGAAACACCACCAAACGTGAGCCTCCAAAACCTCGCAGAAAAGCGGGAATCGGAGATGGAGGAGCTGCATCCACCGCGGGATCGTTAAAAGGGATCGTTAAAATCCCTTCCAAAAACCCTGCAGGCACAAGCCCTGAGGAAGACCCAGAATTCGTGGGGTTTTCTCCTTCCAAGAGCAGCCCTGACACACCCTGGCCTGGTCACCCACTCCTAAATTCTCCCTGAAGGATCCCAAATCCCTTCCTGGCTGCCGAAGGACCCCAAGTCTCCTCTCAGCTGTTGAAGGATCCCAAATCCCCTCTCGGCTGCTGAGGGATCCTAAATCCCCTCTCAGCTCTCAAAGGATCCCAAATCCCCTCTGAGCTGCAGAAGGATCCTAAATCCCCTCCCGGGTGCCGAAGGGACCATCCCCGGTGGATGCAGCGGGGAAGGAGGCGGGATCGGCACTGAAATCCAGGCTGAAGGAGCTCCGATATTTCAGCTCCACAGCTCTCCTGCCCCTGGCCGGGCTTTTCCCTTCTCTCCGGGCAGGGCCATTCCCGGGCTGCTGCAGGGACAAGGAGCCCTTTATGTGCCCCGTTTGCCGCTGCTCCCGCCGTGCCGCGCCCCAACAGCCCCGAGTCCATCCTGGGAGAGCCCCAGGGAATCTCTGGGCAGGACCGGCACCGCCCGAGGCCATTTCTGAAATCCCAGAGCTCATTCCTGTCCCCCAGACGGGAGAAACCCGGCAGCACTCGCTGCCCTCACCCCAAATTCCGCCTGGCCCTAATCCCAAACTCCGGGATCCGAACACCCCCGGCTGAGCGGGCACTGCCCCACAGGAATCGCCGATTTTGGGAATAAAACCCGGCAGGGTTGATTAGAAGCGGCGCAGGCACACAAAGAGCAGAACAGAATCTTCCCTCGCAGCGCTGAGGAAGGCCCGGGGGTTTGGGTTTGGATCCTGCTCCTCCAGCTCTCCCAAAGCCGCTCGGGTGGAGTTTTCCTGCCCAGCTCCAGGTGCTGATTTCAGCAGGGGATGGGATTCATCCCTCCCCGGGTATCTCGGCTCTGCCGTACCTGGGCTGGCCGCGCAAACCCCGCACAATTCCCGGTGATTATTTATTTGTGTGCTCATCACAAACGGGGGAAGCCTCGGAACGAGGGAGAAAAGCAGGAGCTCCCTGGTTAACGCCTCACTCGCCGCCCTTCCCGCTCCTTTGCGGGCACAGTTTGAGTTTTTGGCCGCCTCTGAAGGTGCAACGAATTAAAATATCTTTTAGAATGACAAAGCAAAGCCACCGCGGAGCGATCTGGATCATCAGAGCAACAAAACGCCTCTTTTTAAACCTTTTTTTTTTTTTTTTTTTCCCTCACGGACGCCATCGATGGCCTGGAACCAGGAGATGTTTTTGAGGGGAAAAAGATGCCCTGATGGAAGGCGGGCAGAGCTGAGCCTGTGCCAGGGCTCTGCCTCACTGAAATCCAACCTTTTCCATGGAAAACAGCCCCGCATCCACCGCGCGGGACCCGCGGCGCATCCCTCGCCCTCCCGCACCAACGCGAGAACTTCATTCCTTAACCCCGCAGCTCCCGGCCGAGCCACGATGTTTTTATGAGAATATCTCGGTCCAAAACCTGCAAAAAGCGGCAAATCCTCGCTCTGTGCCCGTCCTGGCTGCGGTGCCAGGGGCAGGAGCGCGGCTGCCGCTCCCCCGGCGGCTCGAGCGGAGTTTTGGAGCATCTCCTGCCACAGAAGTTTAAAAGCACACAAGGCTCTGCCGATCCCGAGATAACCGCTGGAAAAGGGATTAGAGATACTTAGCGGAGGAGAGGGAAGACTCAGGAAGGGCTGATCATTTCCAAGATATGACTATTTAAAGATAATGATTGCATAAATTTAATTAATGCATTTTCATGCCGCAAATGGCCGTTTTGTAATTAATGTATCTGGCCTCGCTAAGCATGGGAGATCACATCTCCCGCCCCCTCCCCTCGCGAGCCCCCCTCCGCCTCCCGTTTAATGAAAGACAGAGAGCAGATGACAGAAACAATTTGTCAGCCCGCGCGGGTGTCAGATGCCTAATTGGTTGCGCTGAGTTAGTGGGAAGTGAAGGGGGAGAGGGTCGGGGCTGGGGGGGCTCTTTTCCCTCTTTATCCCCAGCTCCGGGCCGGGTGTCCGCGCCGGGGGCGGGGGGAGCGAGGGGCGAAAGTGTTTGGTGTTAATTGATGGCGATTAGGACGCAGATTGGCTGTGGCAGGCGCTGGGCAGTGACAAGCGGGGGACACAGCGCACAGCTGGCACATGTCACCGCGGCCGGCAGCAGGACAGCGCCCGCGCTCCCGGCCCGCCTGCTCGCTCCCGTCTCGATTCCATCTCGATCCCGTCTCGATTCCATCTCGATCCCATCTCAATCTTAGCCCGCTTCCATCTCGCTTCATCCCGATCCCAGATCCCATCCCGATCCCATTCTGCTCCTATCCCAATCCTGATCCCATCCCTCTGTATCCTGTTCTCACCCCGTTTTCATCCTGATCCTATCTCGATCCTATCCCGAACCCATCCCACTCCCATCCCGCTTTCATCGCGATCCTATCCCAATCCCACCCCTCTCTATCCCGCTCCCATCCCGCTTTCATCGCGATCCTATCCCAATCCCACCCCTCTCTATCCCGCTCCCATCCCGCTCCCACCCCGATCCCATCCCCATCCCAGCTCCGCTCCCGCCCTCCGGCTCAGGGAGGAACCGGGACCTTGGCACGGGGTTTGGGACTCTGGGGTAAAGCTGAACCCCCCAAACCAGAGCCCAGCCCGGGTTTTATCCTCCCTGAGCCCTGCCAGGGACAATCTCCGTGTCCCGCCTGCTCCCGTCCCTGCCTCACTACGAGCCGGTGTTAAACCCGAGATTAAGGCAGGGCGGAGTTAATGCATGGACCAGCTGCTGCCGGGGCTTTTGCACAAGGTTTGGGACTGCGGGGAAGAGCTGAACCCCAAAAATCAGAGCCCAGCTCGGGCTTTACCTGCCCTGAGCCCTGGCAGCCTTTACACCTGAGAGATCCTGGGAAAATCTCCGTGTCCCGCCTGCTCCCGTCCCTGCCGCACTGCGAGCCGGTTTTAAAACCGAGATTAAGGCAGAGCGGAGTTAATGTATGGACCAGCTGCTGCCGGGGCTTTGCGGGTGCCCGCGGGTCAGCGGCAGTAAAGCCTCGCCTGATTAATTCTGCCCTGGTCATTATGAGGAGGAGAAAAAAACCTCCTGTCCGCACAAAAACCGGGAATCTGGAGCTTCCGGGGGGGAACGACCCCGCACCCCGGCAGGACACAGCACACACCGTCCAAAGTCCTGCCAGGAGCAGGAATCGGCCTCGTTTCTGGAATGTTCTGCCATTTTCCGGGGCTCTGAGCTGATCACAGTGCCCAGCAGCAGCAGGCGCGGTCGGGCTCAGCTCGGCCCTGCCCCCAGGAAAACCGGCCCAGCAAGGCCAAAACTCGAGCCCAAGAAGGCCAAAACTCGAGCCCAAAAAAGCCAAAACTCGAGCCCAATAAAAGATAAAATTCGAGCTCAAAAAAGGCCAAAACCTGAGCCCAAAAAAAGGCCAAAACTCAAACCCAGGAAGGCCAAAACTCAAACCCAGGAAGGCCAAAACTCGAGCCCAAGAAAGGCTAAAACTTGAGCCCAAGGAAGGCCAAGACTTCAACCCAAAAGGGGTAAAACTCAAGCCCAATAAAAGCTAAAACTCGAGTAAAAAAAACCCATGAAACTTGAGCCCAAGAAAGCCCAAAACTCGAGCCTTAAAAAGGTAAAAGTCGAGCACAGGAAAGACCAAAACTCGAGCCTTAAAAAGGTAAAACTCGAGCACAGGAAAGACCAAAACTCGAGCCCAAAAATATAAAAACTCCCTCCCAAAAAACATAAACCTCAAGCCTGAGAAAAGCCAAAACTCGAGCCCAGAAAGGGTAGAATTTGAGCCCAAGAAAGGCTAAAACTTGATCTGGCTCTGGGGTTTTTGGGGGAGCAGGAATTTGAGCATCCCAAATGCTGGCAGGCTCGTTCCAGCCAGCCTTGGGATAAGCCAAGCCTAGCAAAGACAGCTTGAGACCACGGGGTGGTTTGGGGTCTCCCTCAGCCCATCCCTGGGGGTGTAAGGGAGGCTGATAAGGTTTGATAAGGTTTGATAAGGTTTTATCAGCTTTGTTTCAGTGCCACGCTCAGGAATGGGGTGGGGAGGAGGAGCTGAGAACAGAAAATGTGGGATTTCCACGCTGGGCCCTGATTTAAACCCACAAAAAGAGAAGCTCTGGCTTTAAATCCCAGCTCCTCCTGGAAAAGGTTGACAAAGGGTCAGCAGGTGAGGGATGAACGCTGTGGGAAGGATAAACAGAATTTTCTTCCAGAGGGAAAAAGCCTTTCCATCGGCATCCATGGAGTGAGGGATTCATGCACACACAAACATCGAGACAGAGGCCAAAAAGAGGTGAAACACCGCGATTTGGGGCAAAACATGAGGAAATTAACGATTTAACGACCCACTCAGGATCATTTCTGTCCTTTTGTTTACAAAGAGGGAAAACCAAACTCTCCAGGCTGCGCTGAATGAAACGACCGCGTTTCGTCTCCCCATCACCCCCAGCCTCCCGGTGATCTCCTTGCCTTTGGGATGGGGTTCAGGTGCACGGCAGGACCCCCCTCACTGTCTGTTTGTGTCACCTGCCCACAAAGAGGAACAAACCCCCCAAAACCCCGAATATTCCACACCCGGGGCCTGCCCTTCTGCCCTGAGCCCGGCTCTGGCTGTGCCCTTCCCCAGGAAGCAAATCCAGAAGAAAAGAGGGAGAAAGCCCCAAATTCCTGAACCTTTCCCTGCAAAGCCAAGTCTGGTCCAGCCCTAGGAATGACAAAAGGAGGGGCTGGAAGTGCTGTGGGTAAAACGGAGGGATCGTTAAAATCCCTTCCAAAAACCCTGCAGGCACGAGCCCTGAGGAAGACCCAGAATCTGTGGGGTTTTCTCCTTCCAAGAGCAACCCTGACACACCCTGGCCTGCTCCTAAATTCTCCCTGAAGGATCCCAAATCCCCTCTGGGCTGCTGAAGGATCCCAAATCCCCTCTGTGCTGCCAAAGGATCCCAAATCCCCTCCCAGCTGCCGAAGGATCCCAAATCCCCTCTCAGCTGCCGAAGGATCCCAAATCCCCTCTCAGCTGCAGAAGGATGCCAAATCCCTTCCCGGCTGCTGAATCATCCCAAAACCCCTCTGGGCTGCAGAAGGGTCCTAAATCCCCTCTTGGCTGAGGGGACAAGCCGGGCTGTGCTGGGCTGTGCCTGTCACGTCCCCACCGCCCCGTGGCAAACCAGCCCCGATGCACAACCGGGATTTATTAAATGACATCAACAACTGCCTCATTAAATCAGGGCTCCGAAGTCTTAATTTAAAGTGTCACCGACAATCAGGTGGTTGGGGCACGCAGAGAAGGGGAAAAACGGGGCTCAAAAAGTCAGAAGCAGAGCCCGGTTTGGGGGCGGGAGGTGATTTTTGCGCCGCCCGGGCCAGATGTCGGGAAAATATTTTGATTTTTGTGGGCCAGAGTTTGGGAAAATCTTTGGATTTTGTGATTTTTGTGGGCCAGAGGTTGGGAAAATCTTTGTTGTGCGTTTGCTTTCGCAGGGTCCCCGCCGTGAACGCTCGAGCACCTTTGGGGTGTTTGAGATGCAGCGAAGGTTGAGGCCGAGATTGCCTCGCAATTGAAAACGCGGCCAGCGGTAAATTCGGTTTGTTCGCACCGGGAACGCCTCGGCTGCCGGGCAGGGGCGGGAGCCGCTCCCCGAGCCCCGGCCAAAATTAAATTTCAAAGTTTAATGAGTTGCGAAGGGCGCGGGATTAAAGCAGCGCGGTGCCCGCAGCGGAGCGGGGCCGGGAGGAGGGAGCGGGAGAGAAGAGGCAGCGGAAAAATCCCACCCAGCCCCGAACGTCAGGGAACAGAGCGAGTGAAAAATGTCAGGGCAAATTGCTCTTGACAGTGTTAATATCTGCACCTCATAGCAATAATTACATGTAAATAAATAGTGAAATAGCTCTCAGCTGGAGGCTGCGCTCCGCGCGCAGATGCCACTCACAGCCAGCTGGGGACCTTCGCTCCTCCGCGGCCGCGTCCCCCCTCCCTCCCTCCCTCCCTCCCTCTCTCCCTCCCTCTCCGGTTTCATCAGTGCCAGAGCCGCCACAGCGAGCGCTGCCGGCCGCAGCTCTGAGCTCAGCCCGCTCCCAGCGCTCCTTCCCTCCCCAAACCCCGGGAAAACGACGCCGCTCCAGCCCCTGGGATCGGCGGGGAAAAGCGGCTTTGAACCCCGGGCGGGGCGTGCGGGAAGCTCGGGATGGGATGGGGATGGGAAGGGGATGGGGATTGGGATGGGGATGGGGATGGGGAGGGGGATGGGGATGGGAATGGGGATGGGGAT
>JAWMQZ010000078.1:1516209-1527147 GCA_035584835.1 Tangara arthus
CAGGAGCACAAACAACGTGGAATGAAGAGAGAAAAACAAGGATGGGACTGCATGGGCTAAAGCTGGAATTGGACAATGAACTCCAAAATGCAAATGGAGCAGAACTTATAAAAGTGAGAGACCCCGTGACCAGTCATGCATTTTGTGACCATTTTGGGTTCATTTTGTACCATTTTGGTTCATCTTGGGTTCATTTTGTGACCATTTTGGTTCATTTTGGGGTTCATTTTGTGACCATTTTGGATTCATCTTGAGTTCATTTTGTGGCCATTTGGATTCATCTTGGGCGCATTTTGTCCCATTTTGGGTTCATTTTGTGGCCATTTTGTGACCATTTTGGGTTCATCTTGGGTTCATTTTGTGCCATTTTGGTTCATCTTGGGTGCAGCTTTGGCTGGGCTCTTGCACTGCCCAAGGTGGATCCATTGAGGAGATCCTTTTAATAAATCCCTACTTTATTCTTTAATTCTGTCCAGTCTCTGTTCTAGCTCAGCCTTCCCAAGGCATCAACAAGAGCTCTGCAGCCAGCCCAGAACGGTGCTGCAGCCTCTGCAATAAATAAACCCAGCCTAAACACCAGGGCAAAGCTGAGCTCAGCTCTGCTGCTTCACCTGCGAGGCTCCAGAGGAGCTTTTGCAATTCCTGCTGCTGAACTCCAGAACGGAGATTTACCCAGAATTTGGGGTCACCTACACAACCCTCAATTTATGGGATGTGCTCCTAGCGGTTTGGCAGCCCTGGTGGATTTTACTGAGGGAAATCTGCATTTCTGCAGGGTAAAAAGGGTTTCCCCAGTGTTTCATTGGGGAAATCTCCTTTCTATAGGGTAAAAAGAGATTCCCAATGTTTTACCAGGGGAAATCCCTCTTCTGCAGGGTAAAAAGGGTTTCCCAAGTGTTTTACTGGGGGAAATCTCCTTCTGCAGAGCAAAAAGGATTTCCTATAAGTTTTACTGGGAGCAATCCCATTTCTGCAGGATAAAAAGAAATTCCCAACTATTTTATCGGGGGAAATCTCCTTCTGAAGAGCAAAAAGGGTTTCCCAAGTGTTTCACAGGGGAAATCTCCTTTCTGTAGGGTAACAGGGGCTGCCCAAGTGTTTTATCAGGGGAAATCCCTTTTCTGCAGAGAAAAAAGGGTTTCCCCAGTATTTCATTGGGGAAATCTCCTTTTCTTCAGGGTAAAAAGGGTTTCCCAAGTGTTTTATTGGGAGCAGTCCCATTTCTGCACAGTAAAAAAGGATTTCCCAAGTGTTTTATCGGGGGAAATCTCCTTTCTGTAGGGTAAAAAGAGATTCCCAAGTGTTTTATCAGGGGAAATATTTTTTCTGCAGGGTAAAAAGGGTTTCCTGAGTGTTTCATCGGGGAAAATCTTCTTTCTGTAGGGTAAAAAGAGCTGCCCAAGCTACCTTGTGGGCTGGGTTTGCTCCATTTCAGCACAGAGGGCTCTCAGGTCTGTGCTGTTTGGGGTTCATGAGGATAAGCTTTCAGGCCAGATGAGAACACAGCTGCTGGGCTTTGGGAGGCCTCAAGAGCTGCAAAACACGATTGAATTTCACAGCAATGGGAAAAAACTGAGCAAAAATCAGGAGTGGGGGAAACCCCCCCTCCTTCCATCCTAAACTGCTCAGTCTCAGAGCAGGAGCTGGGCTTGCAAAAGGGTTCTCACACCTTGGGGGCCAACCTCAAACTCCCTTCCCCAAATCCTGTAGAACCAAACCCAAACTCCCCCAAATCTGCAGAACCAACCCCAAACTTCCTTCTCCAAATGGTGCAGAGCCAACCTCAAACTCCCTTCCTGAAATTCTGCAGAACTAGCCCCAAACTCCCTTCTGCAAATGGTGCAGAGACGACCTCAAACTCCCTTCCCAAATCTTGCAGAACCAACCCCAAACTCCCTTCTCCAGATGCTGCAGAACTAACCCCAAACTCCCTTCCTCAAATCCTATTGAAAAACCCCCAAACTCCCTTCCTCAGACACTGCAGAACCAACCCCAAACTCCCTTCCTCAAATCCTTCTGAAAAAACCCCAAACTCCCTTCCTCAGACACCACAGAACCAACCCCAAACTCCCTTCCCAAATCCTGCAGAACCAACCCCAAACTCCCTTCCCAAATCCTGCAGAACCAACCTCAAACTCCCTTCCCAAATCCTACTGAAAAAACCCCCAAACTCCCTTCTCCAAACACTGCACAGACACCCCTAAACTCCCCCAGATCTGCGGAACCAACCCCATACTCCTTCCCCAAGTCCTGCAGAGCCAATTCCAAATTCCCTTCCCCAGACACCACAGAACCACAGCCCCACAAGCCCCAAACAAGATCCCAGTCTCAACGTGGGCACGTTTCTATCGAGTTCCCTACAAACAATTCCCCACTCCTGGGCCTTGTTCTTACAGGAGAAGGCAATTTTCACTCAGGGGGTTCTGCCTACCCCTCGTGTGTGCTGGGAAAGGTCCCCTGAGCTTCCCCTCAGGGTTGGTTTGGGGTTCCTGGATCTGTTCCCCATTTCTGGGGTACTCTGGGGTTGCTCTGGGGTTCCCTGTGGGGTTGCTCTGGGGTTCCTGGATCTGTTCCTCATTCCTGGGGTGCTCTGGGGGTGCTCTGAGGTTCCTGGACCTGTTCCCTGTTCCTGGGGTTGCTCTGGGGTTTCTCTGAGGTTTCCTGGATCTGTTCCCCATTTCTGGGGTGCTGTGGGGGCTATTTGATCAAATCCCATTTGTGGGGCTGCTGTGGGGCTCCTGGACCTGCTCCCCATTCCCGGGGTCACTGTGGGGTTCCTGGACCTGCTCCCCGTTCCTGGGGTTGCTCTGGGGTTGCTCTGGGGTCACTCTGGAGTCACTCGGGTGTTGCTCTGGGGTTGCCCTGGAGTTCCTTGTGGGGTTGCTCTGGTGTTGCTCTGGGGTCACTCTGGGGTTGCTCTGGGGTTCCCTGCGGGGTTGTTCTGGGGTTTCTGGGCTGCTCTGGGATCACTCTCGGGTTCCTGGGGTGCTCTGGGGTCACTCTGGGATCACTCTGGAGTTGCTCTGGGGTTCCTGGGCTGCTCTGGGCCTGTTTGACCAGACCCCTTTCCTGGGCCCGCGGTGGCTCAGGCAGGGCCCAGGCCCAGCCAGGCCCCGTTTCCAGCTGCTTTTCACACCATGAACACCAGAAACCCCCGGCTCCCTTCATGGTGTCAGTGAGCTCCGGGAGGTTTGTGGGGCCCTGGCAGGTCCTTGGCACCCAGCCCTGCTTGCCCAGAGCCCTCAGAGGGTGACAGAAATGGGTCACTCCCGTCCTGTGAGCTCCGCGCCAGCGGGGCCTGGCACCCAAACGCCCCAAATCTGGGACAGGGCTGAGGGGAGAGCCCTGAATGGACCCCGAGCACTTTGCATTCATCCTGCCCTGTCCGTGGAAGGTTCTGGGAGTGGAGAGCAGCACAAAGGAATAAAGAAATAACCTAAATAACCTTTTGTGTGCCCTGGTCATGCAAAGAGGATCCCCCGGGCCTTTTTTGGTCCTGCACGGGTGCAAATTCCAGTGTGGAACTGGGGCTGTGGGACTGCTCTGCTCCTGAACTGTCACTGCCTTCCACTTCCACAGCCTGGGGATTTCTGGTGCTTAGGAGAGAAATAAACCTTGTCTTTGCAGAGGAAAAGGAGAGAAAGAAACGTTCTCCTTGCAGAGAAAAAGAGGGAAAGAAACCTCTTTGAAGACGAAAAGGAGAGAAATAAACCTTGTCTTTGCAGAGGAGAAGGGGAGAAAGGAACCTCCTTAAGAGGAAATGGAGAGAAATAAACCTCTTTGAAGAGGAAAAGAGGAGAAATAAACTTTGTCTTTGCAGAGCAAAAGGAGAGAAAGGAACCTCCTTGCAGAGGAAAAGAGAGGAATAAACCTCCTTGTAGAGGAAAAGGAGAGAAACAAATCTTGCAGAGGAGAAGAGGAGAAATGTTGTCTTTGCAGAGGAAAAGGAGAGAAAGAAATGTTCTCCTTGCAGAAGAAAAGGAGAGAAAGAAACCTCTTTGTAGAGGAAAATGAGAGAAATAAACCTTGTCTTTGCAGAGGAGAAGGAGAGAAAGGAACCTCCTTGAAGATGAAAAGAAGAGGAATAAACCTCTTTGAAGAGGAAAAATAAACTTTGTCTTTGCAGAGGAAAAGGAGAGAAATAAAGCTCCTTGCAGAGGAAAAGGAGAGAAAGAAATCTTGTCTTCGTAGAGGAAAAAGAGAGAAATAAACCTCTTTGAAGAGTAAAGGAGAGAAACAAACTTTGTCTTTGCAGAGGAAAAGGAGAGGAATAAACTTCCTTGCAGAGGAAAAGGAGAGAAAGAAATCTTTGCAGAGGAAAGAGAGAGAAAGGAACCTCCTTGAAGAGGGAAAGAAAGGAATAAACCTTGCAGAGGAAAAGAGAGAAATAAACTTTGTCTTTGCAGAGAAAAGGAGAGATATAAAACTTGTCTTTGTAGAGGAGAAGGAGAGAAACAAATCTTGCAGAGGAGGAGGAGATAAATGTTGTCTTTGCAGAGGAAAGGAGAGGAATAAACCTCTTTGCGGAGGAAAAGAGAGGAATAAACCTCCTTGCAGAGGAAAAGGAGAGAAACAAGTGTTCTCATTGCAGAGAAAAAGAGAGAAAGAAACCTTCTTGAAGAGGAAAAGGAGAGAAATAAACTTCCTTGCAGAGGAAAAGGAGAGAAAGAAATCATGTCTTTGCAGAGGAAAAAGAGAGAAAGGAACCTCCTTGAAGAGGAAAAGAAAGGAATAAACCTTGTCTTTGCAGAGGAAAAGGAGAGGAAAAAATGCTCTTCTTGCAGAGAAAAAGAGGGAAAGAAACCTCTTTGAAGAGGAAAAGGAGAGAAACAAACCTTGTCTTTGCAAAGAAGAAGGAGAGAAAGAAACCTCTTTGAAGAGGAAAAAAAGAGAAATAAACTTTGTCTTTGCAGAGGAAAAGGAGAGAAATAAATCTTGCAGAGGAAAAGGAGAGAAAGAAACCTCCTTGCAGAGGAAAAGGAGAGAAATCTTCTCTTTGAAGAGGAAAAGGAGAGGAATAAACCTTGTCTTTGCAGAGGAAAAGGAAAGAAACCTCTTTGCAAAGGAAAAGAGAGGAATAAACCTCCTTGAAGAGGAAAAGGAGAGGAAGAAATGTTCTTCTTGCAGAGAAAAAGAGAGAAAGAAACCTCTTTGAAGAGGAAAATGAGAGAAATAAACTTTGTCTTTGCAGAGGAAAAGGAGAGAAAGAAACCTCCTTGCAGAGGAAAAGGAGAGACATAGACCTTCTCCTTGCAGAGGAAAAAGAGAGACGTAAACCTTCTCCTTGCAGAGGAAAAGGAGAGAAATAAATGTTGCAGAGGAGAGGGAGAGAAATGTTCTCTTTGCAGATGAAAAGGAGAGGAATAAACCTTTCTTTGGAGAGCAAAAGGAGAGGAATAAACCTTTCTTTGCAGAGGAAAGGGCTGGGGCTGGAAGAGCTGCCACCCCACAAAGATCAAGATCCCAGTGCAGAGATCAGCACATCAAAGTCCAGCACCTGCAGCAAAACCAGGGCTAAGATCCAAATCCAGGCACAGAGAGAGGAAGAGGAAGGGAACCCCAGCGATTCCTGACCTCCCCACAGGTGGGAAAGTTCTTTTTCTTTTCCCAACCAAGAGCCAGAGGCTGCAAATCCAGCTGGGATGAGGCGGAAGAAGACGTGGAGTGAGATGTTCTAAGGTGGGACAGGAGGATTTGGCTGCCCTGGGGTCTGATTTGTGTGATCAAAACACAGCTCGGAACAGATTTGTGCCGTTTCATGCCCCGTGTGAGGGATTTTTGTCTCATTTACACTTTCAATCTGTTCGGGATTAAAATCCACCTGCGTGAGAGCGGCGCCTCCCGTCCTGCCTCCCCCAGCCGGTGTCATTCCTTTGTTTTATCAGAGATAAAGGATCCTCGGGATCCTTTTACAGCCAGGTAGAGCCACCCTGGGGATGAGCCTTTTTGCTCTGCAGTGCTGGAGAAGAAAGGGAAGATAAACTCCAAGGGAGAGGATTATCAGCCAGGAAATCCAGTTCCTAATTAGGCTCCTCCTGTGACTCCAGGAAAACTGTTGCTTTTGGGATTGAAATCAACCAATTTGAGTCCTTACACAGGTTAAACTGAGGATAAACCCCCAATTTTTCACTTTTTGGGCCATTTCCACACTCAGCCAGCTGAAATTGAGCCTCTTTCACTCCGGAAGGTGCCGGAGCCAGCGCGAGATCTTGGTGTTTGCTGGAGCATTGTTTTTATAATGAAAAATTATAACATTAAAAAATCCACCTGCACCAAAAGAGGTTCCCAGGAGGTGAAAGCAGCTCTTCCCACCGAGCCTGGCTGGAGGCTGCAGCCCCACGTGTATGTGCCATATTGTTAATAAATTATTTTATCATTATATTCTATATTATATTCTATATTCCATTCTATTCTATATTATTCTATCTTATAAATAGATTCTTTTATTATTTTATTTATTGTAGATTATTTTATTATTTTCTTTATTGTTAATAAAGTATTTAATATTATTATAGATAATTTATATTATTATGCATTATAAATAGTTTATTATTTATTGTTAATGAAGTATTTTGATATTATTCTATATAATCTATATTATTATATCTTAAAAATATATTATTTTATTTTTTCTTAATAAAGTATTTTAATAGTATTATATACAATCCATATTATTATAGATTATAAATATTTTGTTATTTTATTTATTGTTAATAAAGTATTTTAATATTATTCTATATAATCTATATTATTATGTCTTAAAAATATTTTATTATTTTATTTTTTGTTAATAAATTTATTTTTCATTCTTTCATTTCATGGCCCAAACAGGTCCATTCTGCCCCTCATTCCTAACCCCGAGAAGAAAAAGCAGAGCCTCTGCAGCTAATGACGTTTGCAATTCCTCCCCTTCCCCCAGCTCAAAGGTGGCTGGGGCCTTTTATGCTCATAAATCATTTTATTGGTGGTTGAAATCCCGAGGCTGGAGCAGCTCGCTGTAATGCGAGGTGCACTTCAAAGGGAACCTGCCTTCAGTTCCCGCCTGCTCGGGGTTTATCAGCCCCGAAAGATTCCCTGCCACGGGATCCTGTTACACCATGGCGAGCCTGGCGTGGAGCCTGGCCCGCTGCAACCGCACGGAGGAGGGAGAGGAGGGAGAGGAGGAAGGTTGGGAGCTGCTGGGGAGGTTTCTCTGAGGCTGCGCTTACAAAAGGGTTCCCACACCTTGGGGGCCAACCCCAAACTCCCTTCCCAAATCCTGCAGAGCCAATCCCGAAATCTCTTCCCCAGATGCTGCAGAAGCAACCCCAAACTCCTTTCCTCAAATCCTTCAGAACCAAACCCAAAATCCCTTCCAAAATGCTGCTGAAAATACCCCAAACTCTCTTCCCCAACTGCAGCAGAACCAGCCCCAAACTCCTTTCCTCAAATCTGCAGAACCAACCCCAAACTCTCTTCCCCAAATCCTGCAGGGCTACCCCAAACTCCATTCCCCAGATGCTGCAGAACCAAACCCAAAATCTCTCCTCCAAATCCTGCAGAGCCAAACCCCAAACTCCTTTCTTCAAATTCTTCAGAACCAAACCCAAATTCCCTTCCCAAATCCTCCTGAAAAACCCAAACTCACTTCACCAGACACTGCAGAACCAACCCCAAAATCTTTTCCCCAAATCCTACTGAAAAAACCCCAAACTCCCTTCTGAAAATCCTGCAGAACAAACCCCAAACTCCCTCCCCAGACCCTACAGAACCAACCCAGAGTTTGGGGCCGGCGCTTGGGGAAAGGGCTGGGGGAAGAATCAGCAGCCGGAAAATCAGCAGCTGCTGGTTCTTCCCAAGAGCAGAGGAGCTGTACCTGCTGCTTTTGGGGTTTTCCCCATGGATCAGTTCCCAAATAATGCCTTAAATAAATAAATGTGTCCTAGAAACCACCAGGCATTGCTGAGGGGAGCAGAGACGGGGATGGAAAAATCTGGGAAGGAGATACCCAAGGAGTCCTTGTGCCACTGCGCCTTGCTCAGCCATGCTCCTGAATAACCTGGATATCCTGGGTATCCTGGATAACCTGAATATCCTGGGTATCCCTCAGACCTCCCATCCCTGTGTCCTAGGCTGGAAATGGGGCTGTGTGTTCCATTCCTATCTGTGGGGCAGTTAAATTCTGCTCATTGGGCAGTTTTCTTTATCTCTCCCACAGCCAATCCTCCCTCCAGCAGATCTCTGCTGTCCATGGCCACTGAGTGTCCCTGCAGGGCTGATCGAACTCCAGCATCCCATGGGGAGATGCTCCGCCCAGGGGAGGAGCCAAGCATTCCTACCTGGATCCAATCTGAGATTTTGGGATACCACAGCAGCCTTTGCCCACTGCATTCCCAGAGGAGCAGCTTTCTGCTGCCCTGCATTCCCAGAGGGAGCCCAGGCCCATCTCCAGCAGCCCTGGAGCTGCAGAGGAAAACTCCCCCCTTGTGCAGGATCCCTGCTCCAGCAGCAGCACAGCTGGCACTGCAGGAGGGCTGAGCCCCCATGGGATGGAGCTGTGCCCCCACCCTGACACACAGGGGGGCAGGGCCTGTTCTGACTCTGGCAGTGGTTTGGGTTTTTTGTATTATTGCATTTCTATTTTATTTTCCCTAATACAGAACTGTTATTCCTCCTCCCATATCTTTGCTGAGAGCCCCCTCAATTTCAAAATTATAATAATTTGGAGGGAGGGGGTTTACATTTTCCATTTCAGGGGAGGCTCCTGCCTTCCTTAGCACACACCTCTCCTTTCAAACCAAGAGAGCAGCAGAGCCTTCCAGCAGATCCCTTTGGGCAGGAGCCTCTGCAGGAGTCCTGTGGTGATGGGTGGGCAGGCAGGGACCTCTCAGAATGAAGCTGGGCCCTCCTCACATTCCCTGTGCTTCTTCCCAAGTGAGGATGCCCTTGAGAGATTCCAGCAGGCTCTCCTGGAGATGTGCCCACTTAAACCAGCTGTGGTGAGAGGGGCTGAGAAGAAAATGAAACACCAAACTGTCGAAGCACTTTAACCAGCGAGGCAACCAGATATTTATTCCCTTGGAGTCCTTCCTGACAGACCACAAGCAGAGGGAGGCAGAGCCAGCCTGACCTGGTTTTTCCATGTCTCTTTACATCTGCATTCTGATGAAGGCTCCCTTAATCATATGGGTTGTGTAAAGCAATTTATTCTGCCATTTTCATTTAGTTCCCTGCAGGTTTCTGAACCTTTTATAGAGCCTTGGGTGAAGCTGTTGAGCTCCTGGGGTTGTGAGGCACCAGAGCAGGTTGTCCATGAATATGAGGGATGAACATTCCAGGAGGGTTTCAGAGCACAGACGGACAGGGCTCTTGGTGACCTGATCCAACCTTGAAGCTGCCTGCTTTGAATTTGTCTATGATTCCAAATTCTCTCTGCTACTACAAGACTAGAAAAGGGATGTTTTATTAAAAGCCAAAATGTTTATTCAGTCTCTTAAATCTGCAAACTCAAGAAAGGAGAAATGATTTCTTTTTATTTATAATAAAATTCTGAGGTTTCAGAACTAATCTGATGGAAACATTGATGTCTTCTCTGCCTTTTTTTTTTTTTTTGGTGATAAGGGCTTGGCTTTGAAAACTAAAACCCAAGAAATTATTAGTTAAAAAAGCAAGGGAAGTCCAGTCCTGGTGACTTTCCCTCCCTTCTGCTTCTCTGAGGGATGTGTTGAAATTCCAACCTGCTCTGGAAGCTGACTGCAGGGAGACACCTCAGGAGCTCATCTCTCCTGGAAATGCTCTCTGTGTGGGAGAGGAGAGAGGGAGGCATTTAAGGATAAGAAAAGTGAGTCAGGGGGAGCAAAGCTGCTCAGCAGTCAGATGGAGTTACTCTCTGCCAGCCCTGGATGCCCCACTGGGCTTTACCTGCTCCAGCTGCAGGAAGAGCAGAGCTGCCTGTGCTGGATCAGCTGCCCTGCCCAGGGGAGGTGGGATGTGGGCCAAAAAGTGCTTTTAGGCGAGGCTGTGACCTACTGAAGGGATGGAGTGGCGTCACTGAGCTGTCCCTGCCCTGCTGTGTCCCTCTCCCAGGGAGGGAGTGGAGTCCCTGTCCCCAGACTGAGCCGAGGCGTTGAATCCCTGTTGTATTGTGTTTTTATTACCCCCGTTTTCTGTTTGTAATGGTTTCATCTTTGTACCCCTGTTCTCTCCAAAATAGTTTCCCCCAGGTTGTTTCCTTCCAACCCCATGTCAATCCTCCCTACTGTGCGGGGGCCGAGGAATCAGCCAGCAAAGGAAGGGGTAGTTTGCCCTGGAGAGCCAACCCTTGAACAAGGCACACTGCAGTTAGGGTGAGGAACGCCTCCTGCCCATGATCCTTTGCAGTTCTTTGTTAATGTCTTGTACCCCATTGGTTTTTCCCTTGTCACTCTTCCAAGTTACATGTATCCCATTCGTTACTTGTTTGTCCCTGCCCTTCCAGTTCCATATTTAAACCCCTGTTTTTCCTTGGGAAACTCAAGTTGCTGTCCCTGGCTCCCTTCAGAGAGGTGCTGCTCTAATAAAAGTCTCCACTCTGTGGAACCTGCCACACAGTGCTTGAGTCTCTGTGTTGCTGGCACCAAGAGCAGAGAATCACTCTGCTGCTGGGATTGTGCCTGTGCCCCTGGGACGTCTTTACAAAGGCATTTCTTCAGGAAGGTCATGGCAGTCCTGCCATGGACATCGCTGTGGCACTACTCTCCACCTACCACCCTGAGTTTTGCTGAGTGATTCCCCCTCGGGTTGCTGTTGTTAATTGCTGCCCCGAGATGTGCAGGGTGTCTCTGCTTTGGCTTGCGCAGCTGAAGAACGAGTCCGGACTCTTCACCTTTTGGTCTTGAGGTTCTTTATTAATTCTTATCTATAAAATTTTCTTTCTGCCCAGCCGAGGTCTGCTCAGCAGGGCAGCCACAGGCACTCTGA
>JAWMQZ010000078.1:1527247-1537370 GCA_035584835.1 Tangara arthus
TTAACAAAGCCTGGATGTGGCACTGGGTGCCAGGGTTTAGTTGAGCTGTTGGGGCTGGGTTGGACTCCATGATCTTGGAGGTCTCTTCCAACCTGAGGATTCTGTGAATTCTGTACAGAGCCCAGCAAAGTCAGCAAAATAAAGCTTGGAATTATGTTCCGATGTGGGAATCGGAAAAACAGAAACTTCCACAAACACTGAAGGGTTTGATATGCAGCCTTAGAAAAAGGCTGTACATTAGATTAATGTAAAAATAGATTAATTAGATTAATGTAAATTATATTAATGTGAAAAGGCTTTTTATTATATTAATGCAAAAATATGCACAGACATTAAGTAGAAAAATAATAAACTTCTGTTTCTAGAGTTATAAGAATATGCCTTAAGTAAGTGAGAAACTGTATTGCTAAAATGATGAGTTTATAATATAGGAGTGTAGTTATATAGTGTAAGCTAAGATTTTGGAATTATAATAGAATATTATAACTATAAAACTATATTCTATATATTAGAATATGTGTATACTTGTGACGACAGCCTATTGAGCAAAAGTATCCACAGTGCAGCAAAATTCAATGAAAGTGATAAATTGGAAAAACAAAATAAACTTTGTGACATCTGTCCATTAGATTAGGAAGTTACAGATTTTCTTGTAACAAAGGACTTGTGGCCACTCTTGAGCTATAACCGGCTACTTACTCTCATAAATCTCACAACCTCTAATGTTTATGTGAGTAATAAATCATTCTTAGCCCAAAAGTGGTCCCATTCCTTCATTAATAGCAGTGATAATAATTTAATTTGGGTTGGAAAGGCCTCAAAGTCCATCCAGTGTCACCCCTTGCCATGGGCACAGACACCTCACACCATACCAGGGGTCTGGGGCAGCCACAGCTTCTCTGGGAAATCCATTCCAGGGAGGAACTACTTCCCAATATCTGAGAAAAGGAGTCCCTCAATCCTGCAGCCATGGGAATCCTGGAATCCCAGTCACTCAATCCCACAGCCATGGGAATCCTGGAATGCCAGTCACTCAATCCCACAGCCGTGGGAACCCTGGAATCCCAGTCTCTCAATCCCACAGCCATGGGAACCCTGGAATCCCAGTCCCTTTCTCCACAGCCATGGGAACCCTGGAATCCCAGTCCCTCAATCCTGCAGCCATGGAAATCCTGGAATCCCAGTCCCTCAATGCCACAACCATGGGAACCCTGGAATCCCAGTCCCTGTCTCCTCAGCCATGGGAATCCTGGAATCCCAGTCCCTCAATTCCACAGCCATGGGAACCCTGGAATCCCAGTCCCTCAATGCCACAGCCATGGGAACCCTGGAATCCCAGTCCCTGTCCCCACAGCCATGGGAACCCTGGAATCCCAGTCCCTGTCTCCTCAGCCATGGGAATCCTGGAATCCCAGACTGGTTTGGGCTGGGAGGGATCCTAAATCCCATCCCATTCCACCCCATCCAGAGGGACACCTTCCACTATCCCAGGTTGCTCCAAGCCCTGTCCAGCCCGGCCTTGGACACTTCCAGGGATGAGGAATTTCCAGTTTCTCTGTCCCATGAACAGAACATCCACTCTTTTTATGCTGTTTATGGCATTTGCTACCTTTATTTTCCCCCATATTGCAAAGAAAACCTTGGGAAATCAAAACTTCTCGCTGGAAAAGGGGAGCCCATAATCCTTGATTCAAATTGTTACAGAGAAAAGAACTGCCAGCGTTTGGCTTATTTCAAGGAATTTCCACTTTTCCTTGGAAATTCCTGTTTCAGAGCTGCCCATTTTGCCCTGAAAAAGGCAAGAACTGAAATGTTGTTAACAAACGAAGTGCTGCCCGATTTCTTCCCGTGTTTTATCAAGGGTTGGGCTTGGAGATTTCAGTTTTTAAAATTTAGGAAGGAAAAGAAAGAGGAGCAATTGGGGATTTTTACAGATGGGAAAAACCCTTCCAGCTCAGCATTGCTGGAAGTTGGGCTGCCCACAGGAGACAACTCAGCTCTTCAACTCCCAAATTTCCTATGGAATTCAGGCGCCATCCAGTCCTTTCCCAATGCTTAATCAGTCACTTATTCCTCCACCTGGACTTTTCCCTTTCCCTTCTCCCTGCCTTGATCCCAGCACCAGGTGTGGCCTCCTGAGGCTCTGGTGAACCCAGCTGGGATAAATAAACCCAGTTTTGCCCCTCATTTTTGGCTGGAGATCAAGCAGAAAGCCCCCCATGGATATCCCCCAGGTCCTCAGCGCCTTTTGGAGGAGCTGGAACGCCAATGTTGTCTCCCCTGGAGCAATCCCGGGCTCCAGAGATGTTCCGTGTGGGGGTTATGGGTTCCCTGTGAGGTGCAGATGTTGATTTTGGAGGGTCTCAGCCAGGCCACAAAATGTGCCCCCAGTCCAGGGCAGCAGAGAAGGGACAATGTGACAGGGGACCTCCGAGCTGGGCACAGCTCTGGCCCTGCCACCTCTTCCTTCTTTCCCAGGAAAACAGGGAATTCACTGGATTAATTGATTTTTCCCCTTCCCGAGCCTGGCTGTTGTTTTCCACAGGAACCACCCAGCCTCGCTGAGAGCCAGAACCAAATTGTGCTCACAGCAAACTCCTTTTTCTTTCAGGCGAACCTTTGCTAATTTAGGATTAAAGCAGGGTTTACATAAGCTCTGCTTGACCATAAAGTTCCCTGAAGTCTCTAACCGTATTTTCCAGCCTATTTTTTCCCCCCTTTTTTTGTTCGGCTCCTATATTATCATCACCCAAAAATCTGCTTTTCTTCTTGGCAGCGCTGGGAGCTGCAGCTGTGGCTCCCGACAGCTGCTGGGGGGTTTGGGAGGCACGGATCCCCCCGGGGCCGCCTCGTTTGTACTGAGATCACCACAAAAAGCCTCTGCATTCCTGACAAAATTCCTTTTATGTCCCGGGGCTTGTAGGACCTCGGAGAAGGTGCTGGATCCAGGGGAGCTCTGCTCCAGGGGTTGTTTTTGGAGGAAAAAGCATCCCTTGGAGAGGTTTTCCCTCCTTCGGGCTCTGGCACCCCGTTAAATGCCTTAAACATGTTCAGTTTTTAGGTCCAAACCCTTCGATTTCTGAATTTCTTCCCCCAAAATCAGTGAGAAATTCCCTGACAGCTTCAGAGGGGCAGCAACTGCCCCATGTTTTAAAGATCCTAAAGTAAAATCCTAAAAAATTTCCGAGTTCTTCCACGCGTCGCCAGAATTTGTTTCTAAACAAGATTTTTGGGATTTGTTCACTTCCAGGGAAGGTCTGGGGTCTCCAGGAGGAGGAACATCTGTGCTTGAGGACAGCAGGGCTGCACATCTGGGCCCCAGATGATGCGGGGCAGGTAGGAGCCTGCACATCTGGGCCTTGGAGGAGCAAAGGCACATCTGGAAAGCTCCAGCATCATTCCCTGAAGCTCCTCAGTGGAGCTGCTCCATCATGAATGAGCTCGGCTGCTCCTCCCATCCCACTCCTGGGATCCAGAGCTCCCAGGGGCAGCGAAAACCACCCGGGAAAGGACCAGTGCCAAATTCCACCTGGGAAGGGAAACCTCATTGTTGCCACATTTCTCCTCACAGAGAAAAGCAAGGCACAATTCTTCCCAAGAATATTTCTGGGTTTCACATTTTCTGAACATCAGAGAAAGAAAAAACAATTCTTATCTCATTTACTGCTCCTGTGTTTGTTCACAATCATGGAAGATTGTTTACCTGAAGGGAATTGATCAATTACCTGAAGGGAATTGATAATTGGATTCTGGTGTGAGTGTTTTGATTCACTGACCAATTGAATCCAGGTGTGTGTGAGTTGGGACTGTTGGCTGACAGTCGTGAGATTCAGAGCAGTTGGGTGCAGAGTTGAGTGCTTGGCAGATTCAGTTTAGCTGTAATATAGTGTAATATAATAAAGAATAATATAGTATAATAAAGTAATTAATTAGCTTTCTGATAAGATGGAGTCCTCCTTGTCATTTCCTCCTTTGTCAGGGGTGAAAATATCCACTCTACCCCCCCCCAGCTGCTGCTAAAGGATCCCTGATTTGTCCATGAGGTTTTGGGAGAGGATTGTCACCCTGTGTCCCCACCGTGGTGCTGATTCTGGGGTGAAAAGGGCCGAGATAACCGATACCAAGATCAGGATAAGCCTCTCCATCCATTCCCAAGCTTCCCAATGGCTCCTGCCAGGCGTTATCCCCGTTTTCCAGCCGTGCCAGAGCCAGTGGGAGCCACCCCCCCACCCCAGTGACCCCGGGGGCCGGGAAGGGCTGGGAACAGCAGCCACAGCTCCCGGTGCCAAGTGCCCGGCTCCAAGAGCCCGACCTCAAAGCTGGGACCGAGGAAAACTCCCAGGGAATGGCTGGGAACAGCTGCTCCCAGGCAGAGCAGCTGCTGCTGTCAGGCAGGGATGTGGGGAAGGACAGGGAATGTTTTCCAGCTGGGATGGGCTCCCGGCACATCCAGCACGCCCCACGAGCAGCTCCCTCAGCTCCCAGCCCCACAGGTCGCTGCCATTCCCAACCAGCTGCAATATCCAGGACAATCCATTCCCACGTTCTCCCCAAAGCTCCCGTGTTGTATTTGCAGGGAATGCCCTGATGAAAGCAGGAATGATGCATCTGACTCCATGCTCTCAGAAGGCTGATTTATTACTTTATAATGCTATATAATATTAAAGAATTATATACTATACTAACTATACTGACTAAAGAATACAGAAAGGATACTCACAGAATGCTAAAAAGATAATAATGAAAACTCGTGACTCTTCCCAGAGTCTTGACACACCTTGGCTCTGATTGGCCAAAGAGTGAAAACAACTCACAGCAGAATGCAATGAAACAATCACCTGTGGGTAAACAATCTCCAAACACATTCCACACATGAGCACAGCACAGGAGAAGCAAATGAGATAAGAATTGTTTCCCTTTTCCCTGAGGCTCCTCAGCTTCCCAGGAGACAAGTCCTGGGTGAAGGGATTTTTCTGAGGATGTGAAATTCAGAGGATGTGAATGCCACAGCATCCCAAACCCACCAGACTGCACCCATTTAGGGCAGCAGGGTCTGTCCCATCGGCCCCAAACCAAACAGGGCCTCCTGGGGCTTTCAACAGCAGAACTTCTACCCCAAAACTTCCTCCCCAACCAGGGCAGGGACGAAACTCTTCATGCTCCCCATCCCAAAGCTCCGGTTCCAAACTAATAAGGGTCCAGTGGCCAAGGCTTTGCCCTCCCCAGGAACTTCTACCCCAAAACTTCCTCCCCAACCAGGGCAGGGACCAAAATCTCAGTGCTCCCCACCTCAAAGCTCCAGTTCCAGCCCAGTAAAGCCCAGTAAGGGTCCGGTGGCCGAGGCTTCACCCTCTCCAGTCTCCCCAGGAACTTCTACCCCAAAACTTCTTCCCCAACCAGGGCAGGAACCAAAATCTCAGTGTTACCCATCCTAAAGCTCCAGTTCCAGCCCAGTAAAGCCAGGTAAAGCCCAGTAAAGCCCAGTAAAGCCCAGTAAGGGTGCAGTGGCCAAGGCTTCACCCTCCCCAGCCTCCCCAGTTTGGTTCATGGGCTCAGTACTGGGGAAGGTTTCCCACAACCAGGACCAGGCTTTGCTGGGCCAGGTTTTAATCCTGGAGCCACTGAAGCTTTTCCCCAGAGCTTTCCTTGGCAGAGCAGATCTCGGTGGCAGGGCTGGAGGTGCTGCTAAACCCGGCCTGGCTGAGCCAGGCAGCAGCAGAATCTGCCCCCGACACCTCCTGCAGCTCCCAGGGGTGCCAACATCAAAGCTGGCCCTGAAATGTTCCAGTGCAGCTCTTAAAGCGTCCAGGTTTGGCTGCCAGGAAAAAAAAAATTATTTAATATAAATATAAATTTAATTATATATATATAACAGTATAGAATATAGAATATATATATATATAAATATATTTTATATATTTAATAATATTTCCAAAATATTGTATCTTTCTCACAGCACCCAGCCCTTCCTGGTGTTTGTCACCTTCCCCAAGCGCCAGCTCAGACCCAGGGATAATCAGGGAAGCAAAACACAGGGATAGGTTTGAAGTTTATATTTAATAATATTTAATAGAAATTATAATAATTTTTATAATGTTTCTATTTGATTTATATTTAATATAAATTATAATAATTTATATAAAGTTAACAGTTTGTTTATATTTAATAAAACATTTTGTTTATATTTTATACATACAAATTATAATAATTTATATAAAGTTTATATTTGATTTTAGCAGCATCTCCTCTGACAGTTGAAATCATCCCTGCCAAGGGAGTGATTACTAATGTATTTATTTTTTGTTGTGAGGTAGGATTAGGAGAAATGTAAAGTAGGTTTAAAATTTTAAAAGGGTATCAAGAAAAAATTTCTTAACAGTAATTAAAAGAAAGAGTAATAAGAATTAGAGGACAATTTTTAGAATGCTTTTTTGTTTTTTTACATTACATGGTGTGAGCTGTGCTCAGATGCAGGGTTAGACAGGGATAATCAGGGAAGCAAAACATAGGGATGGGTTTAAAGTTTATATTTTATTTATATTTAATAAAAATTATAATAATTTATATAAAGTTTATATTTGATTTTAGCACCATCTCCTCTGCTGGCTGAAATCACCCCTGGCAAACAGAACTTGTAAAATCTGGAGCTGGAAAACACTGATGGCAAACAGTGGTGAAAAGCTGCTTTGTTCCCTGGGAATGTTATTTTATTTATAAATATTATTAATTCTGTGCTGAGGGGTAAAGCTGCGGCACTGGGCAGGGCAGGGCTTGGGGCTGGGAGCTTCAGCCTGGCTTTAGGATGGCTCACGTGGAAGCGGAACCTCTATCTTATTCCCGTCTATCCAACACCCTCTATCCCATTCCCTCTAACCCCATTCCCCTCTAATCCCATTCCCCTCTATCCCATTCCCCTCTATCCCATTCCCCTCTATCCCACTATTCCCTCTATTCCCTGTTATCCCAGGGAAGTGGGATAGAGGGGAGTGGGATAGAGATTATCCCATTCCCCCTCTATCCTATTCCCCTCTATCCATCACCCTCTATCCCATTCCCTCTAATCCCACTCTCCCCTATCCCACTCCTCTCTATCCCATTCCCTCTAATCCCATTCCCCTGTAATCCCATTCCCCTCTACCCCATTTTCCCCCTATCCCATTCCCCCCTATCCCACTCCCCTCTATCCCATTCCTTGTTATCCCGTTCCCCTCTATCCCATTTCCCCCTGTCCCATTCCCTGTTATTTCACTCCCCTCTATCCCATTCCCTCTAATCCCATTCCCCTCTACCCCATTTCCCCCATCCCATTCCGTTATCCCATTTTCCTCCTATCCCATTCCCCCTCTATCCCATTCTCCCCTCCCATTCCCTCTATCCCATTCCCCCCATCCTATTCCTTTCTATCCCACTCCCCCCTATCCCATTCCCCTCTATCCCATTTTCCCCCTATCCCACTCCCTTCTATCCCCTTCCCCTCTATCCCATTCCCCCCTATCCCATTCCCTGTTATCCCATTCCCCCCTATCCCATTCCCCCCTATCCCATTCCTTTGAGGAAGTTTTTAAGGAACGCTGCAGCCCTGGAGGAACCAATGCCCCAGTGAAATATTTCCCTGCTCACAAGGGCTTGTTTAACCAAAACCAGGTGGTTTCCTAAAAAAAACCCTACTCACCTGTTCACTGAAACCCTACAAACAGCTGCCACCTCCAGGAGCTGGGATGTGCCAGCAGAAATTCAGGCTGAATTCCCTGGATAATCTCATTTGCGAGCAGCCATTTGTTCTGCTCCACTAACCTGGTTTAAAATTGAATATTTCATATTTCATATTTATCTCCACCACATCACCCACCAGAGGAAGAAGCTCAGCACTGAACCAGAGCAGGGACAGCAGGAAAAAAACCCAAAGGGGTCCCAAATCTGGGTGTCCTGCTGGGAATTTTTTCCCTGTTCTCTCAGGAATCCTCTTGGTGATGCTCCCACGTCCCTGGTGTCACGGCCAGCACAGGAAATGTCCCTGCTGTGGTGTGGTGGGATTTAGGGAATCCCATCTGGAAGGGTGGAGCAGGGAATATCCCAGGGCTCTCCCCAGCTCCTGTTCCTCCCTAAAACTCCCCTGCACCCCCTGAATTCCAGCTTTTGGTAGGATGGACAGTGCTCTGCTCTGTTTTGGGAGAGGCCCTGACCCGGCAAAATCCCCTTGGAATCCCCCATGGAATATTTGGGGTATTCTGACCCAGCAGAATCCCCTTTTCCCAGCTGGGAAAGGCCCTCAGCTGACCCTATGGAATATTTGGGGTGTCCTGAGGCAAAATCTCCTTTTCCCAGCTGGGAAAGGCCCTCAGCCCACCCTATGGAATGTTTGGGGCGTCCTGATCCCCTGACCTGGCAGAATCCCCTTTCTCCAGCTGGGAATGTTCTCAGCCAACCCTGTGGAATATTTGGGGTGTCCTGATCCCCATACCCAGCAGAATTCCCTTTCTCCAACTGGGAATGTTCTTAGCCAACCCTGTGGAATATTTGGGGTGTCCTGATCCCCATACCCAGCAGAATTCCCTTTCTCCGACTGGGAATGTTCTCAGCTAACCCTGTGGAATATTTGGAGTGTCCTGAGGCCCTGGGCTGGGAGAATCCCCTTTTCCCAGCTGGGAAAGACCCTCAGCTGACCCTGTGGAATATTTGGGGTGTCCTGAGGCAAAATCTCCTTTCCCCAGCTGGAAAGGGCCCTTAGCCCACCCTATGGAATATTTGGGGTGTCCAGATCCCCTGACCCAGCAGAATCCCCTTTCTCCAACTGGGAAGAGTTCTCAGCCAACCCTGTGGAACATTCGGAGTGTCCTGAGGCCCTGGGCTGGGAGAATCCCTTTGTTCCGGCTGGGAAAGGCCCTCAGCTGACCCTGTGGAATATTTGGGGTGTCCTGAGGCAGAATCCCCTTTCTCCAGCTAGGAAGGGCCCTTAGCCCACCCTATGGAATATTTGGGCTGTCCTGATCCCTTGACCCAGCAAAATCCCCTTGTTCCACCTGGGAAGGGCTCTCAGCTGATCCTATGGAATATTTGGAGTGTCCTGAGGCAAAATCCCCTTCCTCCAGCTGGGAAAGGTCCTCAGCTGACCCTGTGGAGTATTTGGGGTGTCCTCAGGCCCTGGGCTGGGAGAATCCCTTTGTTCCAGCTGGGAAAGGTCCTCAGCTGACCCTGTGGAGTACTTGGGGTGTCCTGATCCCCTTCCTCCAGCAGAATCTCCCTTCCCCAGCTGGAAAAGGCCCTCAGCTGACCCCGTGGAGTATCTGGGGTGTCCTCATCCCCTTCCTCCAGCAGAATCCCTTTTCCCCAGCTGGGAAAGGCCCTCAGCTGACCTTTTGGAATATTTGGGGTGTGTTGAGGCCCTGACCCAGCAGAATCCCCTTTCCCAGCTGGGAAGAGCCCTCAGCTGACCCCGTGGAACATTCTGGGTGTGCTGAGGCCATAAAAGAGCTTTTTCCCACCTGGTTCCTGCAGCCCCTGAGCACAAACAGGTGCTGCAGCTCCTTGGCTTTCCCAGCCCTGTTTCCATTTATTTCCTCATCCACCCCATCCATCTTTCTCCCACATCAAGTCCTGATTAGGCTGAGCAGGAGCACAACAGGGTTTTTTTTCCCCTCCCACAGGAGGCTCTTTTTGACCTTCCTTTCCTCTCCTTGTCTGACAAATTGTGGGAGCTGACCCAGAGCTGGGATAATTCGCTCCAGCCCCATCCTGGCAGGCAGCTGCTCCAGCAGGGTGTCTGGGTTTGACAAGCCAGGTGTCTGCTGAGGAAGGCAGGAGCTTCCCCTGAAATAGAGAATGTAAACCCCTTCTCCCTCGGAATTGTTATAAACTTGAAATTAAGGGGCTCTCAGGCAGAGATACGGGAACAGGAATAACAGTTCTTTAATAGGGAAGAAAAATTTTTAAAAACCAAACCAACAAAACAAAAACAAACAAAAAAACAGTGCAGTAATACAAACCAACACTGACAGAGTCAGAGCAGGAGCTGACCCCCTGTGTGTCAGGGTTCAGCCCCATCCCACGGTGGCTCAGCCCTCCTGCAGTGCCAGCTGTGCTTCTGCTGGAGCAGGGATCCTGCACAAGGGGGGAGTTTTCCTCT
>JAWMQZ010000078.1:1556782-1567283 GCA_035584835.1 Tangara arthus
AAAGGTGTTTTCCAGAGTTATAAACTCCAGCGGGAAGGGTTTTTAGGGAAAGGTGTTTTCCAGAGTTATAAACTCCAGCGGGAAGGGTTTTTAGGGAAAGGTGTTTTCCAGAGTTATAAACTCCAGCGGGAAGGGTTTTTAGGGAAAGGTGTTTTCCAGAGTTATAAACTCCAGCGGGAAGGGTTTTTAGGGAAAGGTGTTTTCCAGAGTTATAAACTCCAACGGGAAGGGTTTTTAGGGAAAGGTGTGGGGAACAAGGGGCGAGAGAGGGAATGAGAGGATTAGAGATGAAAGTGGGGAGGTTTGGATGGGATATTTGGGAGAAATCCCACCCTGTGGAGGCGGAGAGGCCCTGGGTGGATTTCCCAGAGAAGTTGTGGATTCTCCATCCCTGGCAGTGCCCAAGGCTGGGCAGGGCTTGGAGCCACCTGGGACCCCTGGGGTGGAGCAGGATGGGCTCCAAGGTCCCTCCAGCCCAGCCCAGCCCATGATCCCAGGAAAAAGCAGGACAGGGAGAGGACAGAGGGTGACAACACGGGCAGATCCCACAGGGAGAAAAGGGTTTGGATGGCTTGGGAAGGGTGGGGCTCACACAGGGACAGAGAGGAGGAATTTGAGTGGAACAACTCCTGATATCCCCGTGGTGTGGGGAATAAAACCCCCTTAGGAATAAAAACCCCTTAGGTTAAAAACCCCTTAGTAATAAAAAACCCTTAGAAATAAAAATCCCTAAGGAATAAAAACCCCTCAGCAATAAAAACCCCTTATGTTAAAAACCCCTAAGGAATGAAAACCCCTAAGGAATAAAAACCCCTTCGGAATAAAACCCCCTTAGGTTAAAAACCCCTGAGGAATAAAAACCCCTAAGTAATAAAAACCCTTTAGGAATAAAAACCCCTAAGGAATAAAGACCCCTCAGGAGTGAAAACCCCTCGGGATGAGCCCTTAGGAGGTCACCCCTGCCCCCGCAGCCACACCAGGCTGCTCCTGCCAGCAGGAATTTTCCTCTTTAAATCCCAGCCACTTCTTTCTCCAGTGCCCAAATGCCAGAGAGGGAAATCCGGGCAGGCCACAGCTAAGTCCTAAAAATCTCCTTTTTTTTTTTTTATTTCTTTTTTCCCCTTCTCCCTGCTCCTATTTCTTTGGATTCCAACAAAGCCGCCTGGGAAGGGCACGGAGCGCGAGGCTGTGCTCAGAGCTGGACTCAGAGGTCACCGGGGGTGGCTGTCCCTGCTCCAGCTGGCCCTGGCTCGGGGACACGCCGGGATGGCCCCGTGGGACCGTCTCAGGGATGAGCCCAATGGGGGAAGAGGGGCTGGGGCTGAATTCAGGATCAGCTGCTCGGCCCCGAGGCCCTGGGAAGGGCTCTTGGTGGCCCAGAACAGCTTGGCCCCAAAATCGTCCCCACAGGGACAGCCCAGGTGGTGTCACAGCACTGGGACATGAGCTGGGATCTCTGCAGAGAGCCCTGGCCCAGATTTGTGGGGCTGATCCCCAAAATTGTCCCAGCCAGTGGTGGTGTCCCCGAAATTGTTCCAGTCGGTGTCACAGTGAGGGGACATGGCCTGGGAGCTGTCACCAGCTCTGCAGAGAGCCTGGAGCTGATTTGTGGGGCTGATCCCCAAAAATGTCCCCACAGGGACAGCCCAGGTGGTGTCACAGCACTGGGACACGATCTGGGAGCTCTGCAGAGAGCCTGGGCCCAGATTTATGGGCTGATCCCTGAAATCGTCCCCAACTTGGACATCTCAGGCAGTGTCGCAGCGCTGAGACACGAACTGGGAGCTGTCCCCAGCTCTGCAGAGAGCCCTAGCCTGGATTTATGGGGCTGATCCCCGAAATTGTCACAACTTGGACAGCCCAGGTGGTGTCACAGTGAGGGGACATGGCCTGGGAGCTGCCCCCAGCTCTGCAGAGAGCCTGGAGCTGATTTGTGGGATTGATCCCCAAAATTGTCCCCACAGGGACAGCCCAGGCAGTGTCCCACCACTGGGACACAAAATGGGAGCTGTCCCCAGCTCTGCAGAGAGCCCAGCCCTGGATTTTTTCCCCAAATCTGGGGAAAGCAACATTCAGGTGCCAAAACCCCAAAACCCAAAACACCAAAACCCCTAAAACCCCAAACCCAAAACCCAAAACCGAAAATTCCAAACCCAAAACCCCAAAAGCCCAAACCCAAAATCCCAAACCCAAAACCCAAAACCCCAAAACCCAAAATCCCAAACCCAAAACCCAAAATCCCAAACCCAAAATCCCAAAACCCCAAAACCCTAAAAGCCCAAACTCCAAAACCCAAAACCCAAAACCCCAAACCCAAAACCCCCTCTCAGGCTGCGAGGGACAGAACAAAACCTCCTCAGACCTCCTCACTCCACAGTGAGTTCTTTCTCCCAGTTTAACCAATCCAGGCCATTTTAAACCCAAACAAACCCCCCAAAAAAACCCAAATCCAAACTCTCCGAGTGGGGGGAAAATTCAGGAAAACTCCCTGAAGGCTCCATGCTTTCCCCAGCAGCTCCTGCCACCACGAGCTGCCTTTCCAAGGTGGAATTTTCCTGCTCCTCCTCTCCCTGCCCCGATCCCAGCGACTTCCGAGGGCCCCGATCAATCCCGGGCCCCTTCCCCCGCCCGCTCCCGGCCGTTCCCAGGGAAAAAGGCGCCTTCGCCCGGGAAGGTGGTGGAAAAAATGTGGACAAATTTCTGATTTGCAACACTCTGGGCACGGGCTGATTGCCATTGTTGGAGTGCAAATGTAGAAATAAAGCAAAACGAAGATTCCGGGGTGAGGCCGATGAAAAGCAGAAAACGAGGAATTTTATGGCCATAAGTGGCGTGGGCTAATGGGGATTTTTGAGGCACTGGACCATGGTGGTTCCTTAGCTCCGGGATTGCTGGGAGAGGCGCTCAGTTCTTAATTGCTGCCACGTCTGGTGGTGGCTGCCACTGCCAGGGGAGTGCGGGCACGGGGAGTGGTCCCAAAAAGAGCAAACCAGCCCCAAAAATCCCAAACCAGCCCTGAAAATCCCGAACCAGCCCCAAAAATCCCAAACCAGCCCTGAAAAAACCAATCCAGCCATGAAAATCCCACTCCAGCCCAAAAACCCCCAAACTGGCCCCAAAAATCTCAAACCAGGTCTAAAAATCCCAATCCAGCCACAAAAATCCTAAACTGGCCCTGCATAATCCCAAACCAGCCCAAAAAAACCCCAAACCAGCCCTGCATAATCCAAACCAGCCATGAAAATCCCGAACTGGCCCTGAAAATATCAATCCAGCCTTGAAAATCCCAAACCAGCCCTGCATAATCCAAACCAGTCCTGAAAAGCTGTAACCAGCCCTGAAAACCCCAAACCAGCCCTGAAAAACCCTAACCAGCCCTAAAAATCCCAAACCAGCCCCGAAAATCCCAAACCAGCCCTGAAAATCCCAATCCAGCCATGAAAAAACCAATCCAGCCCAAAAACCCCCAAACTGCCCCAAAAATCTCAAACCAGGTCTAAAAATCCCAATCCAGCCACAAGAATCCCAAACTAGCCCTGCATAATCCCAAACCAGCCCTGAAAAACCCAATCCAGCCACAAAAAACCCAAACCCACCCTGAAAATCCCAAACCAGCCCCAAAAAACCCTAACCAGCCCTAAAAATCCCAAACCAGCCCTGAAAATATCAGAAAACCAGCCCAGAAAAACCCAATCCAGCCCTAAAAATCCAAACCAACCCTAAAAAACTCAAACCAGCCTCAAAAATCCCAAACCAGCCTTGAAAAACCCAATCCAACCCTGAAAACCCCAAACCAACCTCAAAAAACCCAAACCAGCCTTGAAAAACCCAATCCAGCCCTGAAAAACCCAAATCTGCCCCCAAAACCCCAAACCAGCCTTGAAAAACCCCAAACCAGCTCCAAAAATCCCAGTCCACCCCTAAAAGTCCAAACCAGCCCCAAAAAACTCAAACCAACCCCAAAAAACTCAATCCAGCCCTGAAAAATCCAATCCAGGTTGAAAAAACCCAAACCAACCCTAAAAAGTTCAAACCAACCCCAAAAAGTCCCAATCCAGCCCAGTTTCCCCAGTGCCGGGGGCTGGGACTCAAGAATTTTCTTTGGGGGGCTCTGGGAAAAGGCAAAGCTGATCCCAAAAGGATTTGAATTCCCTCCTTCCATCCACATCCAGGAAATCCAACCCCTCCTTCCCTGACACATCCCAATATTTCAGCTCCACACCCGGAACAGTTCCTGGTGTTCCCCAATCCGTTTATCCATCCCCCATTCCCTGAGCCCAGAATTCCCTTGGATGCGTCCCCATGTGGGAACAACCCCACAGGCTGCACTTCCACAACAGAAATCCCCATAAAATCCCCCAAATACCAACCTCTGCCTTCCCAGGAAATGCAGGAATCCTAAAAGGATTCCCTGCGCTAAAATCCCAAACCTGAGCTCGGAGTTTTGTCAGGAATTTCCTTCCTGGTGGAGCTCAGGAAAGGGGAGTGACACATTTTTAAATGGACGCCATAATCACCTCGATAACAATTCCCAAATTTTGGGAATCTCGGGCTGAGCGAACCCACAGCATCCCAAGAATCCCTGGATTTAATTTGATTTAATCAACACCTCCCTCTCCATGGGACCCTTCCCATTTTGGCTGGAAAAACCCAAATTCTGGATGTACAGCCAGGCCACTTCTACTCCATGGAAGCTGATTGTTCCCCACATTCCAAGAAAACCCAATCCCAACCTTCCCTGTGTAGGAATTCTCCCGGTAAAATCCCTTCCCAGTTTATTTCCTAAATTAAATTGCAACGAGGGAGCTCCTCTCGATATTTTTGGGAGCGGAAAATTCCCCCTTCACTGGAAAAAAAGAGGATGGAAAATCAAAAATTCCTCGCTGAGGAGCTGGGAAATTTCATTCCCTGGGAATGGGTTTGTCCTCCAGACTGCTGGGAACAAACGGAATTATTGGGAAATTCCAAACTCCAGCCTGGCCACGCTCCCAAAAGTGCTGGAGAACAACTCAGGGCGCTCTTTCCAAACTTTGGGAAAAGCGAAAAAACCAACAACAAAACAACAAAAAGAACAGAAAACCCAGGCTCCTTTCTTTTCCTGTGTCCTTTGAGCCCTTTGGGATAATTTTCCTTCCAGGGGCCTGGATCTGCTCCAGGGTTTGGAGGTGGGAAGTGCTCAGGAGTTCCACTGCGGCAACGGGGAATCAAATCCCAACCAAACCCCAACCAAACCCCAACTGAATCTGAACCAAATCCCAACCAAACACCAACCAAATCCTAACCAAACCCCAACCAAACCCCAACCAAATCCCAACCAAACCCCAACCAAATCCTAACCAAACCCCAACCAAACCCCAGCCAAATCCCAACCAAATCCCAACCAAACCCCAACCAAATCCCAACCAAACTGCCCCAAAGGGTTTCTGGAGGCTCTGGAAGCGCTGCCCAGGTGGTTGCACCCCCTGAGCCCCCATTCCCAAAATTCTGGCCCATCCCTCCCATCCCAGCCAGAATCCCGAGCTGGGCCCTGAACACGGAGCTCAGGGACACCCAGAGGGGATTTGGGGTCCCAAAGAGGATCCGGGAAAAGGAATGGGACCAGGATTTGGGGATTTTCCCCTCCTGTCCTGGTTCAGCTCTCTCGGTGTCTCGGCAGCTTTGGGGACACCAAGTCACAACAGCTTTGGGGACACTGAGACCCCTTTGGGGACACTGAGCCCTTTAGGGACACTGAGAGCCACAGCAGCTTTGGGGACACTGAGAGTACTTTGGGGACACTGAGAGCCTTTTGGGACACTGAGCCCTTTGGGGACACTGAGCCCTTTGGGGTCACCAAGTCACAACAGCTTTGGAGACACCGAGCCCTTTGGGGACGCTGAGCCCAAACAGCTCTGGAGACACCAAGAGCCCTTTGGGGACACTGAACCATTTGGGAACACCAAACTCTTTGGGGGACACTGAGCACTTTGGGGACACTGAGAGCCACAGCAGCTTTAGGGACGCTGAGAGCACTTTGGGGACAGGAGCACTTTGGGGACACTTAGAGCACTTTGGGGACACCAAGTCCACTGGCCACAGCCCAGGCAGGGGTTGGGGTTGGGGTTGGGGTTGGGGTCTCCACCCCTGGGGACAAGAGCTGCCACCACCAGCCCTGGTGTCACACTGGGACTGGGAAGGAAGGGGAATTGCCGAGGTCACGGAATCACAGATTTGAGATAGATCACAGAAATCCCAAAGGTTTGGGGTGGATCACACAAATCCCAGAGGTTTCAGATGGATTGTGCAAATTCCACAGGTTTGGGATGGATTGTGCAAATTCCATAGGTTTGGGATAGACCACAGAAGTCCCGAAGGTTTCAGATGGATCATGCAAATTCCATAGGTTTGGGATGGATTGTGAAAATCCCAAAGGTTTGGGATGGATCGCACAAATTCCATAGGTTTGGATTGCACAGATTCTCTAGGTTTGGGATGGATCACACAAATCCCAAAGGTTTGGGATGGATCACACAAATCCCAAAGGTTTGGGTAGGATCACACAGATTCCATAGGTTTGGGTCACACAAATTCCATAGGTTTGGGATGGATTGTGCAAATTCCATAGGTTTGGGATAGACCACCCATGTCCCAAAGGTTTCAGATGGATTGTGCAAATTCCACAGGTTTGGGATGGATTGTGCAAATTCCATAGGTTTGGATTGCACAGATTCTCTAGGTTTGGGATGGATCACACAATTTCCATAGGTTTGGATCACACAGCTTCCACAGATTTGGAATGGATTGTGAAAATCCCAAAGGTTTGGGATGGATCACACAAATCCCAAAGGTTTGGGGTGGATCACACAGATTCCATAGGTTTGGATCACACAACTTCCACAGGTTTGGAACGGTTTATGAAAATCCCAAAGGTTTGGATCCTACAACTCCCCCAGGTCTGGGCTGGATCCCACAGCTCCCATCGGGGTTCCCGGGAGAAACCTCTCTGGGGTTAATGCATCCCACGGGGCCGATCCTGCCCCATTCCCCATTCCCAGAAAGGAGCAGTGAATGGGGGAATTCTGGGATCACAGCCAGGGAATCCCCCAAAACCAAGTTTTCCCTGGATATTCTGTTTGGGATGAGCTTTGACCCCACTCCACGGGGCGTGAACGAGGCCCTTTCCCAATTAACACCAAAATTCCAGCTCTCCTGCACAGGCCCTGGAAGGGGATTTGGGATATGGGACCAGTCAGATAAAATATGGGATAAATCATAGTGGATTTGGGATGTGAAACTGTTCAGATAAAATATGGGATAAATCATGGCAGATTTGGGATATGGCACCACTCAGAAGATGGAATATGGGATAAATCATGATGAATTTGGGATATGAGATTACTTAGAAGATGAAATTTGGGATAAATCATGGCAGATTTGGGATATGGAATGACTCAGATGAAATACGGGATAAATCATAGCGGATTTGGGATGACTCAGATGAAACATGGCGTAAATCATGGCGGATTTGGGATATGGAATGACTCAGATGAAATATGGGATAAATCATGGCGGATTTGGGATATAGGGACCAGTTGGAAGATGAAATACAGGATAAATCATGGCCGATTTGGGATATGAGATGACTCAGATGAAATATGGGATAAATCATGGTGGATTTGGGATGACCCAGATGAAATATGGGATAAATCATGGCCAGTTTGGGATATGAGATGACTCAGATGAAACATGGGATAAATCATGGCACATTTGGGATTTGGGACCACTCAGATAAAATATGAGATAAATCATGGCAGATTTGGGATTGTGCAATCTGAATCTACAAATCAGATTTTTTAAGGGTGATAATTAACGGGGATCTCCAACCCCATCCCTGTTTCTGGGCCGTGGTGAAGAATTCCCAATTCCACTTTTAACGCCCCTTCCAGCCCAAAGCATTCCTGGATTTTCCAGTGCCACCCCCAGGACGTTCCCACTATCCCGGGCTGCTCCAAGCCCCTCCAGCCCAGCCTTGGACTTGGGAATTGTGGAACATTCCAGATTTTCAGCCCTCAAAACCATGACACAGTTCCGTATTTTTTAGGGAAAATAGAGGGAATGCAGGGAGCAGGGTGGGGTTTGGAGTTAGGGATTGGATTTGGGATAAAATAACCTGGAAATGGGGAAAAACTGGGATTTTTAAATCCATAGCTGGAGTTAAGAGATGAAATTCCTTGAATTCCATAAATCCCCTACTTATGGTAAAATCCCTCCTGCATGAGCTCTGTTCCGGGAATACCCAAGGAGATCCCAAACCCAGGGAAAGGCCGATTCCCACTGAGACAAGGATCCCAAATCCAGGGAAAGGCCGATTCCCACTGAGCCAAAGATCCCAAATCCAGGAAAGGTCGATTCCCACTGAGACAAGGATCCCAAATCCAGGGAAAGGCTGATTCCCACTGAGCCAAGGATCCCAAATCTAGGGAAAGGCCGATTCCCACTGAGCCAACGATCCCAAATCCAGGAAAGGCCGATTCCCACTGAGACAAGGATCCCAAATCCAGGAAAGGCCGATTCCCACTGAGACAAGGATCCCAAATCCAGGGAAAGGCCAATTCCCACTCCCCTTTCCCAGCTGTTCCCAGTTTTCCAGGAGGTGGGAGTGGAAGGATCTCCTGATTCTCCCACCGTGGGGCCTCTCAGATGGAGGGAATTAAGCCAGGCCTAAGCGGTTGCAGGTTTGGGAGCCGAGACAATCGGGAGCGAATTTCCAGTGGGGAATTCCTGGCCCCCAGGAGCGCACGGATTAATCGGGAGATGCGGTTGTGAGCGCCGGCCTTTTCCTGTGCCCCAGGAAAACACAAACCCATTTTCCATGGATTGACCCCAATGAATCCCAGACCAGAAAGGCGGGGGTGTGGGAAGGGGGAGGCAGGAACCGATCCCTGCTCTGATCCATGGAAATCTCCCATGGAATATCTCATGTTCCCTGCAGGGAATTCAGGGATTTCTCCACCATCCGCGAGAGATTAGAGATGGGAAAGGAAGGGAATCACTTCCCAAATAAAATCCCATACACAGGAGAGTGGGAAAACCCAGGAGGTGCAGAACTTGTGGATCCCCAGATCCCAAATCCCTCCAGCTCCTCCTGAAATTCCCCTTCAGCTTCCAGAACTCCCCAAAGTGAACCCGAACCCGTTTCCCGCCCTTTGATCCCTGAGACTCTGCTCGAAGTTGGTTTGGGAATGTGGAGGAATTCCAGGAGACACAGAATTCCTTCCAGGAGACACGAAATTCCTTCCAGGAGACACAGAATTCCTTCCAGGAGACGTGAAATTCCTTTCAGGAGACAGAAAATTCCCTCCAGGAGACACAATTCCTTCTGGAACTGGGAGCTCCCAGTGGGACATGAGGTGGAACCTCCAAGTTTTCATTCCCTCCCATACAGAAATCCCGATTATTTTTCCCTTTTTCTGGGGTGCAGAGCCCCAGACCCCACTCAGGATGCACTGCTGACGTTCCCAGATTTTCCAGCTGCCCCCGTTTCCCTGGAACACTTCCCAAAGTCTTTCCTTTCTGCCCCAAACCACAAATTGCCCAATCCCAGGTGGAATAAACCCGGCAACATCTGCCCCAGGGATTCCCAGTGGTGCCAGCAGCCTTTAATCCCGGTTTTTTGGGTTAACTGGGATGTGGCCTTGAGCTCTTTGGGGCCCTTTTCCAGCATCAAAGCTCACGTTTGTGATGCTGAACCTGGAAAGCTTCAAAACGTTTTTGTAAATTAAAATTTTGGGGGAGAAAAAAAGAGGAAAAAAGGAGATACCAAAACCTCTGAAGTTTTTGAGGCTTTTTTTTTTTGGGAATGTGCTTTGATTTCAGGGTTTAATGGGAATAAAATTCCCTCCTCCTCCTCCTCTTCCTCTCTGCACCCCCGATGGAATTTTTGCTGCCAACAGGAGCTGGGAGAAACAAACTTGGCATAAATTGTCCCAGAAAACAAGTAAATAACGGCCCTTTGCTCTTCCCACTGGGAATGCTGGCTGGAGCTGGGAATGGCTTTATGGCAGGGCCCCGTCCCCTCCCCGGGAGCAGAGGTGAGCCCTCAATTGTGTCTTTAATTAATTAATTAAGGGCAGAGCGAGCCGAGCTTTGCTCAGAGCACTGGAACCCAGCTGGGGGCAGCAGCCTCTTGTTTGATGCCAGGAATATTCAGGAATGAGCTCCAGGCCCTGCTTCAAAACTCCCAAATCATCCCAAAAAATCTCAGTTTTGGGGAGTTCGGCGCCTTCCAACAGCTCCAGTGGGGTCCCTCAGCTTTTCCCGGGATTTTGGCTCTTCCTGGTGCCACGAGAGGAGGCTTTGGGAGCTGATCCCTGGAATTCTTCTTAGCAGGCTGCTGCAATCCCTAAAACACCACTTACACCGGGAATCCTCTCAGGGATGGGATGGCATGGGATGGCATGGGATGGGATGGGATGGGATGGGATGGGATGGGATGGGATGGGATGGGATGGGATGGGATGGG
>JAWMQZ010000078.1:1602706-1630579 GCA_035584835.1 Tangara arthus
ATTGAATATGGCAGTATACTTTTCAATTAAGAAAAAGCCATTGACTTTTTTTTAAAGCCAGATCTTCCATCCAGTTTTAAAACTGCCAACAAGGCATTCTCTTCCATGCAGAGAATATGAGGGTTGAGAGAAGAGTACTTACCAATACAATATCCAGAAGTTATTTTGATTTCAAAAACTGCTATACTGGTGGATTTATCTCGTCCCATTTCACCTTCCAGTACCAGCTGCACAATATAAACCGTCAATTTTAGAATTTCATTAGTACCTTGAATATTTAAACCGGATAAACAAGAGAACAAATTAAATGTTTCTTGGGGAACCATCATCCTCTTATAGTCAGGTGTGCTTTTGCTGAAAGAGCTTGGCAGAATGCATTAAAGATGGAGCCAGTGTTCTTCTTTAACCACAGAAGACACACTGAAGGACAATGAGACAAGGCAAAAAATTCCCACACTTCACTTAAGAGTATGGAATTCCATATTCCTCAGCTGTGGTTATGCAAGACATTATTGTGAGTGATGCAACATGATGGTTTCTGGGTAGAAATACTCTTCTGTCAGCATGTGACTCCTTCCAGAAAGGCACAGAGGGAAGGAATAAATGAGCACAGCTGCAGACGCAGGCCCTGGGGGTTCCTGTATCTGCCATGTGGCACCAGCAGCTCCTCAGGGATACCAGGAGATGAAGCATCCTCATGGCAGGCCTCAGCTGGCCATGTGTCCCCATGAGCTGCTCCATACAGTTGCTGGTCAGAGCACTGCCTCGTGCCAGCTCTGCTCATGGGTGCCAGGGACAGAGGGCTCAGCTAACTAGTGCTGCCAGCCTTAGACATGAAAGCCAAGAATAGGGCTCAAAGTCTGCATATATTAAAAAAAGAAGTTTGTGCAGCCCAGCATATGCACCAGAAAGCCTGTGGTATCTTCTTTATCTGGGCTTACCTTATACTTCTTTGTGCTGTTGGTTAAATCTAAGCTAGCTATGAGCCAGCTGTCTGATGGCTCCTTGGCTGACCACAGCAAACGATCAAAACTTTCTCCTTCCTGCCTCAGGTACAGGTTGAGCCTGGCAGGATCAGGTGAGGTGTCTGAAGTTGTTGCTATCTGATAGATCAGTCTAACACAGCTCCATTCCTCGGAGTACAGGTCAGGGCTGGACAGCACTGCTTTCTCACCCTCGTATGACGTATCCACAGAAATGTAATGTCCTGGGAACAGACACACACCAGAATAATAAATGTCAGAGGCTTTGCTTTTGCATCCCTGGAGAAAGTACTAATTTAGGAAAGAATGGTAATTCTGGGACTAGGTCAGGAGGCTGAGACTACCACTCCTCTGATAAGTTACTTAACCTTTTGATATCCTGCTGTACTCTCACCAATGTGACTTCATGTGTCTCCCATGTTTTTTAAAAACAATTTTTTAATTATTGGAAATTCTGAGAGAAAATATTTTATCGGTGTAAAGCAGATTATTAAGTGGTACCCTTTGGAACTGATAGCTGTAGATAGACAATTTGATTGACAAGACAATTTGCACACAGAGAAATATTTTGCAGGAACATTTCGTTGTTTTATAGACCAAAACTTTTTATTTTCATGTTGGCTTAAAATCAACGCATAAAATGAGACATTGAAGCTAAAAACTCCCAAAGCACTTCTGGTTTCAAATAACAAAACTAGAAAGACATTTCTAAGTAAAACTGACATGTTCAAGTCTGCTGATTCAAAAAATTACAGAATGTAAAGCCACATTTAAACATACCAGCAGTCCAAGATTATTTAAAAATTATTCTCTGGGGCAAGGTCTAAAACAGCCTTCCACATAAAAATAAAAGGGTACAATGACAAGCTAAAAGTGCATGAGTGCACCAGCAGTTTATATACATTCACGAATGGAACGGGGCTGCTGAGGTGCGTCAGAACTGTTTAATGTACAGAATCTTTATAATACATAGTTTTTCTATGCAAAAGATTCTGCCAGTTCACATCCAGGCAGCAAGCCAAAGAAACTTACTTGTTACAAGACATCAAGTACTCATCTTAGCCAATTACACAGAGAAAAAGAATATTGACAATGATTTCAACCAATCAACATAAACACACGTAGCTTGAGTTAAAACAATGGTTGCTTGTAAGACATGGCATAAAACTCTATTCATTAGCTAACTTTGCTTCTGGAAACATTTTAGCAACTTATAAAACTTCTTCGTAACATTAACATAGGTCTATTGTTCTATTTCTCACATCTTTTTCTTACAAAGTACATGTGCATCAGCAATATCATAACTTTGCTGCAGCTGGGGCTTGTTCTATTTTCCCACAAACTTAAAACTCTCTAACTTTATGGATTCCCACAGACACCCCTTTCAAGAATGCAGAAATCTGGTTTACTGATGGAAGCAGTTATGTCATCAGTGGAAAACAACACACCAGGTACACAATTACTACCTGCAAGGAGATAACAGAATCTGGACCCCTGCCAACAAACACCTCTGCACAAAAGGCCAAGACAATTGCTCTAACTTGGGCCTTGGGATTGGCAAAAGGGAAAGAAATAAACGTATATATAGACTCAAAGTATGCATTTGGAGTAGTGCATGCTCATGAAGCCATTTGGAAAGAAAGAGGGCTGCTGAACTCTCAAGGGTAAAACATTAAACATGCATTAGAAATACTGCGACTCCTAGAAGCAGTGCAGTCACCAGAGAAGGTGGTGATCATGCACATTAAGGCATATCAGAAGATAAACTCAGAATTGGAAGGAGGGAACGAGCTGGCGGATAGGGAAGCAAAAGAAGCAGCGAAAAATGAGGTAATAACTGAGGCAACCCTGATTCCAGATGGGCAAAGGTAATAACTGAGGCAACCCTGATTCCAGATGGGCAAATTTCCCTCGAAAGTAAGCCAAAATACAACAAATTAGACAGAAAATTGATCTATGAGCAGAAAGGAGCCTATAACCAAGAGGGATGGGCCACCATAGAAGGAAAATTAGTTATACCCTCCTATTTATTACAGTCCCTAATAAGGGAGGAACATCAGAAAGCACATGGGAAATTGATGCCCTACATAAATATCTAAATGAAAGGATCATTGCTAGAAATTTACGAGCCGCTACCACCCAAGTGACTTGACAATGTGACCTTTGCCTCCAGACCAAACCCAAGAATATTTCCAAACCAAAACTTGGCCAGATTGGGAAGGGCCATGGACCTGGGCAGCAATGGCAAATCCATTTCACGGAATTGCCAAGAAAAGGGGGGTGTAAGTTTTTACTGGTGCTAACAGATACCCTTTCAGGATGGCCAGAAGCATTCTGCACCAGAACTTCTAAAGCTCGGGAGGTACCTAAGGTATTAGTACAGGAAATCATACCACGCTTTGGAGTCCCGGCCACAATCTCCTCAAACAGAGGACTACATTTTATCGCAAAATTAGTGCAACGGGTTAGCCAATACTTACTTGGGCACAGACTGGGAACTTCACACCCCATATAACCCACAATCAAGTGGTCAGGTAGAGAAAATGAATCATTTGATCAAACAACAAATTGTACGATTAGGACAAGAAGCTAATTTGCCATGGCCTCAATCCCTCCCATTAGCACTACTGCAGATTCAAACCAAACCCAAGACTAAAGAAAAGTTGAGTCCCTTTGAAATGCTTTATGAGAGACCATATGGGGTGCAGAAGGGAATGTCTGCCCAGGACGTATCACTAACCTCCCATATGATCGCTCTAAATAAACAACTTAGAGCAATCGAAAAATATGTAGCCAGAACTCGAGGTACAACGCTCTATGCAGCAGTACATGACGTACAACCTAGAGACTATGTATATGTTAAGTCTCTTACAGAGAAGGCCCTGGAACCATAATGGGAGGGACCGTACCAAGTCCTCCTTACTACCTTCTCTGCAATCAAGATTAAGGAACAAAGCGCTTAGATCCACCACAACTGTGTTAAGAAAGCTCCAGAAGCCACTTGGAGAATAACACCGGGTGATGGTGAACTGAAACTGAAACTTACTCAGACAAAATGAATGTATCATAGTGAGTAGAGATTTTTGCTGAAGTATTGTTTACAATCATAACTGTAATGCAAAAATTAGAAAGTACTTGTAGCCAGAGCAATGCTGAATGGCCTTGGTCCCAAGCCTTTACTCAATACACCAAATCCATAGGGAAACCTTCAGATTTAAAAGGTTTAACACTTTATGTCACCCAATTATAGTTTTATTAATTTTAGTTACTATAAGTTTAATGATGTCTATTTTAACACTCATGTGAAATTAGAGAATGTTGAGACGTGGCCATTTTGACTTCACTCTCTAAGACTCATGGAATCCTGCTGAAAGAGAGCTGTCATGATAGTAAGTCAAAATTTCGATCAAGACCCCTATAGTAAAAGAATTTGCTATATTTTAAGAAAAGGGGAGACTGAAATAGAGATTTTTGGAGTTCACTTGAGTTAGCAATATGAATTAAGCATTTAAAGTTTAACCTGTAGAACTATGTGTTGAATTTTAACCTTTTTACTTAAGAAACCTCTGCCATGGTACAAAGGGCATAGGAAAATGCAAATTTATGAAGCTTCTTGCATAAAGAACATTACCAGAGAAGACCAAGAGATACAAAAAGCCCAGATAAAGGAACTCCTCTGTCTCCAGTCTAATCAAGGCCGACAGACTACTCAGATAAGCACCAAGGGACCAAAAGCGCATGCGCAAAGGAGAAAAGTTCAAAAGTTCAGTCATGAGGAAGACTAGAATCTTCAGCCTCAGAGACCACCAGAGACCCCCGTGCGACCACCACAGCAAACAATGCATGCCCAGAAGGGCGTGGATCTGATTACTATACGAGGCGAGAACAGGCAGGGCCAGGGGTTGAATATGCATGGAAAAGTTGTGCAATATATTGCATATGGAATACCTTTGTGAATAAAGATGTGAGACAGCCCGAGGCTCAGGGCACAAATTTTCATGAGAGCTATCTCGTTTGTGCCGGGCGCTGACATACATACCCACTTCATAACTGTATCTGGTTGTGGAGTCTATTTATTCCGCGTATTGCTTCAATAGGATAAAAGAAGGACGATATTTCCAGCTCTGGGGTGCTCCTGGCCAACAGCCAAAGAACACGGTGGTACATACAAACAGTGTTATCTTTATACCATTACATCGCTGAGGTACATGCATATTCACGTGTTTCATTCATTAGTCAAACATTCTTGCGAACTTTCTGATGTTTTGGGAACTCCTTTGTTTGGCTTCTTCAGACTTTGGCTTATCTGCATGACATCCTGTGTGTCAAGTCAATATATTTTATTTCTTGTTGTGTCTCCATCCTGCTGTTTCACATCCTCTGATAATGATTTACTACGTCCTCCTTAAATTTAACATTATATTCTCTAATTGTCCTCTGGTTTGTGTCATGGTTTTCTTATCACTTGGAGGATTCAGTCAACAGAAAGGGGAACAACATGATCACTTTGCACCATTTGTTTGGTTACATAGAGATATTTTAACACCTAGTGTTCAGTTAAGGTCTATAATATAGTATATTCACCCCACTACTATTTCTATAAACTATGCAATACATACTTAAACTTATAGATTTTGTTATACTGACAAACAGCTAAATAAAGGTATACATGATATTATATCTGAATACTTATGATCAATGCAAAAACTAATATATATAAATGCAAAAGCCAATATCATACTGCGGTCCTCTTTTTTTAGCACTCCTTTCAAATATGAATGGGCTTCAACTGTAACTGAATTTACCTCACAGCCATTGCTGCTTGTTTCAGTGCTGGCTGCAGTAAAGATGAGCATTGATTTCTCCAACATCTCTATTCCCCTTGAGGTATTTAAACTCTGCAAGCTAGTCACCTCCCAAGCTTCTTTTTAATAAGGCAAACAGACTGAGCTCTTTTAAGTCTCATAGTAATGTGTCCCCTATACATCTCATCCCTGGGATTATATGTATTTTATTAAATAATTTTTTTAACCCATTCTGGTTCATTTTCAATGCAATAGAGAAGCTGTTCTAGCAGTCAAAAAAAAAGGGGCAGAGTAGTACTGAACAACTGGACAAAAGATGATGATTCTAAAGCAAAACTGTGAAAATGGATGGATCTTTTATAACACCAGTATCTAGGGATTGCAGCCAGTGATGGAATAGATTTCATACTCTGTAATGAGACACAGCCTAGAGATTGGCAGACTTAGTCTACAGAGGCCAAAGAAAAGAGAGGTGAACTAGAAAAAGACACAAAGAGAGAAAACGTCTTGCTTAACTCAGAGAAAATGTCTAAAAAAGGGCTGAGAACAAAAAAGTATCTCTTCTGACTCCTTGTAGATTTCCCCTCCTGCTTCCTTTTAGCTGTAAATAATTTAATAATGTGTTCTCTAAATGAGATATCTTTTGTCCAGTCACTGTGCCAGTGTACAGTTGTTTGGATTTTTCTAGTAGTGTGAAAAATGCCAATCACTTGTTTTTAGAATTTTAAAAGTTTAATAGTAATAAAATGGTTATAAAAATAGTAATATAATGAGAGTAATAAAAATTTGGACAATTAAGATTTAGAACAATACGAGACAATAAGAACAAAGAGTTACGGACAGTCCAGGTACCTCTTTGTGGGCAAAATAAGCCCAAAAAAGGACCCACATTAACAGAGGATTAACCCTTAAAAGCAACAGCCTGTTGCATATTCATACACCCCATACATGATGCATAAATTCCATTCAAACACAGGATTCTGTCTGGGCAGTGTCAGCTTCTTCCTCTGAATCCTGACAGTGCCTTCGAGGCGGGAAGAAGTTCATTTCTTCTGATAACGGGGAAATAAATTCTCTTTCTCTGAAAGATTCAGGTGTCCTGTGGCTGCCATCTCACTGCGAGTCCTTTCTTTAAAAAAAGTATCCTACATAGCATAATTTCTATTTCAACATTTCTTATAACCTAAAACTACATTTAACACATTACTTAAGAGAATTAATACAACATTGCTTTCTAACACAACACATATAATATTCATTTTAATATTTGTGAAAAGTCAATCATAAAATACGTGCATTTTTTACAGCGCCCACCTCAAGAGCTGCCAGACCTGCCTCTGCTCCATCCCTGCCTCTTTCATCTTCCAGAAGCCACCCTGGGGACACAGGAGCAGCCCTTGGGAGCTTTTCCATCAGCACTAAAGGGGGAAAAGACTCCTTGAGTGGCCTAGAGTGGGTTGGACCCTTTAGGGTGCCACAGAGGAGTTGGGTACCGTGCCATACCCTGACCCAGCAGAGCACAAGAGCCCTGACAGCAGGACCAGTGCCCCTGCTCCTTGAGGGGACACTGAGAGATTGGAGTGGTCACAGAGAGAGTCAGGAAACTGCTCGAGGATGGGGAAACTGCCAGCGCTGGAGAGCTCAGTCTGCTCAGTTCATCACCAAGATTGAGAGCTGGCTTCATGCCTTCCTATAAGAACTGTCAAGGCAGGGGAAAACTAGAAAAGGTACTAAAGAGCTCTTTACAGCAGGGAAAGGCAGCACAGGAGCAATGCTGGGACTTGAGGCAGGCAGATTTGGGTGAGTGATGCAGGCCGTGGGTGTGAGCGAGAGAGATGGGCATCCCCAGGGCTCCAGGAGGTGGGTGCGATATTCCAGGAGGCGGGTGCGATATTCCAGGAGGCGGGTGCGATATTCCAGGAGGTGGGTGCGATATTCCAGGAGGCGGGTGCGATATTCCAGGAGGGCTATTCCAGGAGGTGGCTGCGATATTCCTGACACCCCTGACCCCTGCGGGCAGGTAATTAACAGCCCTGCTGTAAGAGGGGATGTAGCTCGTGTCGGAACGCCCCCGGGTTGTTTCCCACAATCGATAAGCTTCATAACTAATGTATCCCTCGGGGGGGGGAACAGCTACCTTGCGCTTATCAGATTTTGTGCTTGTTTGGCTTAGCAACGCTAATAGGGAACAGGGCTGCGAGGGAAAACTGAAGCTATAAATAAATACTGGGCAGTGTAGGAGCAGGCACAGGCAGGGAGGCCAGGCTGGGTGACCCCCATGCTGTGCAGCTGCCCCACAGACACCTCTGGGGAGCTCTGGAAGGGGAGAGATGCTCCAAAGCCAATGCAGGCAGAGCGAGCTGCTGTGAAAAATGCGTGTTTTATGATTGGCTTTTCGCAAATATTAAAATGAATATTATATGTGTTGTGTTAGAAAGTGATGCTGTGTTAATTCTCTTAAGTAGTGTATTAAATATAATTTTAGGTTATAACAAATGTTAAAATAGAAACTATGCTATGTAGGATACTTTTTAAAGAAAGGACTCACACTGAGATGGCAGCCACAGAACACCTGAATCTTTAAGAGAAAGAGAATTTATTGCTCCATTATCAGAAGAAACGAACTTCTTCCCGCCTCGAAGGCGCTGCTCGGATTCAGAGGAAGAAGCTGACCCTGGCCAGACAGAATCCTGTGTTTGAATGGAATTTATGCATCATGTATGAGGTGTATGAAAATGCAACAGGCTGTTGCCTTTAAGGGTTAATCCTCTGTTAACGTGGGTCCTTTTTCAGGCTCATTTTGCCCAGAAAAAGGTACCCAGACTGTCCATAACTCTTTTGTTTCTATTGTCTCATATTGTCCTAATCCAAGCTGTCCAAATTATTATTACTCTAATTATATTGCTATTTTTATAATCATTTTATTACTATTAAACTTTTAAAATTTTAAAAACAAGTGATTGGCGTTTTCCACACTGCCACACAGAGGCAGCTTGCAGCTCCCAGCACCACACTGCACCCCCCCTGCAAAATCTGGGGGAAATTTCCCTAATTCTGGCCTGGTTAAAGGCACCCACAGAAAGGGAGATGAAGCCCTTAGCATCACTTCCCTGTTATTTTTTTTTTTTGCTCCCCTAACAGAGCTGAGCTTGCTGCAAACCACGGGCAGTGCCCTCCGGGAGGGATGTGGGGCACCACTGCCCTGCCATTCCCACAGGGATTTGGGAGGAGCATTTAAACACCCAGCCATGGCCTCTCCACACCTCGGGGATAGCCTGGGAAAGGCTGAACACAAACAGGACAGCAGGAAATGTAAGCTCTTCTGGGATCAAGGGAAAACATTTGACTGAGAAATTGGGAAGCAGCGTGAGGATGGAGACTGGCTCTTCTGGCTTTTGGGTTTAATCCATACCCACAGTTTTCCTCTAAAAAAGCATAGCCTGGGATTTCCTGAGAGAGCAGATGGAGGAGCTGCTCCTCTACCATGACCTACCACCTGCACTTTGGGTTTTATACCAAATGAAAGAAGTGAGGAGCTGGCAGGAAGCACAGAGCGTGGTGGAAAACAACTCTGGGATTAAAACGACACCCTCAGCCAGCCCTGGCTAGCAGGTTTGTGCTGCACAGCTGGAGCCAGAACATCTGGGAGGCTTTACAAATGAAAAGAAAACACAGGTTTGCTAGCTGTAAAACACAGCTACGATGGGCAGCAGAGCACAGAGGCTCTGACCAGCTTCAACGAGACGGAAACTTTTGGCGAGCTCAGTGAATAATCCTGGGGTTTGAGTGAGGCAGCACCATCTTCCACAGAGCCCCTCGTGAGGGGCTGATCCTGAGCCCACACTCCCTGAGAGCAGACTGCCAACAATCCATCACCTCCTGGCTGGGGCCTGGGGCAGAAAAGCTTCTCCCACCCATCCTCTGCAAGGGGATGGGGTGAGGAGCAGGAACGCCACAAACTGCTGGGCTGAGCAGGGAGAGCCCCGGGGAGTCCTTAACTGCACCTCAATTACAGCAGTGCAACAGCAGCTGAGGGATAATTCAGTGTCTCCAGACTGAGCTTTGCTCCTTGCAACGAGACAAAAACCCCCACGCAGGTGCTGCCGGTGCTGGGGACATCTCTGACATCTCTGACGTGCCAAGAGCTGCTGCTGCTCTTTCCTTGCAAAGCACCAGCCCCAGGGGCTCTGCTGACAAGTGGTTTTCTGCATGTGCCTGGCCTGAGAATGCCCATGTACAGCTCTGGCTGTAGGAATAAATTACTATTTGCTCAGCAGCTGTGCAAGGGGCTGGGTTTGCTCCCTGCTGCCCCCACTGCTCCACACTGGCTGGTTAGCTTTGCTCTGGAGCCTGGCTGCTGGAACATTCAGCTGCTTCATGCTTTAAATGTCACCTTTTTTGGGCCTAGCACCATCTTCTGATCTTATTTTTGCTCCAACCTCCAACCCTGGTGTGCCCCATCAGGGACTGAGCCCTGCTGCTGCACTGGGGGCAGGATTGCATTGCAGGGACTGACAGGAGCCAGCCCATCCCCATCAGGGCACCTCTCCATCACCATCCCTCAGAAAAATCCCATGCTGATGTGGCTGAGGCTTGTTAAAGCTTTCCAGCCCCCATCAAGGCTGCTCTGGGAGCTGGAGCCCAGATGGTCTGAACAGATTACTGCAGCCTCCTGGGCTATCCATCCCAGGCACTTTGGCAGGCCTGAATTTCCTCCAAATGACAAAATGACAAAAATAAATAAAATCTCTCAGCATTAAATACTGGGAAGCCCGTGAAAAAAAGCTGTGTACACAATGAAAACAAATATATGGTTAAATAACCTCTCTAACAGTATTTCTATAAAATGCCTCTCTAAATAATGGCAAGTGAAAGGCTCTCTCTGTCCTGATTAACCTCAGCTGGGGAAGATTGTCTGTATCAAACCACTGCTGCCAGCCGATTAAAAATGAATTAAACTGAATGGAAAACAAGTCCCAAAACATCCCCTCTCCTCTCCCAATTCAGGGGCAAAATAAAAATAGCAATGAACCCCAAAGACTCCAGAGCTAGCACAGCAGCAATCACCCCAGCCTGAGGGTGAAGCAGGTGACAGGGAGCTGGGGTGGGATGAAATGGGATGGAATGGGATGGAATGGGATGAAATGGGATGGAATGGGATAGAATGGGATGAAATGGGATGACATAGGATGAAATAGGAAGCCTGGCCATGCTCACTCCATGGAGAGGTTGCAGGACCAGGTGTAAGAGTCATAAGGGATAAAGGGGATGCTGATACAGATTAACTAAAATAACCTAAGTGATCCATCCAGTCCTTTGCCTCTTCAACAGAGCCCTTTTTTATTTTAAAATAAAAGATAAATAAAAAATAAAAGATTGGAGTCAGCTAAAGTGACTTTTTAACATTTCTCTCTTATTTTTAGCAAGCCCAGCAGAGCCTTGGCGTCAGTGGATCCGAAGGAAAAACCCAAAGTCCCAAACCTCAAGTGTCAGCCAGACAAAACCATCCCGACAAGAGCTTGCTCCAGGACTGAGAGCCAACAGGAGATGATTTTTCATGCAGCAAAATCCCATGCCAGTGTGTTTCCAAAGAAAACATCCCCAGCAGTATCACTGGTGAGCACTGAGAGGGAAGCAGAGAGCAAATCCAGTGTTTGGTGCCCCCTCTTTCCCTGTTTTCCCCAGGAAAAGACTCAGAGTGACAGAAAATCCTCAAATGTTTCTTCTCCTACTTATTTTTTCGTTGTTCCCATTTTCTCAATTATTTTCTCAATAACTGCATAGGAATTGTTGGGTCCTACCAACCCCCAGCTGGTGCTCCAAGGTCCTCCCTGCCCTTGGCATGGACAAGAGGCATCATAGGCTGGAGAAATGAAGGAGAAAGGTCCCAGAATTTTCCTCCACTGCAGGTGTGCTAGTGACACTGCTGCAATGTCCCTGTGGTCCCCTGCATGAGCTGGACACAGTTTCAGGTCTCAGGGTGGCACTGCTGGCAGGATTCACATCACCAACACTTCCTGGGCACAAACCCAGCATCTTGTGAAGGACAGTCCAGATGCCACCTCTAGGAGGAGTGTATCACACAGATTATTTCATTCTTTGCCTTTCACTGCGTGCCTCTGATACAATAAAGAAGAAGAATTGACAACCAGTGGGACCTGCCATGCTGACACTTTAATGACAGCCTATTTTGAGACACCAGAACTGCAACTCCGTGCTTCTAGAAGTTGTAAAAACTGTTGTAAAAAAACGACTTTTTGTCCAAGTGGTTGTAAAAACTTGTCTCCAGTGATGAGGGGAGGATGACTGCTGCCAGGTCCTTGGGGCATGGGCGTCCCTGCAGGGTCCTGAACAAGGGCATTGTCCCTGATCCCCACCAGCATCTGACCCTGTGGGGTGTGTGCACACCTGATGGCTGTGGGGGAGAGCAAAGAATCATCAAGGTGGGGTTTTTTTCCCACCCCAAACCTGCTGTAAAAAGCGCATTTAATCCCCTACCAGTGGCAGGGAGAGAGGGGAGTGAGCCAAGAGCCAAGCTGGGCATGGAGAAGCTGTGGCAGGGGAGATTTGCTCCTCCAGGAGATGCCAAAGGAGATTTTCTGAAGGAGATTTTCTGCTTTTTCACTCTGCCTCTCTCTATCTTTCCAACACCAGGACATCCCTGCATTTTCTCCACCCTAAAACCAGCAGAACCCCCCATTATGAGTGTTAACAGGAGCATCATGCATGCAGACACATTGTGGAGCATCTTTTCAGGGTGCCAGGTGATGCAGCCTGCCAGGGGCCCATTAAGGGAGGAATGAGCACCGAGGAGCTTCTTGCTTTGTTTCAAACAGCTCCTGCCACTCAGGGCATAGAATTCATGTCTGAGCAGATAGCTGGGAAAAGAGGAAGCCAAATAAAGCGTGGTGGGGGAACTGAGCTGCATTTGGGACACGCTGGGGTTTGAATGTATTTCTGTGCCCTCCAGAGATGCCAAGTGGGCCAGCACCATGGGTACCACCCCCCCTGGCCTTCAGCTCCTGCTGGTGCTCTCATTCTGCTTCTCATTTATCCCCCTGGCTTTTCTTTTGAGTCCTGCACCCCTTGCACATTTACCCAGCCCTCCAGGCAGCCCCTGCTTTACCCACTGTCTCTCCTGCCCAGCCTCTACCCTGTGCTCCGGGTTAGATCCTTACCTATTTATACCCTTAACCTCTGCCTCCCTTTCCTGTCTCTCTGCCCACACATCAATCTTGTTTATGGCCTCCATCAGGCATTACCTGGGAGCCACTGCTGCCTCACCCCTGTGCCCTCTCTCCTGAGCCACCCTCAGCTCCTCTATACAGCAAGATGAGCTGGAAAGCAAAATGATGAAGGAGCATCAGGTGCAGGAGCTCAGCAACCCCCCACTGTGGGTGCATCCCCTCCCTGATGCACTTTTTTCCTGATTTTTGGGGTCTGGCTTTGCCCTGTGCACAGATATCAAGAATCCTGCAGGTGACAAACACCCAACCTCCTGCATCCTTCCCCCTGGGGATGCTCCACCCTGCAGAGGACACTGGGTTTGGGGACAAACTCACATTTCAGAGATGTCCTGAGGCTGGCACCTTTCCCCAGCTGCAATTCCAGCCTGGAGGATCATCAGCTGCCATCCCCATTGTCCCACTGCTGCACCACAGCTCCCTGCCTTCCCTGCCCTCCCTACTCCCACTGCCCCACTCAAAGCTGCCTCACAGAGTCCAGGCTGTAATTTTTGTGCCTGCTCTCCCTCCCCAAGTGGTGGGAATTTTCCTCTTGCTGATTCACACCTCTGGCACGTCACATTTGATTTTTTTTAGCGCTGACGCTGGCTGTGCTCACCCCAGGGAAAGGCTGAAACCCCAAACTGCTGCTGCTGCTGCTGCTCTGGGGACTGGCCCTCTGCCAGCCACGTGCTGCCAGCTCAGCCAAAAAAACCTGCATCTGTGCTGAGCAAACCCAAAGAAGGGGTCAAATAAGGGAAATTTCAGGGGTTCATTTTCTCCCTGCCTTCCCTAATCCCAACCCCGGGCTCCCAGCTGAGTCCTCATGCTGGGTATAGCAAACCTCCAGCCTCAAAAAACCACATTTTTTAGTATAAAAATGCTCTGGCTCTTCCCTCTGGACAAGCAGAGTGGCATAAAAGGTGGAGAGCCCCATGGACATCACCTGCATCCCTGGTGGGATGGAGCCATTTGCAGCCCTGGGAGGGTTTTGGGAAAGGGGAGCACCCTGAACCTCCCACAGGCCCCTTTTGGGGGGTTCAGCAGCTGGGTTGGGTTTGTACCTCTGCTAACTCCTCCTGGAAATCATAACTGTGGGAATTCCGCCCTTCCTCTGTTTCTTCTCACCTCCCTCCACATCCCATCTCTGGCAGAGGGGTCTCACCAGGAGCAGCACCTCATGCCATGACAAGCACTTCCAAAGGACTTCTCAATTAATTTCCTATGCTGAGAGCTGTCTTTTGCTTCTTGCTGCTGAAAAGGCTCAGGCAGCATCCTCCTGCCCAAAGAAACCCCAATTTCAGCATGCTGGCCTTGCCTGGGATGGGAAAACCCCACTGAGCCTTTCTGGGGCCACCACAGGTCTGTGGCCAGCCCAGGGTGTCACAGACAACTTTCATGAAAAATCCTTTCCTTAGGATCTTTTCTCCTGAGAAGCTGAGAGGCCTCAGGAACAAAATGTAAAAAATGCTTGTCTGCTGCTGTGGAATGCAACAGGTGCATCTGTGATTGGCCTCATGTGGTTGTTTTTAATTAATGGCCAATCACAGTCAGCTGGCTCAGACTCTCTGAGAGTCACAAGCTTTTGTTATTCATTCCTTTCTATTCTTTGCTAACCTTCTGATGAAATCCTTTCTTCTATTCTTTTAGTGTAGTTTTAATATATCATTTTCTTTTAATATAATGTATATAATAAAATAATAAATCAACCTGCTGAAACATGGAGTCAAAATTCTCTTCTCTTCCTTCTTCCTGGGACCCCTGTGAGCACCACCACATTTGGTGACCCCGAGTGAAGAAGAATTCTACAGATAAGCAGAATTCTTCCCTGCCATTGCCATGCCAGTTCCTGTTGCCCTGATTTTTCAAGATTTTCTAAGACTTCTGATGTTTACATTCTTGTAATGAGCTTTCTCACACACTTTCTGTAAATGACTCATTGTTTTACATTGTTTTATAGAGGAGGAAAAATTTGATAGATGTTGATTTGTCCAGTGTCCATGAGAGAGGTGGCACTTTCACCCTCCAATCCACTGTCACTTTTGGAAATCTATAAATGTTGAAGTCAAAAAATAAACTCCCCTTTTTTACCTTGTTGTGTTATTTTGTGTCCTACAGTGACAAGTTCCCTCTTGGGAGGACAGTGTGGAAATGGAAGAGCTGGGAAATGGAGCTGCAAAAGCCTTGCTGGGGGGTGTTCATCTCACCACACCAGCACAGGCTGGTCGTGGTTATCTCTCTTCTTGCAAAGGTTGGTTTAGACAAAGCACCCACTTTAGCAGCCAGAGAAATGCTTTTAGACATAAAATTGCTGAATCCCGAGGAATTTGGAGTATAAACATTGCCTGTATCACAAAATAAATAAAAAAGTAATTATATAGATAAATAAATAAATAAATCACGCTTTCTTTCTGTTTGGACTGGAGCTGTTCGTGAGAAAGCAAAATAAATAATTTTAAAGAAAGAATAAAAAGGGTGACAACCCAAGGAATAGGAAATACAAAGATTGTCTCTATTACCAAATAAATAAATAAATAAATGAAGAAATAGATAAATAAATAAGCCTTTCCTTCTATTTGGACCAGAGTTGTTTGTGAGACAGGAAAATTAAAATAAGAGATGCATAATTCAAGTCTCATCAAGTGTAATTCCTCTAAAGGTTGGACATCCAGCCTGAACAAAGTTTGGGTCTCTCTCCACAAAGAGCAGAGTTTCATTCCAGCCTAAGTTCAGCATCTGGGACAAAACATCTCCTGGAGATGTTGCTTTTGAGTTTTTATTAAAGTAAAATAATTATATAAAAATTATTAAAAAATAAAATGATGGGGTTCTGAATTAAAAATTCTCTCAGCCTTTTTCTGGGAGCTCCCTGGAAAGGTTATCTCAAAGCCATAGCTGATGCAGAGTCCTGTGATAACCTCTAGGGTCAGGCTGGATATAAATGGATGTAAATCCATTTGGATATCAGCCTAACTCCCCAGGACCTCCCAAAATCCTTCCTTAGGCTGCTGAGACACCAGAAGCAGCTGGATTCAAATTCCACGTTCCTCTCAATGCACTTTGTGCTGGTGGGGAAAAAAGCAACCTGCAGGAAAGCTTCATGGAAAAAAGTCTCAGGGCTCCTGGCCGAGAGGGGCTCTGTGCTCACAGGGAAACCTCTCTGGCAGTTTGATTGCTTTTGGAATCAGCAAAACAGGCTGAAGGAATTGTATTTCCTCAGCCAAGGAAACAGAAGCCAAGTGGAGATGGAATAATAGTCTTCCAGGAGGCTGGAGATACTTGAAAAAGTGATGAAAGCAATTCTGGTTTTTCTAGGAGAAAAATAAGAAGAAGTGGGTTTAATTTTCAGCAACAAAAAGGTTCAGTTTGGATCCTAGGAGAGACTGGAATTCATGTTCACAATGAAATGCTAAAGTGGCTGGACAGGGACGGCTGTGAGATTCCCTGATTTAGAGCTTTTCAGCTGGGATAAACTTCTCTTGAGCCTGAGCCATGTCCCTGGTTCAGCTTTGATCCAAGGGGCTCACCTGTGATTCTGTGATACATTTCTTGCAAAGAAAACTGATCACCTTAAACCCAAACTGATTCTACAGTTCATTTCTCTCCTTAGCACGATCCTTGGGGTTTGGCCCAAGGGTAACAGGGCAAAGCTTCTCTCTGCCTTAATTTAATTTATCATCTCTGCCCATCCAGGATGATGAGGCTGATTTTAGGGTGGAACCCCTCAGTCTGGGGCTATACTCAAATTCTATCTATATCTCTACAGAGAAATGGATAATTTGAATTCTAATTCTAATTCCAATTCTAATTCTAATTCTAGGTTGGAACCCCTCAGTCTGGGGCTATATCCAAATTCTATCCATACAGAGAAATGGTTAATTCTAATTTGAATTCGAATTCCAATTCCAATCTAATTCTAATTCTAATTCTAATTCTAATTTTATTCTAATTCTACCTCTACATGTGAGGTAGAATTCCTATGGGTTAATCTCTCCACTTCTCTTCATCAGATCTCTCCAGGAGGCTCTCCAAAGGCCCTGCCAGTCTCTGCTGGGAAATGCTGTCAGGTTTAGAGGGAATTCAGTCCACCTGAATGTGCCTTTAAAAAGGTTTCCAGAGGGCACAACTGGACTGATCCTGCATGGGCTGGCTTGACAGCAAAGGTTTCTGGAGTCTGCTCCCATCCTTGCAGCTCTCACTTCCATAATCATGTATCTTTTTAATGACTTGGCTGGAGATGCTGCCTGCAAGGCAGCCTTGGGAATTCTTCCCTTTTCCAGAGGCCAGGTTAGGATGATAAAGATATTCAATGATCAGTGCATGCTAATGCTGAGCTCTCACATTACTGACAATTGTCAGGTTGCTTCCCTTTGGACTGGATGGATCTGGTGTTTTTCTACAGTGTATTATGGGCTAATTAATGCTGTTAATGATAATGGTTCTCCTTGGAAGAAGCCTGGAGTCTTATCTCTATTAATCTCCTTGTCACCATCCTTTTATCAACCCATTAAAGGCAAGCAGGCTGCTGAGTGGGGCTATCAGCCCCAGCAGGATAATTCACTTACACCCAGATGGAAAGCACTCCACAGAAGGAGGATGGAGCCTTCCACTCATGGTGGGGCCTGAGCTCTGCTCTCCTGCCTTCCCCTGTCCCCCTTTTCCCTGCACTTTGAGGCACCACCCAACTCTGCTTGAGGTTAGAGGGTGATTTATCATCCACAGGGCACCTTGGCAATGTTTAATATCTGCTGGAGACATGGGGGTTGGATGTTGTTCTAAACCACAAATCAGCAAAGCTGCTTCTTCTTATTTTTTCCTTCTTTTTTTTTTTTTTTTGGTGTTTTTTTTGTTTTTGTTTTTGTTTTTTTTTTTTTTGTTTTTTTTTTTTTTTGTTTTTGTTTTTTTTTTTTGTTTTCTGCAATCCACCACGAAGAGGAAAACACAGTGTTTGGAGAGCATTCGTGTTCAGGGCACTGGCAAGAGGAGGGTAAGTGGTGTTTCATCTGGGGAAACTCAATTGAGATGTTCTTTCCCTGTCAGTCCCTACCCCCAAGAAGTGAGAGAGCAGGAAATTCTCCACATTGGCTCCCTGACAAAAAGAAGGAAAGGGGTCTTTTGTGTTTCTGTGGTGGTGGAAAGAGCCACAGACACCTTTCCCAGGGGAGAAATGATCACAGCAACAGAAATGCATTGGACAGATAAAAGCAGACTCTGCTTATGCTCAAAAGCAGCATAAATAGGAGCTGGGGAGGTCTGAGGCTGCAGAGAGAAACCCTTTCTGATACGTGTCTCTTCTCTGTCAAAACAGCTTAATATTTTTTTCTCAAATGCAGGCTTGAAAGCTGCCTTTGTAAAGGAAATGTTTAAACACAAAGAGCCTGAAGAAGAAGTAGGGATAATCTTCAGGGATCAGTCGTTGCAGAGAGGGGCTTTGGAGAACACAGGCACGGTCCAGCCATTCATCTCACCATCACCACTCCTGAGTGGAACAGGAAAACAGTTCAGGGTTTGAACTGTTCTGGGGTCCTTCTGCAGCCTGCAGGGCTCACCTGTGCTGGCCTTGCTCCTCAGCCACATCCACCCAACGTTTGCTGCTCCACACAAAACCCTTCCACTGGTTCAAGACACCCTGAGATGTTGTGAGGCCACAGGGAAATCACAAACATTGGCAGGACAACATCAGTGCCTCCCACCAGCTCCCTGCAAACTGCCAGCCTGTTATTTTACTTTTTTCCTTCGTGCTTTTATACCTGGAGAGCTGTGATTCCTGTGGGCCGTGCAGGACAGAGCCAGGTCTCATCTGTGTGTGTGGTTACTGTCACATTTTCTGAAAAATCCCTTCGCCAGGATTTCTTCTCCTGGCAAGCTGAGAAGCCTCAGAAAAAAAAGGAAAACAATATTGTCTCATTTGCTTCTCCTGTGTTTTGCTGCTTTGGAATGTGTTTGGACATTGTTAACCAACTGGTCATTGTTTGATTGGTTTCATGTGAATTGTTTTAATTACTGATCAATCAGGGTCAAGCTGTGTCAAGACTCTGGAAGGAGTCACGAGTTTTCAGTATAATCTTCTAGCCTTCTGTCTGTATCCTTTCTGTATTCTTTAGTATAGTTTAGTATAAGATTCTTAATATAATATAATATCATAAAATAATAAATTAGCCTTCTGAGAACATGGAGTCACATTCATCATTTCCTCCTTCATTGGGGGACCTCAAAAATACCCCAGGGACCTGCTTGGTGTGGCAGCAGCCAGAGACAGATGCACAACCCTGCTCCTCATCAGTCAAGGGCTGAGAGGTGTGAATCAACAGCATCCCATAAAACAGCTAAAAAATCATCTAATTCAGGTTAAGACATGCAGTGCACCAAGGCACCCTCTTAGGATGATATTTCCCCAGTTATAGAGTGAGGGGGGATCCAACCCATCTTGTGGAGGAGCTGTAAAAGTCCCAAATATTTCCCATGGTGCAGGGGCTGCAAATGTTCAGCAAATTAAGATCCTTCTCCTTTGGCAGGATGAGTCCTTGACTTGCATTTTCCCTGTGCCACCAGACTCAGCAGTAAAAAAAATTAACTTATTTTGCCCTAGGACACCAAGTCCATAGGAAATTAATAGATTTCTTTATCCCTCATCCTGCTGTCATCTTGTGCACCATGTAAAAAAGAAAAAAAAAGAATTTCCCAAAGAATCACTTCCATCTGATCAGGCAAATGATATCTGGCCATGTCCAAAGATGGATGGATCAAGAATGTGCAAGTGGAGTATTCCTGGTGTCTCCAAAACACCCAGCTCCCGTATGAACAAAATTCCTTGGCAACAGATTATTTTGGAAAAATTCTGAGTGGGGCATAACTGTGGGGATGCTCATCAGATCCCAAATTATCCTTTTTTCAAGTAACAAAACCCTGTTGAAATGTTCTACCTCACCTGGAGTCCTCCTGTAATTCAGGGCCTGAAGAAAAATATGTTAAAAAATTACATCTATCATGAAAAACTTGATTTGAGAAATCAGGTTTTCCTAAGCTGGGCTTTGTCTGGATATGGTTCAAGCCTAGCACAAGTCTCCTGGGTGACATAGAGGAGGACACAGCTGGCAGGTGACTCTGCAGAGGGGCTGATCCACACTCTGTGGCTCCACCAGTCCCTCTGGATGTGCCCAGATGGAAAAATTCTCAAATTCAGCCCCCTGGTTTCAAGGCTGCAGTGAAAAAAAGGAAATCCTGTTGCCCTGCACACCCTGAGGATTTGAGAAATTGTTCTTGTTAGGGAGAGCTGGTGGGAACACAGAACAAAAAATCCCAAATTTGCACCAAACTTCCACCCCCTGAGGCTCTGGAAATGCCCAACAAATGGCTCAGCTCCTCCTAGATGAAGTTTTGGACAGCTGGAAATTTTCTGGAGCAACATTTCATCTTCATTTCAGCCCCAACTCCCCCCCGATCCAGCCACGAGTTTTGATGGGATCTGATTGAAGTGTGCCCAGGAAAAAATATGAAACATAAACATGGGGATGGCAAAAATCAGCTGGACATGCCTGCTCATCTATTTACCTCAGAAAGCCTCCCTGGAGATAATGCCTGATTTTCTCCCACAAATGAGCAATAATCAGAAAGGGAGCGTTGGCCAATGGCTGCCAATTTTTGCAAACACCATCCCTGGCTTCAACATTTGTCCCCATTTATTTTGCATAAGTATTTTCTTTTTTTTTCAGACTCTGCTAACTCTCTATCTCTGCCTTTTTTTGTTTTTTTTCTCTTGCTGGTGTCTTTCTCACAGCTCTGAAATGCAACAGGTGAAACATCTTAGTCCAAAAGCTGCTGGAAACAACAGGAGCCTCTGCTGTCCAGCAGGCTGTGAGGTAGGAATGGAATTAATAAATATCTAATTAATAATTAGAATAATAATAACAAAAAGTGTCAGGGGATGATCACAGCTCCTTGCTGGATTATTCTATATATCCAGATGTGCTCCTAGACAATCCATGAAATCTTCTCTCAATTCTTGCTGCTTGCTTGCCATGCTGGTCTTTCCTTCCATTATTTTTATTTTTGTTTTCCCTGCTGAGTAAATTGAATTTTTTGGGATATTCCAATTCCATTGGAAGCGGGAGATATTATTGCAAAGTGTATGGGAATACAAGAGCTGGTCTTCCACAGGTTTTGTGGATATGGAATCCCTTTTCTAATCCTGGATACAAGGCCTGGAAAGGGTCCTGTGATCCAGTTTGTTACTCCTGGTTTTTTAATCTTTATAACCATTTTATCCATTAGAGCCTCTGCAATCTTCTATCTCTGCTATTCATTGTTGTGATGATGTAAATTGGGTGCAGTTTATTCCTGGACAAGTCAGGAGGAGCCTTGATGTCCATGGAAGTAAAAAAGAAACTCATAAGGGATCTTGGGCACATTCCTTGCCCACAATCCCATCCAAGGGCAGGGCAGTGAATCCTTGGCTCTCTCTGATAAGGTGGATATGGATAAAAAAAAAAATCTAAAACAGTGGTTCTGTAAAATTATTCAATAGTTGTGACCCCCCCAGCCCTGCTCACAAGGCAGGAAAATGAATAAGAACAATTTAGTATTTGCCCAGTGCTCTGCAAATCCATAAAAACTCATTTTCTCTCTCAAAGATTATTAAATAAAACCCCAGAGTCTTCAGGGACTGGAGAAATGGTGCAAACACTTGATGTGGGAGCAGAGGGAGTCACAGAGATTGCTCAGCACAAGAACAAAGGAGGAAGGATTTGAGGAGAGGTGAAACTCAGAGGAAGGACAGAAAGGTGGAAAAATCCCCTTTAATAAGAACACACAGCTGTGATTTTTACATATTTAAAAAAACCAAAATTCTACATGAAACAAAACAAAGAAAGCTCCTTTGGTGGGTTTATTGCTCTGTTTTTATGGATCTGATTCTTGTTCCTACAAAGGTCTCATTCCATCACTGACCCTCAACAAAGTGGTTTTATGGTGTGTTCACCCTCCCTTAAAGTAACCCCAAAATGTGGTTTTTTTGTATAGGAATTGACTCAATCTCTCCAGTTTCCCCACCTTTTAAATGCCACTCTCAAACCCCTCTCCAAGTTAATTCATTGGGATAAAAGATAATAAAAATGACTGTTTCAATGGAAAAAAAAAAAAGAAAAACCCTTCTCTTACTGCAACATTAAATTATGATTTAAAGCCACAAGAGCCAGAAAATGCAGAGTTAAAGTGCCCAGAGCCCACTGAACAACCCCCACCCAAAAAGGAGCCGTGATTTATTGATTTAGGCCTGGTCACATCCACCCAGCACAAAGATCCCAGAAAGGATGTGGCACATGTGAAGTTTTGGAGTGGCTGGAAGCCTTTTGACCCACGAGTATCTGGAAAAATCAGAATTTACCTATCTAGGCCAATCACTCCAACAACCCTGTTGACCTGTGGCCAAGCACAATCCCCAACCTGTTGAGTTTTAATTTTATTTTTTTGTTAAAATTGGGATTAAATGTGTGAGATGGTATTTTGTTTGGATTTCAATGTTTATTAGTTTTTATTTATGCTATATTTTTATAAATTGTGAGTTTTATACCCAATATAATATTTATTAGCATACTATTTTATGCTAATAAACTAAAAAACTGGAGTTGGATTTTTTAATAAGTTTTTTTAAGGATAAATTGTTTAATCAAGAAATGATACTTAAATTATTTTTATTTTTAACATAATTAATTACTTGTGGTTTGTAACATGGACTTTTTATTCAATTATGTAATATTACTTACACATGAAAAAGGAGGATTAGTTTTTGTTTTAAAACTTTTATTTTGTTTTATATATATTATTCTATTTTAAAACTTTAAATTCAAAGTTTTTTTACTATTTGACATCACACACTTTTATTTAAACTAATCACTCACAACCTTAGTTTTATCATTTAATTTTTGAAGCTTTTTCTATGGCTTTAAGTGAAATGTAGTCTTCTTTTGGGGGTTAGTGTTTGTCAGTTTATTTTAAACAGAAAGTTGGAAATTCTGTTTATTTTAATTCTGTTCATTTTAAGCAGAAAGTTTAAAATTCTCTTTATTTTAAACAGAAAGTTGGAGAGAGGTTTGTACCTTCCTCACTTGTCTGGACTCAAAAATTGTGAATTTCTCACCCCTGAAAGTGTTCAGGGCTACCTGGATGGGGTTTGGAGCAACCTGGGACAGTGAAAGTGTCCCTGCCCATGGCAGGGGGTGGCACTGGATGGGCTTTTCAGTCCCTCCCGAGCCAAACCAGTCTATGACTCTATGATTCTATGAAAAATAACAATAACAGCTTTAGCTCACCTCTCCACTTATTTATGACACTAAAAACGGATCTGAAAAGGTCTTTTCCAGCTGTTTTTTTTTTTTTTTTTTTTTTTTTTTTGTTTTTTTTTTTTAGTGGCTACCTTAGAAATAGCAAATCCAGAAAAGACACAGGAGAGTCACCATGGTGCCCTGGAGGGGTTTTTTGCTCTTTATCAGAGACATTCATAAGTCCACAACAAAATTTCCTTCTCCTACCTTGTTCTCAGGCCCTGGAGCTAAAGGGGAGATAAAAATGAACCAAGTGCCAGCTGGAAGATGAATTGGAATCCCATCCCCTCCTCACTTACTCACTGTCCATCTCTTTTGACACCTTGGGCCCTTCCAGCCACGGATTTGTTGGGTGGCTTTTATTTTTTTATTATTAAAAAAGCCATGGAAGTACTTCTACTCCTGTGGCGCCATCCATCTTGGCAGCACTTTGAGGCCATTAGTTAATTGAGCTTTTGAACAGTGCGGTGAGGGGGGAAAGCTGCCTGAGTTTGTAGGAGATGTGTGGGAAGGAGGAGGCTGAATTTCCCTCCCCAAACCCCAAAAGTGAGATTCAGCCAGCTCAGATAAAGGTGCCTCTGCAGGAGCTGGGGGTTGAAGTCCTTTGACACTCTGCAGAAGGATTTATCTTCCCTTACAGCAAATATCTGCATTTGGCTGGTAAAAAGAGTTTGGGGAGGCGAATCCAAAATCAAGGAGTTTGGACAGGACTGAAACATAAATTTGTGTTGGAGGCAAGAGTGATTTGCAGCAAGCCAGGAGCACAGGCACTGCGAAGTTTTGTGTTTCCTTGCAAATCTTGCTCAGTTTGTGGCTTAGAGCCAGGAATGACATCCTGGAGATGTCTGTAAAACCACAGATACCACTGAGAGATACACTAACCAGGGGGCATCCACTCTGACAGGCACGCAGCACTTTGTAAAAACCAAGCTGAAAACAAACACCAGGACATCCTCCAGGTGGTGGCTGCTTCTGCTGGCTGCATCCACACAGCAGGGATTTGCACAGGGTCAAAAAGCTGTTGGACAAATTCCTGAGAGAAAAACCCCAAATTCTGAATGCTTTGTAAATATAGAGGGCCCTTTCCCAGGCATCTGTAGTGGGGCTATTGCTGGATGGAAGCTTGTTAGGGTAATTCTGGGGTTTAGGTGATGGGGAGAGCTGGGTAACAGCAGTATCCATCCATTCTTCCATCTATTCATCTGTCCATCCATCCATCCATCCATCCATCCATCCATCCATCCATCCATCCATCATCCATCCATCCATCCATCCATCCATCCCTCCCTCCCTCCATCCCTCCCTCTCCAGGATAACGGATGCAGGATCCATGGGTGAATGGACGGTTTTATATAAAATTACATTTTCTCTATAAAAGGTTATTCTCTTTAAATTCTATTTTCTATAAATCGATATTTTCTATTAAAATGACACCTCCAAAACTCCTCTGAGGAGGTTCCAGTGGCCCTGGACGCTTGGGAATGCTGGGTTGGATGGAACGAGCAGCATCGGGACATCGGATCCTCCTTCCCGGAGCCATGGATCAGGCAGGGAGAATTCCATGGAATCCTGAGCCCTTCCACCTACCTCACCTGGGGACCTGCATGAGCTCCCAGCTCCTCCCAGCTCCTGGTGGGGATAAAAATCCTGGATGTCAAGGATGGGGAATTCCAGGGAGTGCCAAGCAGGGTGCAGGAGCCTGGAGCAGGGGGAGCTGGGATTGGGAAGGACCTGCTGGAGGCGCCCCCTCTGCCAAGGAAGGAATTGTCCTGGGACTGGGAAGGAGCCAAGGTCCACAGGGCTGGGATGGGGAGGAACTGTGAGATGAGCTCCCTCGGCCTTCCCGGTGTTTGATCCCCAGTTCCCACCAAAGAGCCATGGAGACGCCTTGGGGAAAGATGTCCGAGATCCTGGAGTCCATGGGAATCTGTCCCGGGATGTGGGGCTGGGTCTGGTATGGAGGACAGTGGAACAATCCCATGTGTTCATTCCAGGTGATCCCAAATCTCCACCTGTACCAGGATGTGGAGCTGGATCTGTCTTTGGAGGACACCAGGACAATTCCGAAGATCCCTTCCTTCCAGGTGATCCCAAACCCCTGCCTGCATTGGAATGTGGAGCTGGATCTGGCTTTGAAGGACAGCAGGACAATCCATTCTACGTGATCCCAAATCCCTCTCTGAACCAGGATCTGGGGCTGGATCTGGCTTTGGAGGGCACCAGGAAAATCCCACACCTTCATCCTGGACAATCCCATGTGTTCATTCCAGGTGATCCCAATCCCTGCCTGCACTGGGATGTGGGGCTGGATCTGGCTGTGGAGGACACCAGGACATTCCCACACCTTCATTCCAGGTGATCCCAAACCTCCACCTGTACCGGGATGTGGGACTGGATTCATCTTTGAAGGACACCAGGAAAATCCCACACCTTCATCCTGGACAATCCCACACGTTCATTCCAGGTGATCCCAAATCCCTGCCTGCACCGGGATGTGGGGCTGGATTTGGCTTTGGAGGAGACCAGGACAGCCCTGCACCTTCATCCTGGACAATCCCCTGTGTTCATTCCGGGTGATCCCAAATCTCCACCTGTACCGGGATGTGGGGCTGGATCTGGCTGTGGAGGACACCGGGATCATTCCAGGTGATCCCAAATCCCTCTCTGAACCAGGATTTGGGGCTGGATCCATCTTTGGAGGACACTGGGAGAATTCCTTCATTCCAGGTGATCCCAAATCTCCACCCGCCCCAGGATCTGGGGCTGGATCTGGCTTTGGAGGACACCAGGACAATCCCACACCTTCATCCGGGACAATCCCATGTATTCATTCCAGGTGATCCCAAATCCCTGCCTGCACCAGGATGTGGGGCTGGATCTGGCTGTGGAGGACACCAGGACAATCCCTTCATTCCAGGTGATCCCAAATCCCTGTCTCCAACGGGATGTGGGGCTGGATCTGCCTGTGGAGGACAACGGGACAACCCTGTGCCTTCATCCTGGACAATCCCATGTGTTCATTCCAGGTGATCCCAAACCTCCACTTGCCCTGAAATGTTGGGCTGGATCTGGATCCATCTTTGGAGGACACTGGGACAATCCCTCCATTCCATGTGATCCCAAATCTCCACCCGCATTGAGATTTGTGGCTGGATCTGGCTGCGGAGGACACTGGGACAATCTCACACCTCCCTTCCAGGTTGTCACAGACATCTTTTGTGAAAATCTTTTTCTTTAATATTTTTTTTTCTGAGAAGCTGAGAGGCCTCAGAAACAGAATGTAAACAATGGTTATCTGCTGCTGTGGAATGCAACAAAGAGATCCGTGATTGGTCTCATGTGGATGTTTTGATTCAGTGACCACTCACGGCAGAGCTGGCTCTCTCTCTCAGTCCGAGCCAGCTGCTTTTGTTATCATTCTTTCCTTTCTATTCTTAGCTAGCTTCTGAGAAGAAACCTTTCCTTCTATTTCTTTTTAGTTAGTTAGAATGTAATATATATATCATAAAATAATAAATCAAGCCTTCTGAACATAAAGTCAACATTCTGGTCTCTTCCCTCGCCTGAAAACCCCAGTGACCACTGTCACACCAGGCGATCCCAAATCTCCACCTGTACCTGGATGTGGGACTGGATTCATCTTTGAAGGACACCAGGAAAATCCCACACCTTCATCCTGGAGAATACCATGCCTTCGTTCCAGGTGATCCCAAATCTCCACCTGCCCTGGGATGTGGGGCTGGATCTGGCTGTGGAAGAGACTGGAACAATCCCTTCATTCCAGGTGATCCCAAATCTCCACCTCCATCGGAATGTGGGGCTGGATCTGGCTATGGAGGATATCCAGACAATTCCATGTGTTCATTCCAGGTGATCCCAAATCCCTGCCTGCAATGGGATGTGGGGCTGGATCTGGTGTGGAGGACACCGGGATCATCCCATCCCTTCATTCCATGTGATCCTAAATCCCTGCCTGCACCAGGATCTGGGGCTGGATCTGGCTTTGGAGGAGACCAGGACAGCCCTGCACCTTCATCCTGGACAATCCCAGGCCTTCATTCCAGGTGATGCCAAATCCCCACCTGTACTGGGATGTGGACCTGGATCTGGCTGTGGAGGACACTGGGAGAATTCATTCATTCCAGGTGATCCCAAATCTCCACCTGTACCAGGATCTGGGGCTGGATTAATCTTTGGAGGACACCAGGAAAATCCCACACCTTCATCCTGGACAATCCTAGGACTTCATTCCAGGTGTTCCCAAACCCCTGCCTGCACTGGAATGTGGAGCTGGATCTGGCTTTGAAGGACACCAGGACAATCCCTTCACTCCATGTGATCGCAAATCCCTCTCTGAACCAGGATGTGGGGCTGGATCCATCTTTGGAGGACACTGGGACCATCTCACACCTCCATTCCATGTGATCCCAAATCCCTGCCTGCACCAGGATGTGGGACTGGATTAGTCTTTGAAGGACACCAGGAAAATCCCACACCTTCATCCTGGACAATCCCACACGTTCATTCCAGGTGATCCCAAATC
>JAWMQZ010000078.1:1630679-1646378 GCA_035584835.1 Tangara arthus
ATTCCAGGTGATCCCAAATCCCTCTCTGAACCAGGATTTGGGGCTGGATCCATCTTTGGAGGACACTGGGAGAATTCGTCCATTCCAGGTGATCCCAAACCTCCACCTGCACCAGGATCTGGGGCTGGATCTGGCTGTGGAGGACACCAGGACAATCCCACACCTTCATTCCAGGTGATCCCAAACCTCCACCTGCACCAGGATCGCCGGCTGGATTCATCTTTTAAGGACACCAGGAAAATCCCACATCTTCATCCTGGACAATCCTAGGACTTCATTCCAGGCGATCCCAAATTTCCACTTGCCCTGAAATATTGGGCTGAATCTGGATCTGTCTTTGAAGGACATTGGGACAATCCCTCCATTCCATGTGATCCCAAATCTCCACCTGCACTGGGATTTGGGGCTGGATCCATCTTTGGAGGACACTGGGAGAATTCCTTCATTCCAGGTGATCCCAAATCCCTGCCTGCACCAGGATCTGGAAGTTCAGGGCTGGAAAAACAGGGAATCTGAGTTAATCAGGATCATTCCATTGGAGTTGGGATAATTCCTGTTGGAATTGGGATAATTTTATTGGGATTGGGATCGTTCCATTGGAATTGGGATAATTTCATTGGAATTGGGATAATTTCCATTGGAACTGGGATATTTCCCATTGGAATTCAGTGGTGGAAATGGCTGGGGGATGGATGTTCCTGGAATGGATATGGAATATCCTTTCCTGGAATCCCCCCATGGGAAGAGGGGGAATGGGATGGGATTTAAAGCCCTTCCAGTCCAAATAATTCCAGGATTGTGCTGAGGAATATCCTGGATGATCATCCGGGCCAGGAGCTGGGAAATTCAGGGCTGGGAAAACAGGGAATCTGAGTTAATCGGGACCATTTCCTTTGGAATTGGGATAATTTCCATTGGAACTTGGGTAACTTCATTGGAATTGAGATAATTTCATTGGAATTGAGATAATTTCCATTTGAACTGGTATAACTTCCTTGGAATTGGGATAATTTCCATTGGAATTGAGATAACTTCCATTGGAACTGGGATAACTTCATCGGAACTGGGATCATTTCCATTGGAATTGGGATAACCTCATTGGAATTGAGATAATTTCCATTGGAACTCGGATAACTTCCTTGGAATTGGGATAATTTCCATTGGAATTGGGATAATTTCCATTGGAACTGGGAACAGTTCATTGGATTTGGGATGATTTCCATTGAAAATTGGATTATTTTCATCAGAACTTGGATCGTTTCCATTGGAAGTGGGAAAATTTCCACTGGAATTGGGATAATTTCATTTAAATTGGGATCATTTCCACGGGATAATTTCATTGGAATTGAGGGGTGGGAAGGGTTGGGTTTTTTAGGGATCATCCTCCCCCTGGAAATCCAGGGAATGACTGGGGCTGGGAATTTGGGATTCCCTCATGCTCCGTGGTTTTCCAGGGGGTCAGAGCTGGGTACGGATCCCAAGGGAACCCCATGGGGTGAGGAGAAATGATCCCATGGGAGAAGATTCCTTTGGTTTCTCCAGGCTGTAAAAACTGACCTGATCCCAGATTTCTGCAATTCCCAGAAATCCAGAATTTGCTGGAATTCCAATTTTTCCCTCTTGCTTTCCTTTCCCTGTCCTGCAGGAATTTGGGATGAAACCCGCACTGAGCCCTTCCCATGGAGAAAAAACCCGGCACAGCCTGGATAAATCCCTAAAATTCCAATATCCCCCAAGTGTGGCCTCAGGGAAATTCAGGGATCCCGATTTTCTTTTTTCCGTGGTGATTTTTCCAAAGGCTACTGGAATTCCTGTTTTTCCCTCCCCTTTGGCATTCCCTGGGCACGGAGCTGCCCCCAGAGGGATCCAGCAGGATCCTCGTGCTCGGATTCCTCAGGATGAGCCCGGATGGATTCGGGGGAATTTCAACGGAAATCCTCCAGGAAAATCTGGGAAAATCGGGAATAAATCCCATTTTTCCTTAAAAATTCCAGGAATTCCTTTGAATTTCTTTGAATTCCCATTTCTTTGGCTGCTCCTTCTTCATTCCCTAAACTCCCTTTTCCTTGGGAATTCCCATTCCTCGATTTCAACTTGATTTCAAAATAATGGAATTTTTTCCATGCCTGCTTTGCCCCATTAGAATGAGGAGCACCGGGAATTAAAGGAATCCGGGATTCCTGGGAATGAAAATATTTTGGGAAAATGGCATCTGGGTGGATCCCAGGGAAGAGCAGCAGGAGAATTCCCACTTTTCCCTGGATGTTCCCTCATTCCCAAAACGCTTTTGGGCAGCTGAGAGGGAGAAGGAGCAGAAATTGGGAAAAACCTCCAAAATTATGGAATTTTCAACCTTTTCCTACAGAAATGGGGTGGAAAATGGGTGGAATGAGGGTCCTGCTCCGTGTCCATGCGGGAATGAGGGATTTGCTGGGATGAGGAGCTGGGAATTCCCACAATCCTGCCATTTTTGGGAATTTTACATCCCAGCTGAGCCCCGAAGATGATTTCTGCCTTCCAAGTTTTTTCTGGGAAGTATCCAAGTCTTTGCCAGGATTTTTTCCAGGGATAAAACACGATCTTTGCTGGGATGAAAAATCTTGGAAAAACCTTGGGTGTAATCTAGGAATAAAAAATTCCAGGAAGATCCAAGCTGCAAATAAAGCAGGAAAAAACCGCTGGAAAAGCCAATGGAAAAAAAAGTTGGGAATAATGCTGGGAAAATGGGAATAAATCCTGTTTTTCCATGTTTTCAGCCGAGAACCCCTAGATGGCAGCAACGCCCTGGAAAAAGCTCGGGAAAAGGGAATTTTGAGGATTTGGGAATTTTGAGGAAACGGAATTTTGAGGCTCTGTTGGGCTCAGCTTCCATTGAAAATTCCCAAATTTTAAAATTCCTGTGGATTCCTGCACTCCCGGATTTTTCCCCTTTTAGGGAAAATCCTCCATCGAAATCCCAAAATTCAGGATGGAGATAATCCCAAATTCTGTTTTAGGGTCCCTATGATCTTCAGGAAATTCCTGGGATTCTTCATCCCCTTCTCCAGCTGGTTTGGAAAATCTGGATCCCCCAGGAAAGGAAAATCCCAGAATTCCATCCTCATTCTCCAGCTCCAAATTTTCCAGTGTGTGAAAAAAACAAAAAAAAAAACAAAAAAAAAACAAAAACAAAAACAAAAACCTGGAATTTGTGGGCCTGGGTGGATTTTTATGGAATTTCTCCAGGATTGGGATTTCCAGTGCTGCTTTTTTAGGGAAGCAAAACCCTGGAAGTCACATCCCAGTGCAGGAAATTCTCCTCAAAAGGCAAGACAGATCCTAAAACCCATGGAGATGTCCCCAAAAAAAGGAGGACAGATCCCTAATCCATGGAGATGTTCCTCAAAAATCCATGGAGATGTTCCTCAAAAAGCAGGAGAGGCCCCAATCCCATGGAGATGATTGGGGTGGGAATCCCACATGGATGAGGCTGGAATGGTTTGGGAATGGGATTGAGGCGGGAATCCCACATGGATACAGCTGGAATGGTTTGGGAATGATGTGGGAATGGGATTGGGATGGGAATCCCACACGGATGCAGCTGGAACGGTTTGGGAATGATCCCAGATGGGAATGGGATTGGGGTGGAAATCCCACATGGATGCAGCTGGAATGGTGTGGGAATTTAGGGAATTGTGGATTTTTATGGATCCCATCCCACCCCAGGGGGTTGGAGATCTCCAGGAGAAAACTCCCTGCAAATCCCAATCCCAATTTCCCCCTCCAGGCAGGGCCTGCGGTGGGTTTTCCCTTGGGATTCTCTTGGGAATCTCAGATTCCCTTGGGATCCCTCAGGGACAATCCCTTCTCCCCGCTGGCTCGGGATTCCAGGCGTTATTCCAGGAATTTTTCTGGATTGGACCATTCCCGGTCCCTGTGCAGCTCTGGAATTCCTGGAGGATGGAGATGGAAATTCCCAGATTCCCTGGATTCTGGTGTCACCTGCGGATTCAGGTTGAATTTTGGGAAAAGTTTCTCCTTCCAGAGGGTTCGGGGCTGATCCGGCTCCCCATGGAATGGGAACATTCCCAAGGCTTCCAGAGCCCCGGGAGCATTTGGAAATGTGGAATTTTGGGATGTTTGAGCAGGGCCTGGAGCTGGATTGGATCCCTGGGGGTCAAATATTGGTTATTCCATGATCTTTTGGGATACTCCTCGATCCCTTGGGACACCTCGCTCCATTCCCATCCCTTTGCTTTCCCAGCGGGATTTGGGATCAGGGATAACGATCCCAGGGATGGCTCCAGCTCTGGGATTGGGATGGAGCTCCGGGAGTGGGATGAGGGGGCTCCAGCAGTGCCAGGGGATCCCTGACCTTTCCCAGCCCTTTTCCAGAGTTTTTCCAGAGCCCCAGCTCCCCCTGGAATTCCTGTGGAGCTCCCGGAGCCAACTCAGCTTTCCTTCCGCTCCCCGGGCCCGGCTCTGCTGACGCTTCCCGGGAGCAAATCCAGGGAAAACAGAGCGGAAGGGAAGGAGCTGAGGCAGCAGGGCTGGGGAAAAGCTGGGAAGCAGAAACGACGGGAATGCTGAGGTGGCTCTCGATGCCTGGGGTGTGCCGGGAATTCTGCTGGAGCTGAGAAAATTATCCCGGAATGAACTTCTGCTCCCTGGATCTGGGGGTGGGAAAAGGGAGAGATCCCTGAATTCCAGGGATTCCCAGAATTTCTGGAGTTCCAGCTGCAGAGCCCCGGCAATTCCAGGGGTTTCCAGAATGTCAGGAGTCTCTGCTGCTGGAGAGTCGCTGAAATTCCAGAGATTCCCAGATTTTCAGGAGTTTCCGCTGCTGCAGAACCCCGGCAATTCCTGGGATTCCCTGAATTTCAGGAGTCCCAGCTGCTGGAGAGTCCCTGCAATTCCCAGGATTCCCGGATTTTCAGGAGTCTCTGCTGCTGTCCCTGGTGGATCCAGGAGCTCTCCCTGTTCCCATCCATGGATTCCAGGGAAAATCCTACTCCCACATGATCCCACTCCCACAGGATCCTGAACTTCAGGAGTCTCTGCTGCTGGAGAGTCCCTGCAATTCAGATTTCCAGATTTTTAGGAGCCTCAGCTGCAATTCCAGGGATTCCCGGATTTTCAGGAGTCCCAGCTGCTGACCCTGGTGGATCCAGGAGCTCTCCCTTCTCCCATCCATGGATCCAGGGATTCCAGGGAAAATCCCGCCGGATCCACAGTGACCTCTGGTTGTTCATCCTTGGATTCTTCCAGAAAGTTCCATGGGGAAGGTGTGGAGTTTATTGGGATGCACCAGGTGTGTTCCCAACCCTTTTCCCTGGAAATTGTGGCAGCTTTGCCAAGTTTTCCATGAAAATCCAGGACATCCCAATGGAAGGGAAGAACCAAACCTTTGGGATTTGGGAACAGTGAACTAATCAAACCTCCTGGATTTGGGATCGGGGAATGATCCAAACCTTTGGGATTTGGAAGAGAAGGAGCCAAACCTTTGGGATTTGGGAGCACAGAACCAGCCAAACTTTTGGGATTTGGGTCAGGGAGTGAACCAAATCTTCGGGATTGGGGAGCACAGAATGAACCAAATCTTTGGGATTTGGGAGCAGAGAACTAATCAAACCTCCTGGATTTGGGATCAGGGAATGATCCAAACCTTTGGGATTTGGGAGAAGAAGAACAAAACCTTTGGGATTTGGGATCAGGGAAAGAACCAAATCTTCAGGATTTGGGAGACTTCCAGAGGCTCCTCCCTGTGTTGGGTTTGGGAACAGGGAATGAACCAAACACTTGGGATTTGGGAGCAGGTCACAATCCAAACTTTTGGGATTTGGGAGAGAAGGAACAAAAACCTTTGGAATCTGGGAGCAGAGAATGACCGAAACCTTTGGGATTTGGGAGCAGGGAACTAATCAAACCTCCTGAATTTGGGATCAGGGAACAATCTAAACATTTGGGATTTGGGACCAGGGAATGAACAAAACCTTTGGGATTTGGGAGCAGGTAACCAGCCAAACTTTTGGGATTTGGGATCAGGGAGTGGAACAAATCTTTGGGATTGGGGAGCAGGGAATGAACCAAACCTTTGGGATCTGGGAGCAGGGAACTCATCAAACCTCCTGGATTTGGGATCAGGGAACGATCCAAACCTGTGGAAATTTGCGAGCAGGGAACTCATCAAACTCCTGGATTTGCAGTCAGGGAATGATCCAAACTTTTGGGATTTAGGAGCAGGTCACAATCCAAACCTTTGGGATCTGGGAGAGAAGGAACCAAACCTTTGGGATTTGGGAGGAGAAAACGAATCAAACCTCCTGGATTTGGGATCAGGGATCAATCCAAACCTTTGGGGTTTGGGAGCAGGGAATGAACCAAACTTTTGGCATTTGGGGTTGGGGAGTGAACCAAATCTTTGGGATTGCAGAGCAGGGAATGAACCAAACTTTTGGGATTCAGGAGCAGGGAATTAATCAAACCTCCTGGATTTGGGATCAGAGAACGATCCAAACCTTTGGGATTTGGGAGCAGGGAAAGAACCAAACCTTCAGGACTTAGAAGACTTCCAGAGGCCCCTCTCTGCACTGGGTTTGGGAGCAGGGAATGAACCAAACCTTTGGGATTTGGGATCGGAGAGTGAACCAAATCTTTGGGATTGGGGAGCACAGAATGAAAAAAACATTTGGGATTTAGGAGCAGGGAACTCATCAAACCTCCTGGATTTGAGATCAGGGAACGACCCAGACCTTTGGGATTTAGGAGCAGGTCACAATCTAAACCTTTTGTATTTGGGAGAGAAGGAACCAAACCTTTGGGATTTGGGAGCAGGGAATGAACCAAATATTTGGGAGCAGGGAAAGGATCAAAACTTTGGGATCTGGGAGCTGGGAACCAACCAAACCTTCGGGATTTGGGATCGGGGAGTGAAACAAATCTTTGGGATTGGGGAGCATGGAATGAACCAAACCTTTGGGATTTGGGAGCAGGGAACGAAACTCCGGGTCTGAGCGTGGGTTTGGATTTGTCCTTTTCCCTTTCTTTTGCCTTTCCCTCATCCCAAAGTCATTCCCACACACTCCGGGCCTGTGCGTCCTTCCCGGCAGGACAAGGCCGGGATGTCCCCGGGCGTTTTCAATCTCCCAAATGCTTCCCAAAATCAATCTCGGAGAGTGCAGGAGCGGGGGAGGGAGCGCTGCTTGCCCCGTGCTTGGCGCTCATCCCTCGGCAGCGCGGGATCGGCGGGCAGGAAGGGGTTAACGGGAAGGTGAAACACGACACGGCGCCGGCAGAAAGGCGGGATCTGGGAAAGCTTTCCTGGGATGGAAAACAACCCGATGTCCTCTGGAAGGGCTCCAGGGCCGCGTTCCCACCCACCGGGAGCTCTCCTGCGCAGCGGTCACGGGAAAAGGGCGAAACTCGGGATTTGGAACGGGGACGGGAGGGGTTCGCACGTCCCAAGGGGCTGGAAAGCTCCAACAGCGGGAATTCGCCGTGGGAAAAGCAGAAATGTGGGAGAGCACGAGCGAGAGGAGCGAGGGGTTAAATAATGATGGGGAAAATAAGGAGGTTTTGGGATTCGCGGAATTTCTGGGTTGAAACATCCCCAAAAAAGAGACTCTGGGATGAGCGAGGTGGGAATTCCAGCCCGGCAGCAGCGGGGTGATCCCTCTGGAATGGCCCCGGGGTGGGAGAGGGAGGCTGGAGTTGGACGAGGGATCAAAGCTCTGGGATTCGGGAGCTGGGAACCAACGAAAACTTCGGGATTTGGGAGCGGGAAAAGGACCAAACCTCTGAGATTTGGGAGTGAGGAAATGGCCAAACCTTCAGGATTTGGGAGAGAATGAACCAAATCTTAGGAATTTGGGAGCATGGAAAGGACCAAACCTTCAGGATTTGGGGGAGAATGAACCGAAACTTTGGGATCTGGAAGAGAATTAACCAAACTTTTGGGATTTAGGAGAGAATGAACCAAACCTTTGGTATCTGGGAGCGTGGAATGAACCAAACCTTTGGGATTTGGGAATGAGGAAAGGACCAAACCTTCGGCATTTGGGAGCAAGGAAAGGACCAAACCTTCAGGATTTGGGAGAGAATGAACCAAACCTTTGGGATTTGGGAGAGAATGAACCAAACCTTTGGGATTTGGGAGAGAATGAACCAAACCTTTGGGATTTGGGAGCAGGGAGCCAAACCTCCAGGTCTGAGTGTGGGTTTGGATTTGTCCTTTTCCCTTTATTTTCGCCCTCCCTCATCCCAGTCCTTCCTCCCCTTACCCCGGGCCCATTCCAGAGGGATCATCCCGCCGCTGGAATTGCCGCCTCCCACATCCCAGAGTCTCTTTTTTGGGATGTTTCACCTGGGAAATTCCGTGAATCCCAAAAAAATCCAACATACTCCTGCATTTCCCATGACAGGGAGGGGTCCCTCACCAACAGAAGCAGCCTGGGCAGGTTTGTTAATTAACGCAGCCCCGGGTTAATTAATTACCGCGGCCCCAGGCTCATTAATTAACGCAGCCTCCCAAGGTTCCCTGCCCTCTGTCCGGAGGCTGCAGGCAGTGCCAGGAATCCTTCCGGGAGCGCTTTGGGAGAGAATGTTAACCCAGGCTCTCCTAAACCGCCGCGAAATTCCAAAAAAAAAACTGGAATTCCCATCCCTGGAAGTGTCCCAGGCCAGGCTGGAGCAGCCTGGGGCAGCGGGAGGTGGAACTGGGGGGGATTTAAGCTCCTTTCCTCCAGCCCCTCTGGAATTGTGGGATAAGCAGCGATTTCCTGGGAAAGCTGGGAAAGGGGGATGAGGGAGCGTTTGAGCTGGGAAAAACTGGGAAAGGGGGATGAGGGAAGGTCTGAGCTGGGAAAAACTGGAAAAGGGGATGAGGGAAGGTCTGAGCTGGGAAAACCTGGGGAAAGCTGGGGAGAAAAAGGGAATGAGAGAGCATCTGCTCCTGGAAAAGGTGGGAAAAGGGGATGAGGGAGTATCTGAGATGGGAAAAATTGGAAAAGGGGATGAGGGAATGTCTGAGCTGGGAAAGGGAGATGAAGGGGTGCCTGAGCCGGGAAAAGCTGGGAAAACCTGGGGAGAAAAAGGGAATGAGAGAGCACCTGCTCCTGGAAAAGCTGGGAAAAGGGGATGAGGGAGGGTCTGCTCCCAGAAAACTGGGAAAAGGGGATGAGGGAGTGTTTGAGCTGGGAAAACCTGGGAAAGGGGGATGAGGGAGTGTCGGAGCTGGGAAATGCTGGGAAAAGGAGATGAAGGCGTGCCTGAGCCGGGAAAAGCTGGGGAGAAAAAGGGAATGAGAGAGCATCTGCTCCTGGAAAAGGTGGGAAAAGGGGATGAGGGAGCGTTTGAGCTGGGAAAACCTGGGAAAGGGGGATGAGGGAGTGTCTGAGCCGGGAAAAGCTGGGAAAACCTGGGGGAAAAATGGGAATGAGAGAGCTCCTGGAAATGGTGGGAAAAGAGGAATGAAGGAGTGTCTGAGCTGGGAAAACCCGGGAAAAGGGGATGAGGGAGCATCTGCTCTTGGAAAATCTGGGAAAAGGGGATGAGGGAGCGCTGCTCCCTGCTCGCCTCCCAGAGCTGCCGGCCGTGCCTAATTAGCGATGTCGAACACGCAGCGCGCTCTTGCCTCCAATTAGGCTCGGCTTAAAACGAGGCGCGGGGTTCATTGCACCGAATGTTCGCTTTAATTTAGGCCCAGCTGTGCCTAAACCCCCGGCGCCGCTTTACACAGAGATTAAATACAGACAACTGCGCTCTCAGGAGGAGGAGGAGATGAGAAATAACGAGATAAGAGATAACGAGGCCAGCCCCGAACTCTTCCCAGCGTGAGTGAGGTGTCCCAGCGATGCTGGTGGAACTTCAGCGACCTCCACCCTAAACCACTCCCCATCCGTGTCCGGGTCAAGGTTCCCCGCCTGGAGCCTAAATCAGGTCCTAAATCGGGTCCCGAAGGGCGTCCGAACAGCTGGAGCCCGCGGAGATCCGGGATTTGCTGCCGCCCGAGCAAACACGGCCCTGCCTGACCTCCCCTGAGCAAACGAGTCTGCCCGGCTCCGCCCGGCTCCTCCCGGAGCCTCCTCCGGGCTGCGATTCCCGGCAGTGCCCGGGGTTTGATCTCTTCCTCCAGGCCGGGGTGTGGGAAAAGGCCGGATCCAAGGGTTTGATCCCTTCCTGCGTCCTGGGCAGTGGGAAGAGGTCGGATCCAAGGGTGTGATCCCTTTCTCCATCCCGGAGAGTTGGAAGAGGCCGGATCCAAGGATCTGATCCCTTCCTCCCTCCCAGGGAGCAGGAAGAAGCTTGATCCAAGGCTTTGATCTCTTCCTCCAACCCGGGCAGTTGGAAGAGACCAGATCCAAGGATCTGATCTCTTTCCCCATCCCAGGGAGCGGGAAGGGGCCGGATCCAAGGATCTGATCCTTTTCTCTGTCCCAGGTGGTGGGAAGAGGCTGGATCCAAGGGTTTGATCCCTTCCTGCATCCTGGGCAGTGGGAAGAGACCAGATCCAAGGATCTGATCCCTTTCTTCATCCCGGAGAGTGGGAAGAGGCTGGATCCAAGGGTTCCCGCATCCCAGGGTGTGGGAAGTACTCGGGTCCATGGAGGGCCTGGGTTGCACAGCTCGGCCTGGGAGCTCCTTCTCCATCTGCCACCGCTCCTTGGGGACCCCTCAGGGCTGCGGTGTCTCCGTGCCCCCCTCGGGCAGCACCAGGACCGCGGGCAGGAGGCTCCCGTGGGGCTCCGGGAAGGGCCGCAGCTCCTTGGTCCCGAAGCGCGGCGAGACGGGGTCGGCTAGGAAGCGGAGATGGAACCCGCGGCCGAGGCAGTGGACGAGGCCGCCCAGGGCGGCGCAGCGCAGCCCGGCCGGCTCGGGCAGGGGGCGGCTGCCGCAGCGGTACCACAGCCTGGCGCTGGCGCTGCACCGCGACACGGCCACCTCGGTGCCACCGGCGCTGCGCCGCAGCTGGAAGCGGTACAGGAACCCGTGGGCGCTCACCAGCTCGGCCGTCCTGTCCTTGTCACCGGCGGCCGGGCTGGCGGCCCAGCTGTCCCCGCGGGCGTCGTAGCGCAGCAGCAGCGAGCGCAGGGTGCCCCCGGTGACATAAATGTCACCGTCGCACGCGGCGGCCGCGTGGGCCACGGCGAAGGTGTCCCTGGGCAGGGCGGCGGCGAAGGCCCAGCGGTCGCGCCGGGGCTCGTAGCGCTCCACGGTGGCCAAGCACTCGCCCCCGATGGCGTAGAGGTGACCGTCCAGGGCCACCAGCTGGCAGCGCGGCCGCGCCTGGCGCAGGGGACAGATGTCGCGCCAGCTGTCGCCCAGGGGGTCGTAGCAGAGCACGCGGCGTGAGGGGCTCCGCGCCCGGCCCGTGCCCTCCCAGCCGGGCACCAGGAACAGGTAATTGAACATGGAGCACACGGCGCAGCCCCGCCCGGCCACCTCGGCCGGCAGCTGGCACAGCTGGCACCAGCGCTCCCCGTCCTCGTCGTAGTAGCAGAGGCGGCCGCGGCGGTGGCCGGGCTCGGCCGGGGGGACATCGGCCACCACCAGGCGCGGCCGCCCGCGGCTCCGCAGCGCCGGGAGCAGCTCCCGCTCGCCGGCGTTGAGGCGGCCGTAGATGGCCGGGGAGCGCAGCACCTGCAGGAGGTTGGCGCTCATCACCTGGAGCGCCGCGTCCTGCAGGGCCCGCAGCTGCCGCGCCTTGGCCGCGCGCAGAACCTCGGAGCAGTTGCCCAGGTGCACCTGGCCGGGCAGTGACACCTGGGGCGGCTCAGGACCCGCAGCTGGAGCCCCACCGGGCAGCGGGAGCTGGGGGCTGCTGCTCTTCCAGCCGGGAGAAGGCGGCTCTGGAGGGTTCTCCGTACCCTCCTGTGGAGCTGAGGAGGTGTCGGGATCGGGAATTCCCCAAGCTGGATTCTCCCCCTGGGTTCCGGAGCTCCGCGGCTCTGCCTGGCCCCGCTCCCCGTGACACCGGGATGTCCCTCCAGGGACGAAGGGCAGGGATGTCCGCCTGGACACCGACTCGGAGGTGGACTGCACGAAGTAGTCGTAGACTTTGCCCCGCAGGCCAGGCCTGGGCGGGCTGTCCTTGTCCTTGTCCCGGCACTCCGGGATGAAGTTCTCCTCCACCTGGATCTTGGCCACCGAGGAGAAGCAGTACGAGGTGTCCGAGCCCGCCTCGCTCGCCGTCAGCAGCAGCCCCAGGCTGGAGGTGACGCTGAGGGTCCGGACTGTCCCCGTGCTGCCCTCCCTGCTGCTCCCTGCTCCAACCGGATCCCGCTCCGTGCTCTGGGCGCATCCATCCCCCTCCGTCCGGGCGTCGGGAATCCTTGGGGGAATCCCTGGGGAGCGCCCGGAGCTCGGAGCAGCTGCGTCCCTCCCTGCGGGGCTGCCCCGGGCTCCGGCCCCGGCGTCGTGGGAGCCCAGCTCGCGTCCCAGCGACCTTCCCGGCTCACTTCCCACCTCGGCTCCTGCCTCGCTTCCAAGATCGCTTCCCAGCAAAATTCCCGGCTCACTTCCCAGCAAAATTTCTGCCTTGCTTGCCGGCTCACTTCCCAGCTTGCTTTCTGCTTCGCTTCCCACCTCAATTCCTGCCTTCCTTTCCAGCTTGCTTCCCGGTTCGCTTCCCAGCTCAATTCCTGACTTAATTCCCAATTTCTTTCCCAGCTTGTTTCCCAGCTCGTTTGTCTGCTCACTTCCCGACTCATTTATTGGCTTTGTTAGCAATTTGCCTCCTGGCTTTCTTCCTGGGTTGTTTCCCGGCTTGATTCCCAGCCTGCTTCCCGACTTGCTTCCTGGCTGACTTCCCAGCTCGCTTCCCGGCTCTTTTCCCAGCTCTTTTCCCGGCTCGCTTCCCGTCCTGCTCCCAGGATCACTCCCCAGCTCAACCCCTGCTCCACTTTCTGATTTAATTCCCAACTTCCATCCCAGTTCCCTTCCCAACTCCCTTTCCATCCCGGCCGGACCGAGCGGGGCTTTCCTGAGAATCAGCTCCGAACCCACCTCCTCTCCTTCCTCCTCCTCCTCCTCCTCATTCCTTGCAAAGCTCTGCTCCCCCCGGCGACCCGCGGGCGGCATCCCGGGGCCATTCCCAGGTTTGTCCCCCTCATCCCTCGTCCTCCTCAGAGCCCCATCCCCATCCCGGTTTTCCCGCTGCTCTCCCGGCGGGATGTTTCCCGGGGGAGGCGAGCGGTTCCTATAAAACCTGAAGGCCAGGGACAGGAGCAGCAGCGCGGCCGCCGACAGGAGCAGCTTCCCGGGCAGCGGCATCTCCGAGTGCCAGGCCGGGGGCACCCGCTGGGGCATTTTTCCATGCGGGAATGCCGAGGAGCCGATTAATGATTTGCCGGGAGAGGCCGGAGCGCGGCGGGCCGGGACAAGGTGACTTTGAGCGGGCAGAGCTGGCAGGAGGCTTCCGGAGGAGCCGCGAATGTTTGGGATGGGCTGGGCTCCAGGGAAAGGTGCAGCCCAGGGCCGGCTCTGTTGGCCTGGGAAACGGAGACAGAGGCTCGGGGAAGGGCACAAAGGCAGGAAAAACATCGCCGGGGAGCTGCTGCTGCTCCGTGCTGCTTTAAAAAGGGTCACGCAAGGAAAAAAAGAGGAAAAAGAAAAAAAAAAAGTTGTTGTGCTCAGCGAAGGCTCCTCATCCCTCGGTGCTCCCGGAAAAGGGAGGGAGCAGCAGCCGGGAGCCCTTTGGGCTGATGCCGAGCAGCTGCTCAGCGGCACTGCCGGGTGACGAATTCAGCAGCTGATTCAGTGATTAATTAATTCAGTGATTAATTAATTCAGCGGCCCTCGTTTGCCGCGCGCTGCCTAACGAGGGCTGACGGGAAAGGGCCCCGGAGCTTGGGGGGTCTCTCGGAGGCCGCCGTGGAAGGAGGAGCTGGTGGAAAAGGAGCTGGGGGCGTCGGGAAGGGGGAAAATCTGGAAGCCGGGCAGGAAATCGGGGCTGGGGTTCAGCTGTGGGCACGAGGAGAGGAGCGAAGGAAGGAATAAAAGCAGGGAGAAATTCGGGATGGGGAGGGATGGAAGTTGTCGTTCCTGAGGGATGCCGCAGGAATCGGAGTCGCCGTGGGGGAAACTGAGGCACGGCAGGGGAAGGGGCTGGTGGTGGATCTGCTCCTGGCCTGAACTCCGAAGATTTCAGGGAATTCTTGTCCCCAAGACAACAGAAGTGGGAGCACGTTGTGGGGAAAGGCGGGAGCCTGGGGAATGGCATCGCTGCCAGGGGACGGAACTCAAAGGGATCCGACCCAGGGGAGCATCGGAGAGAGGCGGAAAAGAACGAGGGAACTGGGCGTGGGTGGAAGCTCCTGCTCTCACTCAGGGACTCGCTCCCTGCTGCTCCATCCCAATCCGGTGGGATTTTCCTCAGGGATGAGCCGTGGGGATGTGGGGCGTGTGCGGGTCCCAGCCCGTGGGTGGCTGCCGTGCGTGGGGGCCTTGCCAGGGGTCTCCAGTGGGAGGTGGGAGCTCAGGAATTCATTCCCGGTGTCCTCAACTTCCCAAACCTCATCCCACCAGCTGCTTCTCAAGATTTTGGGGTGGGGAGGAGCCTCTGAACCCCCTCGGGGCAGGTTCTCCACCATCCCTGGGTGCTGAGGTGTCTCCCTGCCCAGGCTGGGACGCTGAAATTTCCGGGAAGGCTGAAATTCCTGGAAAGGCTGAAATTCCCGGGGTGGAGGGGATGGGGCTGGGTGCCCTGACCCTCCAGCTGGAGGATCCTGTCCTAAACACTGAAAATGTTTTTGTATCCCTGAAAAGGATGGAAAAGGAGTACAAAAAGGCTGGTCCAGGGATCCCTGTGCTCGTCCCTACTGGGAACACGGATCCACCAATGGAGGATATTTAGGATATTTTATTTTGGATTAATTTAGGAATTTAGCATATTTAGGGGAATATTTGGGATGCTGTCCCCTCGTGTGGGGAAATGCAGCACAGGAGAGCTTGGGAGAATTAAGATATTTCATTTTAAAGCTGGGTTTTGGAGCACGGGTGTTGTCAAGCATCCAAACCAGCACCAGCCAAGCCCACCCAGCATCTCCTCCATCCTGCTGGGTTCAGAGCCCCAAAATCCACCCCGGGGGGGCTCGGTTTGGCCAAAACCTTGGGAAAATGAGAATTTCTCCTGCCTGGAAAGCTGGGCCGCGCCGGAGCTGAGGGAGGAGGGCCGCGTGTGGAGTCTGGGCACGCGTTCCAGGGCTCGGCTAATTGGGAAAGGGTCTGGCAGCCGCGACCTCCCGGGCCCTTCGCCTCTCCTGCCGGGGCTTTCATCCCGCGGCTGGATCTACAAAGATCCCGGCGCTTGGGAGCCGGGGAGGAGGAGGAGGAGGATGAATTATTCATGCGCTCGACAGCCCCGCGAACCCAGCCGGCAATGAGGGGGAGGCGCCCAGCGAAGCTCCCGCTGACTTTCCTGCAGGGCCGGAGCACCCCCGGCTCCCGCTGTCCCAAAGAACCCACGGATTCCGCTGGATAAATCCCCGTTCATCCCCTGCCCGCCGTGCGAGGGGAGCGGGAGAAGCGGCGCTGTCTCGGCGCTTGTGACTCTAATTGAGCGTAATTACCTCTTCCAAATCTGCTAGAACCTTTTTTGAATTCCCCTGGAATTCGGGAGCGTCGATAACGCCGCTCCTTTGGGGTTTTCAGCTGCCGTCAGCCCCTCACGAAGGCTCTGCGGTTTCGGTGTTTTTTTTTTTTTTTTTTTTTTTTTTTTTTTGC
>JAWMQZ010000078.1:1653621-1671928 GCA_035584835.1 Tangara arthus
CAAAAAAAAAAAAAAAACAATTCAAAAATAAAAAAATAAAAAGACGCCAAAAATTAAAAAAAAAAAAAGAAAAAAAAGACGCCAAAAATTAAAAAAAAAAAAAAAAAAAAGAAAAAATTGGGAAAAAAGCAAAAAAAAAATTAAAAAAAAAAAACAAAAATTGAGAGGAAAGTAAAGAAACTAAAAGGAAAAAGCAAGAAAAAAAAGAAAACAGGCCAAAAAGAGTGAAAAAAAATTAAAATACCAAAAATGGGTGGGAAAGGCAAAAAATGGGAGAGAAAGGCCAAATGAAAAGACAAAACCCAAAAAAAAAAAAAAAAATCCCGCAAAATGGGCAAAACTGCCTAAAACCCAGGAAAAACCCCAAATCCGTTGGCTTACCTAGCGTGACCTCAGACTGCATGGGCATGGAGAGCGCCGGGTGCTTGACCTCGCAGCTGAAGAGGGCCTCGTTGTCGATTTGGGGGTTCAGAGTCCACGTGAGCGTGGCCCTGGCCTCGACGGTGCCGTCGCTGACGGGCGCGTGCGTGTGTCGGAAGTAATAGATGGGCTCGGCCATGTGCACCCAGCGCGGGAATTCCCGGCTCACCACCGTCTCGGGAATGCTTTCCGTCACCGAATCCCGCTCGGCCGCCAGCCCCCGCGGAGGATCCGCCGTGGCAAAGGGGTTCCCCATTCCCAGCTCGCCGTCGGCCGCCAGGGATTTCGGCACCTTGGTGTCGTCCAGGTCGCGGTGCAGGAGGCTCCGGGGGGCCCAGCTGCTGGCGCCGACCGGCGGCTCCGGCAGCGGGGTGGCCTCGATGGGCTCCCCATCCCGCTTGAAGTACACCTGGAGAGGACAAGGGGGACAATGAGTGCGGTGGAGGCATCCTCAGTATCCTTTTGGATGGAACCCACGGTCCTTTTCCCACTCCCAAATCCCAAAGGTTTGGTTCATTCTCTCCCAAATCCCAAAAGTTTGGCTCATTCTCTCACAATTCTCTCCCCACTTCCAAATCCCAAAGTTTGGTTCATTCTCTCCCAAATCCTGAAGGTTTGGTCCTTTCCCTGCTCCCAAATCCTGAAGGTTTGGTTCATTCTCTCCCAAATCCTGAAGATTTGGTTCATTCTCTCCCAAATCCCAAAGGTTTGGTTCCTTCTCTCCCAAATCCTGAAGGTTTGGTCCTTTCCCTGCTCCCAGCTCCCAAAGGTTTGGTTCACTCTCTCCCAAATTCCAAAGGTTTGGTTTATTCTCTCCCAAATCCTGAAGGTTTGGTTCATTCTCTCCCAAATCCCAACGGTTTGGTTCATTCTCTCCCAAATCCTGAAGGTTTGGTTCATTCTCTCCCAAATCCTGTAGGTTTGGTTCCTTCTCTCCCAAATCCCAACAGTTTGGTTCATTCTCTCCCAAATCCTGTAGGTTTGGTTCCTTCTCTCCCAAATCCCAGTGGTTTGGTTCATTCTCTCCCAAATCCCAAAGGTTTGGTCCTTTTTCCACTCCCAAATCCCGAAGGTTTGGTTCATTCTCTCCCTAATCCCAAAGATTCGCTTTGTTCCCTGCTCCCAAATCCCAAAGGTCTGGATGCTTCCCTGCTCCTGAATCCTGAAGGTTTGGTCCTCTCCCCACTCCCAAATCCCATGGTCTCCATGGAAAGATGGGATTTGGGGAGCGGGTTTGTCCCGATGGAAGAGCACAAGGATCTGGTGGGTTTTACAGAGGAGGTGTTGGGTTATGCCATGTGCCAGTGGGAGGGATGATCCCGCCGGGAGCTCACCAGGGGCGCGGGCTTCCCGCCGGACACCACACACACCAGGGTGAAGTTCTGTGCCTGGTAGCGGCTGAAGGGCGCCGGGGTGTCCGCGGCCAGCACCGAGATGGATGTTGGGGGAGCTGCAGGGGCAGAGCCAGGAGGTCAGTGTGGAGTACTCAACAACCCCCATCCCGTCTTCATCCCCAATATCATCCCCATCCTCATCCTCGTTCCCATTCCCATGCCCATCTTTGCTCCCATCCCCGTCCCCATCCTCAATTCATTCCCTGTCCTAATCCCTGTCCCTATCCCTATCCATGTCCCATCCCCATCTTCGTATCCATTCCCATCCCTATGAGCATCCTCATCCCTCTCCCCACACCATCCTCACCCTCATCCCCATCCCTGTCCTTGTCCCTGTGCCATTCCCTATCCCAGTCCTTGTCCATGTCCCTGTCATTGTCCCATCCCTGTCCTTGTCCCTATAGCCATCCCCATTCCATCACCATCCCCATCCCTATCCTATCCCCATCCCCATCCCATCCCCGTCCCCATCCTTGTCCCCATCCCCACTCCCATTCCTACCCCTGAGGCTGGCAGAACAATCCCAATCCCTGCTCTTCCCACACCCTGAGACCCCGCAGTGGTTTTCCCTCGATCCCAATCCTGGCTCTCACCCATCACATTCAGGAACACATTCCCGGAGGCCAGGACCACCTTCTCCCGCGTGGCTCGGTCGTAGATCCCCACGTGGCACTCGTAAGGACCGTTGTCCGAGATCCGGACCTCGGGAAGGCTGCGGAGGAGGGACAACGCTCACCACTCCATCCCCACCCCGTTTTCCCATGGGATTCATCGATCGGCACCCGGATAGCGCGGCATTGGACACGGATCAATAAACTCTTAATAACTCCAAAGGCTGCGGGAGGAACTCGGGAATGCTTTAGCAGCCGGAGTTCCCCGGCACTGACAGCTCCTCCGAGGGGAAGGAATCGCGTTATTGGAAGGAGACGTGGATGGAGCACAAATCCATGGCCACAGGCATCGCCTGCCCACGGATGCCAATGGGAAACCTTGACACCAGCCCTGCCAGGCCACCCCAGCACAGCAAATCCCAAATTCCCACTGAACCCAGAGCGCTTATCCATCCACGTTTTTATCCGGAGGCTTTAGATAGACTTGGGAAAAACAGGAGAGGAGGAGTTGTGCCAAAGGATCTGTGCTGCTGGAGCTGGGAATGCTTGGGAGGCTGCACAGGGGTGACTTGGTTGATGGGCAGCATCCCAGCTCCCTGGCCAGCAGCATCCCACCTTTCTGCTCCCCAGAATCCCACCTTTCTCTCCTTTGTATCCCACTTTTCTGATCCTCTACATCCCACTGTTCTGATCCCCAGAATCCCACCTTTCTAATCCTCACCATCCCACCTTTCTGCTCCCCAGAATTCCACTTTTCTGATCCCTAGAATTCCACCTTTCTGCTCCTCAGCATCCCACTTTTCTGATCCACAGAATCTCACCTTTCTGCTCCTTTGTATCCCACCTTTCTGATCCCCAGAATCCCGCCTTTCTAATCCTCCCCATCCCACCTTTCTGCTCCTCAGCATCCCTACCATTCTGCTCCTCAGAATCCCACAGTTCTGATCCCCAGAATCCCACTTTTCCGGTCCTCACTGTGCCACCTTTCTTATCTTCACCATCCTCCCTTTCTGCTCCTCAAAATCCCACCTTTTTCAGCATCCTCAGCATCCCACCTTGTTGATCCTCAGAATCCCACTTTTCTGGTCCTCAGAATCCCACTTTTCTGGCCGGCAGCATCCCACTTTTCCATTCAGCAACACCATCCCGCCTCAGCAGCTGGCACCATCCCACCTTTCCAGCCATCCCATCCCACCTCACAGTGCCAATTGGCACCATCCCTCCTTCCCAGATGGCAGCACCATCCCACCTCTCCAGCTGGGACCATCCTGCCTTTCCAGCCAATATCCCATCCCACCTCTCCAGCTGGGAGCATCCTACATTTCCAGGCAGCATCATCCCATCTTGCCAGCTGGTCCCATCCCTCCTTGCTGGTCTGTGATTTGCTACCTCCCTGGCCGGAAGTATCATCCCAACTTCTCCAGCTGGAAACATCCCACATTTCCAGTTGGCAGCATTATCCCGCCTCGCTGTATGGAAGCATCCCACCTTTGCAGTCAGAAGCATCATCCCAGTTCTCCAGCTGGAAGCACCCCAAATTTCCAGTCAGAAGCGCTATCCCACCTCTCCAGCAGGAAACATCCCACCTTTTCAGTCAGGACCATCATCCCACCTCTGGCTGGAAGCATCTGGCCTTTCCAGTCAGAAGCATCATCCCACCTCACTGGATGGCAGCATCCCGCCTCTCCAGTTGGAAGCATCCCACATTTCCAGCCAGCATCATCCCACCTCAATGATTGGAAGCATCCCACCTTTCCGGTCGGAAGCGTTATCCCACCTCACTGGATGGTGGCATCCCGCCTTTCCAGTTGGCATCATCCCACCTACCTCACCACCTGGGAACATCCAGCCTTTCCGGTTGGAAGCACTATCCCACCTCTCCAGCTGGCATCATCCCACCTCACTGCCTGGAGACATCCTACCTTTCCAGTTGTCATCCCATTTCTCCAGCTGGAAGCATCCTGCCTTTCCAGTCAGGACCATTATCCCACCCCACCATCCAGAAGCTTTGCTTTTCCAGCAACATTCCACCTTTTCAGCTGGCACAGCCATCCCTCTGTGGTGGAGAAGAGCATCCCAGCACCATCCCACCTTCTGGCTGGCAGCATTCCTTCTTCCAGGAGATCCATCCCACCTTCCACCTGGCAACATTCCCTCTTCCAGGAGATCCATCTCACTTTCCAGCTGGCAGCATTCCCTCTTCCAGGAGATCCATCCCTCCTCTCTGGCAACCTCATCCTACCTCACCCATCCCATATGGACGGGAGCGATTCGCTCATGGAGCATCCCGGTTAAAAATCCCACTCAGGGGAATTTTCCCTTCCAGGGGGATTCCAGCTCTGCTTTTCCCCTCTTCCAGCCCCTGGCCGCCTTCCCGCTCCAAGGATCCTCCTGGAAGTGAACATTCCCTCCTTTCCATGGATACAACGCTTCCAACCGAGCCTCCACCATCTGTTCCAGGCTCTGATTATCCACGCACGGATCGGGAATCTCCCGTCAGCAGCACTTTGGAGTGGCTCCGATCCTGCTCCAGCCCTTTTGGAAGGATTCCTTTGGATTTTCACGCGGATTTTGGGGCCTGACTGGCTCAGTTTGGAATTCCCAAGGATGGGAGACAGGGAACACCCAACCCTGGAAAGGCAAACGCTCCCTGGCATGTCCTGGAGTTGGAAATACAGGGAAAAATGGATTTGGGAATTCCTAATGAAGGTGGGATTTTAATCAAGGGAAAGGAAAAAAAACCCCGGGATTGGAGGGGTTGGATCTCTCCCAGCTTTGCTCTTCATGGCACAGAGCCAGGATGGAAAGAGGCAGCGCTGGAGCCCCTGGGCCGCTCTGATAAGGCCGGGAAAACACTGATAAGGAGCAAAAAAAGGCTGATAAGGCTGGCTCCACTCGGGAAAACGCTGATAAGGAGCGGGAAAAGGCTGATAAGGAACCGGGAAAACGCAGATGTGGCCGCCTTCTCCCGGGATAACGTTCTCTGGGATGGTTCCTCCTGGGATAACCCTGATCATGAGCGGGAAAACGCTGATAAAGCTGACTCCACCCGGGAAAAAGCTGATAAGGATGGTTCCGCCCGGGAAAACGCTGATAAGAAACCGGGAAAATGCAGATGTGGCCGGATTCTCCCGGGACAATTCTGCCCGGGAAAACACTGATAAGGACGGGGATAATGCTGATAAGGACGGCTCCTCCTGGGATAAAGGGATAAAGCTCCTTGGGATGGCTCCAGCTGTGCCTGAACCACGGCAAAGGTTCCCAAAGAAAGAGAGAATAAATAGATGGAAAAAGAAAGGGAAAATGAACAGGAGCAAAAACCTGGATTGGGAAATGCTTCCTCCATCCCCAAACCCTTCCCGGGTTTGCCCCAATTCTTTGGAAGAGCCCAAAATCCAGTGGGACCTTCTCAAAAAATTCCAGTGACTGGGAAAACAGGCTCTGGGAATGATCTCCTCAGGTTGGTTCCAGTTTTCCTTGGAAAAAGAGGCCATGCCATGAAAACCCTTTTCCTGCCAACACCTCCCATCTCCACGCCCAATTTCCCGGACATTCCCAAGGCTTTCAAGTGCCTGGCGCTGGGGCGGGGGAATTTCCTGCTCCCAAATTCCATTCGTTCTACAACGTGTGGAGAAAGGGAGGAAAACAGGGAACTGGAGCCAGGAAAAGTGGGAGCTTTTCCTTGTCAGGTCTGGGAAATATTCCACGCACAGGGAATGGGTGATTCCTTGTTCTCTTTCTCCGGGGATGCTTCTGATCCCCCATTCCATGAGTAGGGGAGGTTTGATCCTTGTTCCTGCTCCAGGGGTTATCCAGTCCCTCATTCCATGCACAGGGAATGTTTGATTGTTGTTCCTACTCCAGGATTCTCCCGATCCCTCATTCCATGGAATATTTGATCCTTGTTTCTGCTCCAGGGATTCTCCTGATCCCTCATTCCACTGAATGTTTTAATCCTTGTTCCTGCTCCAGGATTCTCCCAGCCCTTCATTCCATGGAACGTTTCATCCTTGCTCCTGCTCCAGGGATGCTCCTGATCCTTCATTCCACACACAGGGAATGTCTGTGTCCTTATCCCATTAGTTCCTTCTGTGGGCACAGGGAATGTTTTAATCCACTTTAATTCCCTGATTTTCCCACCTGGAGGCAAGCAATGGCCAAATCCCAAGGGAAGCACTGGATTTACAGCTGGATTTACAGCTCCGGAGTCAGGGATGTGAAATTCCTGCCTGGAGCTGCCAAATCCTTCTCCACACAGGAATCAGGAACGTGTTCAACATCCTGAGGAGCAGCTCCGTGGATCCAGGGAAACCAAAGCAGGGATGGAGCAACTCCAGAGCATTCCCAGAGCATCTCCAGAGCATCCCTTGAGGATTCCTGGAGCATCTCCAGAACATATCCTGAGCATCCTCTGAGTAACCCTTGAGTATCCCAAGCATCATCTGACTCCTCTGAGTAACCTTGGAGTACCTCCTGACCTACCTGAACATCCATGTGAACATCCCGAGCTTCTCCTGAGCATCCCTGGAGTATCCTCTGAGAAACCCGAGTGTCCTGAACATCCCCTGACTCTCTTGAGTATCCTCTGAGTAACTCCGTAGTAATTCCTGCTCCATGAGAGCATCCTCATGAGCATCCTGAGCTTCTCCTGAACATGCCTGGAGTATTGTCTGAGTAACTTTGGAGTACCTCCTGACCTACCTGAACATCCACGTGAGCATTCTGAACTTCCTGGAGTATCCTCTGAGTAACCTTGGAGTAACCTCTGAGTGACCCCGAGTATCCTCTGAGTGACCCCTGAGTATCCTCTGAGTGACTCCTGGGCACCCTGAGCATCTCCAGAGCATTTCTGGAGCATTCCCGGAGTAATCCCTGAGCATCTCCTGACCCGCTCTGAGCATCCCAAACTTCTCCCGAGCCTCTCCTGAGCAGGGCCTGAGGATCCTCCTGATCCATCCCATAATATTCCCTCCCCAGCCCCCTTTTCCCACTCTAAATCCCCATTCATTACCACGCAGTCGCTCTTTTCCTTAAGGACAAAAACCGACTCCAAACGTAGCAGGGAAAACCAGCAAAAAACACCCAAAAAAATCCCAAATGAATTCCCAAGGGTTGGGAAGGATTTCCCACTTCCCACCAGCTCATCCCATGGGATGAGCCAGGCCCAGCCCTTCCCAGGCCATTCCGGATATTTCCAGGTGGGAAAACCTCCCGTGACCGGAGGAAATCCCGGTTTTTCTTACCCCCCATGCCGGGAAAAACGAGCTGGGAAAATCCGATCAGGAAATTCTCATTTCCCGAGGAAACGAAGCCAGAAAGAAACTGGGAGAAAGGGAAATTTCATCCCATTTTTTTCCTCTTGGATGAAGCCTCTCCTGACCTTTTTTTCCAAGCCCCAGAGTTGGTTTTAGAGCAGCAGGAATGGAGCAGGTGTGGAATCAGGAATAAACCTGGAATTCTGGAAGTGATTCCCACTTGGAATAAAAGCAAGGAGGCACTCCTGTGCCTGTTTTATAAATAAACATGGATCTGGTTTTCCCAATTTCCCCGAGCTTTGGATTTCTCTGCCCACTCCCACCTCTAAAAATCCCCATTTTCCCCACCTTTTCCCTGAGAATCATTAGGAAAACGGGAACGATGCTTGGATGGGGCGCGGATTCTGCTGGAATCCTTTCAACAGGGCCAAAAATTGGGAAAAAAAATTCCTAAAAATTTGCATGAATAGGGAGAAAGGACTCACCGCACGGTGGATTGGTAAACGAGGTCTTCCCGCTTCCGGTAGTTTTCCATCTGGGAAAAGTTGGTGGAAAACATGGCATCGAAGGTGAAGATCTTCTGCTTGATGGTGCCACCATCAGTGACCTGCGGGAAACAACCCCAGTGTCCCAAATCTGGGAATTTTGGGCCCTTTTTGGAATATTTCAAAGGGTTTTCATTCCGAGAATTTGAATAAATTGATTTCTGTTTGAATGGATTTGTTAAAATTTGAATGTATTTATGTAGATTTTAATAGATTTATTTGCGTTCTGATATAATTTTTTATATTTTGGTATTTATTTAGATTTGAATAAACGTATTTGAATTTTAATCTGTCTTAAATGCTGTAAATACATTTATTTTAATATTTTATGTGGTGCATTTAAATACTTACATTAGAATTTTATTTTTATTTTTGGTTTTGTTTTTATTTTAATTTTTGTTTTTACTATATCTTGATTTCCATATTTATCCATAGAATCCCAGCATCTTTCATCTTGGAATTTATGGATTTATGATGCCCCTGTTGAGATGAAATCAAAATCCATGTTTTCCATCCCATTATTCCATTTTCCAGTTGGGAATTGTCATTTTTAAATGGAAAATAGCTTTTTTTAGGATTCTATTCCCTGTGTCTCCCAACACCTCTGGGTTTATCTTCCCTGCTTTTGAGGAGTTTTAATGGAAAAATATGGAGGAAAAGGGGAATTTTGGGGTTAAACCAGCTTTCAGCAGAGAGTGAAAATTCCCATTTTTAAAATAAACCAGGAAAAACAGAAGGAGATTTTGGGATTTAATCCTCAAATCCAACATTTCCCAAGGACAAAACCCCGAATCCCCACCCAACACTTGGCCAAAATTCCACCGTTATTCCCCATTTCCTCTTTTCCCTCTTTTTTTATGGCAAAAAGTGGCGGAAAAGGAGGAAAAAAATCCATCACTAAAAAAACTCTTCCAGTTTATTATCCCAGGCTGAGGCTTTTATGGGAAAGAAATTCCACCCTGGCACGGATGTGGGATAAAGAAAAGCGGGAAAAATGACAGGAGCTGTAAATCTCTGGCCTTGGGAAGTTTCCAGGGAAGTTTCCAAGGATTTTTCCTGACTTTTCTTTGGGTTTGAGGAGAAACCTGGGAGCCCCTCTGGGATGGAGAAGGGATCCAAATCCAAAGGGATTTTAGGGATTCTTTTAGGGTTGGAAGTGCTGGGAATGGTGGAGGTGGCGCCCATGGATTGGGAATTTGCAGCCTTGGGATTTTCCCAGCACATCTGGACAGATGTGGGCCCAAATCCTTCCCCATCCAAGGGGAGCTGGAATCACCCTCTGGGAATCCTTGCATTCCCTGAGGATTGGGAGAGCTGCTTCTAATCCTGAGGGAATTCCAGGAAAAGGCTCACGAGGAATTCTCTCTCTCCAGGGATCAGCCCTAATTCCAACCTTTTAGGCAGGCCCAGGGAAATTTTTTGGGAAGAGAAGCTCCATAGCAATTTGCAGCCCAACACTTCCTGCTGGGAATCAAAAAAGGAGGATAATCGGGCAGCATCCCACGGTTCCCGTCCCACTGGATGTCTCCACATCCAGGAATTTTAGGAAAAGGGGCACAGGAGCACATCATAGGTGCTGCTTCCTGCATTATTCATAAATCCCAGGAAAAATCCCATTCCCAACAAAACTCCCGCCTGCCGCCCTCCCCTCCACAGTGACCCGAACAAATCCCAAAATCCATTACAATGGACATTTACTGTTCCCAAAATCCATTAAATTGGACATTTACTGTTCCCAAAATCCATTCAAATCTCCGGAGCCTCCCGTCAGGATGCCCAAAGGACCCAAAATCATCGGGAAGTGATGGATGTGGGATGAAAGGGGCAGAATTGGGATCTGATCCAGGCTCTGTGTCCTGAGGACAGATCAATGGATTCCCTTTCTCCAAGCAAATGGAAATGGCTCTGGAAAGAGGGAAAATTCCCTGGAGCGGCTGCGGTGCTCCCGGTGTTTGGGGGAGAAGAGGGAGGGGGTGCAGTGTCCACGTCAGAGCCACCAGGAAGAACTGGTTATCCTGGAAACCTCCAGATTTAGGTTTTTCCTGCCCATTTCCTGGAGAATCACAACACTGGGGAAAACTCCTCATCCTGGAAAACTCCAGATTTAGGATTTTCCCGGCCATTCCCTGGAAAATCAACTGGGAAAAACTTGTTATCCTGGAAAACTTCAGATTTAGGGTTTTTCCCTGGCCATTCCTGGGAGAATCACAACAATGGGAAGAACTTGTTATCCTGGAAAACTCTGGATTTAGGTTTTTCCTTCCCATACCCTAGAGAATCAACTGGGAAAACGCTTTATCCTGGAAAACTCCAGATTTAGGTTTTTCTTACCCATTCCCTGGAGAAGCAAACAGGAAAAACTTGTTATCCTGGAAAACTCCTGGTTTAGGTTTTTTCCTGCCTCCCTCACCCATTCCCCGGGAATCACAACCAATGGGAAAAACTCATTATCCTGGAAAGCTCTGGATTTAGGTTTTTCCCATACTCCAGGGATACTACATAGAGCAATTCCCATACTCCAAGGTTACTACCAGGAACAACGCCAGGGCCCTGCTCCCAGCAATCCCAGCTCCAGTTCATTCCCTTCCTGCTAATTACCCTGAGCACCAAACTCTAATTAATGGAGACAGAGCTCCACAGGCTCCCCTCCATTCCCACCCTTCTTGGACATCCCAGGAATCCCACGCAGCACCAGGGAACAGTGCCTGGCCCTGGTCTGACACCCCAGATCCCCCAAACCCCGTTTGCAATTCCCAAATTCCCATTTTCCAAGCCCAGCCCAACCCAGCTCTGCTTCCCTTCCTGCTGCATGGAGATGGATTGGAGTCTCCAAGGATTTCCCCTCCCTCTCCTGCTTCCCTGTTATTTTTCCTGAGCTCCACTGGGGAAAAAAAGTAATTTTCCCAGTTCCCATCCTGGAAACAACCACACAAATCCGGCACAACCGGCAACGGGACCCGAGGAACAACTCCGGGTATTCCCAGTCTCATTCCGAGCTGATTCTGCCACCCCCATCTCCTGCCAAGGCTTTTTCAGGAGCTCTCCAGGTGCAGATCCGTGTTCACACCTGTTCCTGGGAACATCACACCTTGCAGAGGTGTTGGGATTGTTGGATGTTAATTAACGCCTCCGCCTGTGGGATGTGTTCCTGTTTACTCTGGGAAAAAATTCCCTTTACTCATCCCGGGAATGCTGAAATAGATGGCATTCCAGCAGCTGAGGGGTTTCCCAGCGGGAGGAAAGGGTTGTCCCTGTCTGTCCCTCATCCCTGGGGAATCCAGGGGAATTGCTGGAATTGCGGGTGTTGGTTGCAGTGTGGTGTTTCTCTGCGGGGTTTCACCCATGGGATGAGGCTCCTCAGCCTTGGAGTGCACAGATCCCAATGGGATCACCCACCCGGGAGTTATGGATCCATCCCATGGGTTATGGATCCATCCTGTGGGTTACAAATCCGTTACAGAGGTTATGGATTCATCCCATAGGTTATGGATCTATCCCACAGGTTATGGATCCATCCTGTGGGTTATGGATGTACCATGTGGGTTAGGGATCTATCCCAGGGCTTACAGATCCACCCCAGAGGTTATGGATCCATCCTGTGGGTTATGGATCCATCCTGTGGGTTATGGATCCATCCCAGGGGTTCCAGATCCATCCCACGGGTTATGGATCCATCCCAAGGGTTATGGATCTGTCCCAGGGGTTATGGATGTACCCTGTGGGTTATGGATCCATCCCATGAGTTATGGATCCATCCCAGGGTTTACGGATCCATCCCATGAGTTATGGATGTACCATGAGGGTTATGGCTCTATCTCACAGGTTATGGATACATTCCAAGGGTTATGGATCCATCCCATGATCTATGGATCCATTCCATGGGTTATGGATTTATCCCACAGGTTATGGATCCATTCCAGGGGTTACGGATCCATCCCAGGGGTTACAGATCCATCCTGTGGGTTATGGATCTATCCCAGGGTTACAGATCCACCCCGTGGGTTATGAATCCATCCCATGGGTTATGGATGTATCCCATGCGTTATGGATCCATCCCATGGGTTATAGATCTATCCCACAGGTTATGGATTCATCCCAGGGGTTATGGATTCGTCCCACGGGATCCATCCCGGGGGTTACGGATCCATCCTGTGGGTTATGGATGTACCCTGTGGGTTACGGATCCATCCTGTGGGTTACAAATCCGTTACAGGGGTTATGGATCCATCCCACTGGATCCATCCAAGGGTTATCCCCAACTCCACTCCCCACCAAAGCGCTGCCATTGACTTTTCCTCCACTCTTCCCCTTTTCCCTGCCCCTTCCCACCCCTGGAGCAGCTCAGATCCCTCAGAGTCCCGGAGCTCCCTCTGCTCCCTGTCCAATAAATCACGGGAACGAGGAGCCGGGCGTGACCCCAATCCAGCGCTCCGGAGCCACATTCCCATGATTTACGGGTGGAATAAACGGAACCCACAGCTCCAGAGGCTCCACCCCGGCTCTCCCGGATCCATCCATCACCTCCAACACCCTGGAGCTGCCACTGGAGCTTTGGGAAGCTGCAAAAGTCCAGGAGTGAGGCATGACGGGAAGAAAAACGGGAAAAAAAACCCCTTAAAATCGGGAAGGAATTTGGCAAATCCTGAGATGCTCCACCAAAAACCCAACTTCCCAAAGCTGGGAAACCCCCTGGGAAAGGAGCAAGAGGGAAGGAGAGGTAAAAACCCCTGGAAGAAAGGGGGGATTTGTGGGGATGAAAATCAAATCTGAGATATTTCTGCCCTTCCCTTTGCCTCCGAGGTTTCTCGGAGCATCGTTTGCTCCGGAGCAGCAGCCGCTCCCACATCCCTGCTCGCAGGGGGGATTATGCAAATCCAGCTCCCGGGAAAGTGGGTTAATCCAATATTACCCGGTGGAAAAGGGAAGGAAAAACCTGGTGGAGACAGCGGAGCCAGCAGAAAAAAAAAAAATCCTCCCTAAAAAAAAGAGGGAGGTGAAACCAACTCCAAGCTGGGATTTTTGATTCGGGGCAGGTTTGGGGTTCTGTTCCCTGCCTATCCAGCATTTAGGGGTTCATCCATAAATAATTATTGGAAAATCCATCTTGGGTTCCATGGAGATGTTCCTGTGCACACACCACATTCCAACAGCCGGATTTGCACCCATCCTTTCCCTGTTTATAAACCTGGGAATGGAGGAGAGCATTAGGGAAGGGCAGCTCCTTGTTCAGGGAGCAGGAACAGGATGGGAAATCCAAGGAAAAATATTCCCAGCTGCTCCATCTGATGCCACCAGCACCAATCGCCTTCTCTTTGCCTCCTCCAGGAGTTTTCCCTGGAAAACTTCAGGTTTTCTTGGATAAAACCGTTTGTGGTTGGAAGCTTATCCCAAATTTCCCTGGAGAGAGCTCAGGATTGGTGAACCTGAGGTTGCACCAATGTTCAGGAATGATGATCCAGGGGCAGCTCCAGCCTCCAAATCCTTCCTTTCCCAAAGAAAACTAGGCTCCAAATGCCCCTTTTCCCAAATAGGACCAGGCTCCGAATGCCCCCTTTCCCAAAGAAAACCAACATCCAAATCCTTCCCTTCCCAATAAAATTGGTCTCAAAATTCCCCTTTCCCAAAGAAAATCAGCATTCAAATGCCCCTTTCCCAAATAACACTGTCCCCCAAATATACCTCTCCCAAATAAAATCAACCTCCAAATCCTCCCTTTCCCAAATTAATACGACATCCAAATCCTTCCTTTCCCAGATAAATCAATCTCAACATTCCCCTTTTCCAGATAAAGCCAGGCTCCAAATTCCCCATTCCCAAATAAAGCCAGGCTCCAAATTCCCCCCTTTCCCAAATAAAACCAGGCTCCAAATCCTTCATTTCCCAAATAAAACTGGCCCTCAAATTCCCCTTCCCAAATAAAACCAGGGTCCAAATTCCCCATTCTCAAATAAAGCCAGGCTCCAAATTCCCCTTCCCAAATAAAACCTGGAGCTTCCCTCCTGTTCAACATCCCAAATCCCCAAACATGTTTGGAACAGGGAAAGTTTGGGGTTTTTTTAAAAAGCTTTACATTAAGAACCCCAAACTTCTCCCCAAACCCCCAATATACCAAATTTTCCCCATTCCTCCCTTTTCCCCATTTTCCACCGGCCAAGCTCTTGGCAGAGCGGTGCCAACCTCAGCTCCAACTCCAAATCCCAACCCAATTCCGAGCCATCCCTAAACCCACTTGGCAGCCACTCCAAAAAAAAGAAAAGGATGGGCGCTCCACGTGGAGCCCAAATCCAACCATGATCTCAAATCCCTATGGTCCCAAATCCCGATGATCCCAAATCCCAATGATCCCAAATCCCAGTGATCCCAAATCCATCCTGCATCCCTCCCAGCCTCATTTCCCAAGTCCAGCCCAGCTGCCTCCCTCCTCCTCCTCCTCCTCCCAGGAATTGATATTCCCATCAGCCCGAGCTCCGTCTGCCTTTCCTGCCTCATCCAGCCCTGACCTTCTGTTCCCGGCCGGCTCCGCATTCCCATTCCCGAGGCGTCGGAGCTCACCCGGTACCAGACGATCTCCCGCATTTTCCCGTCGGTTTTGAAGTTGCATTTCAGGGTCACGGCGTCTCCCACCACCACCGGGGGCAGGGGCTCGATGCTGACGGTCAGATATCCTGGAAAAACGGGAGGAAAAGAAGGCAGGGAAAGAGAGCTGAGCTCCAGGAAAGTTTGGAATTGCTGGTTTCCAGGAATTTTATGGATTAATGGCGTTGTTGCATGCCAGGGAAAGCCCTGACCCCTCACAGGGCCGCCCCCAATGATCCCCAAAAATGCCAAAATTGAAGGAAATCCTTCCTGAATTTGGGAAAATCCCAGCGTCTACCATTCCCACTGCAAATTCCCATCCTTCCTATGGCTTTGCCTTGGCTCCATCATCTCTCCCCATTCCCTGCCCTGTGCTTGCACAAAACTTCCCAAATTCCTCATTCCCCTTGGGAATTCCCCAACAACTCCCCCCGAGGATGCACAACCCCCATCCAGCCGTTTTTCAGCTCCTTCCCCATCTCCCCACAGCCGGATTCTGGATTCATCCTCGATCCAGAGGGAAAATCGGAGCCCGGGCAGCTCCATCCATCCCTTTTCTCCCTCTTTCCCCTCGATTTGTTGGGAAATTTGGAGCAGGGAGCAGCCTGGGGGCAGCAGGGACGGGAATTGCATTCCTGGTTTATTTTCCCGCCTTTCCTGCAACTGTTGGGAATTGATGGATTGACGGCCTGGAAAATCCCCAAAAAAAACCCCTCACCCACTCCAAATTCCTTTTTTTTTAAATGTCTCCTCACACCAGGTGGGAAGAGAGCCGAGCAAAAGTCCAGGAAACAGGAACAGGTTTGGAAATGGGGATGGAAATCAGAGATTCCTTTGTGGAAGATGCCCTGAGAGGGCAGAAGGTGAATTCCCGGGATTTTTTGTGCCTCCCAGGCGGTGATCCAAGGCTCAGCATTCCTTGTAAAACAACTTGGAGGTGTTTGTGCCATAAATCCCAGGCACGACCTGCGGGAGAACACGCTCCGGGAACACGTGCCGGCTGCGGCAGCAGGGCAGCGTGGCCTGGAATATTGAACACCGGGAAAAAGCCGGAAAATCCCGTTTTGTGCTGCTTTTGGGGGCTGCAGGAACGGCTCTGCACAAAGAAATACGGGGGGGAAAATGGATTTTTTGGGACTGTTTGGGGGCAGGGCTGAGGGTTAAATCTCTTTTCAGCCCCAAATGATGCTTGGAATGAGGGAATTTTGGTGTTGCATCCCGGAATCCTGGTTTTCCTGGCTGGGAGCGACCCAAATCCTGGCCAACATTCCCAGTCCGCCCGGGGCCGGCGCCTTTCCAGCCTCTCCCTGCCTGTCCAGGGTTTATTTTTGTTCCTAAAGCGGGGATTAAATCCCTGCGATTGCCAAGGCTGCACGAGGGCCCCTTGGATTCGGGGCTGTGCGGATGGAAAAGGCAGGAACGGGAGGAGGAGGAGGAGGGACGGAGGGAGGGAGGAAGGGCAGCCGAGGTCTCTCCGGCTGCCCCGCTTCCCCTCGCTCGGCTTTTGACATTTCCGAGCGCCGGGATGAGCAACAGGCGCGGAAAAGCGGCGGGGAAGGAGGGGGATGAGCAAATCCTTGGCAGCGCGGCGGGATCCGCCCCGAGGAATTGGGGATGGAGCCTCCGTGCGTGCGGGAGGGCTCTGCCTTCCCCTGGAGCCCCCGGCTGCGATCGCAGCTCCCGCCTGCCCCCGGATCAGCCGGAGATTAAAAGGAGTCGGGGAGGAGCTGGCAAAGCTGGAGCAAAGATTGGATTTTCACTCCTGTCCGTGGGATGTGGAGATCCAGGAGTTCCCAGCTCAACGTTTCTGGATGTTTTCCATCCCTTTTCCCCACGTTATTCCCTTCCGGACCTGTGCATTTCCATGCAAAACCATCCCCACCGCAGTCCAGAGCAGGGATTGGATTTTCCCCCTGTCCATGGGATCCAAGAGTTCCCAGCTCAGCATTTCTCGATGGTTTCCATCCATTTTCCCACGTTATTCCCTTCCAGACCCGTGCACTTCCATGGGAAAGGGATCCATCCCCATCCCAGTCCAGCCAAGGTTTTTGGTGGTGTTTGGACCTTTCCCTGATTTTTGGTGGATTTTTAAAGTCAAAAACAACCAAGTTTGGGATGACCCCAGCCACTCCCATGCAGCAAATCCACCCATCCAAGCATTTTTCCAAGGAAATCCCCCTCCGAACCCATCCCTGACCTGCATCTTCTGGGTGGCCAAAAAAACCCCCCAAGATCGGAATTTTTCACCTCTCTGTTTCCTCCATGTGCTGGAAAACCACTCAGAGCTGGCATTGGGAGCAGCTTCCATCCATATTCCTGGGAATTCTGGCTTGGCTGGGCCTTAAATCCAGACATTTAGTCCCTAAAAACACCAGGGTGGAACCACAGGATGCTCCTGAACTTCTCCTGCGAGGAAGCTCTGGAGCTGTGGGATCAGCATCCCACGGAGAGCTGATTCCAGAACCCTGGCTGGGCCTGGAAAAGGCAGGAAGGGGAAAATTCAAACGCTCCAAGAGCACCCCTGCCCAAATCCAGTGCAAAACCAGCCCAGGAGTTGTGGAAAAGAAGGAGAGAAGAGGGAGGGAAACAGATGCCGAGTCCCCACAGGAGCCGGCCAAGGATGCGTGGAGGGGAGGGGGAAAAGTGGGAAAACAAAGGGAGATAAAGCAGGAATCCAGATGGAGCCGTCCAGACCCCGCTGCTTGGCTGCGGCTGACGTGCGAATCCCATCCCTCATCCTCCCCTTCCCTTCGCCTCCCGACAAGGAACAACTGCCAGGTGCCAGCGCTGCTCCCGAGCCTCCCCCGGCTCCCTTTTTTTTGGGATTTACTGAGGAGAACAAAGTGGCTGTGACGGGAACGGCCGGGTGGGAAGAACTCTTCCAAAAGGAAGAGCCCATCCCAAATTTCTGTCATCCCTCGCGTTATCAGCGTCCCTTTATCAACGTCCCCTTCTCAGCCTCGCTCCGCTTCCCCTTTGCTCTTTTCAATCCGAGATTTTCCCAGAGAATGCCGGGCCTGGCCTCCCCTGGCTCGGATTCAGCCCTCTGGAAATTCATCCCTCTGATTAGATGGCAGCCCTGGGGAGGAGAGGATATTTTTGCTGGCAATCGCTGGGAATTCTGGCACCGTCCAGTTTAAGGGGGATTTTAAAAAAAAGGGAAAAGGGAAGGAGGGGGAGGAGAGGGGGAAGGGAGGGATAAAGGAAATGTCCTTTGAAATCGGGAGTGACGCGTTCATAAAGGAGAGCATCGGAACAAGCTCGGCGCTTCCAATTACAAAAGAGCTCCCAGGGATGAGGCAGGAATTGCTCCAGCCCTGGAAGTGCGGGATGCTGGATAAAAACCCCGTTTCCAGCTCTTTCCAGCATTCTGTGGGGATTTCTGCCCACAAATGCAGCAGGACACTCCATGGGAATGGCCAGGGCAGCTGGAATCCCTCCGAGGTTCCTGGGGAGGATGGGATGGGATGGGATGGGATGGGATGGGATGGGATGGGATGGGATGG
>JAWMQZ010000078.1:1672016-1690034 GCA_035584835.1 Tangara arthus
GATGGGATGGGATGGGATGGGATGGGATGGGATGGGATGGGATGGGATGGGATGGGATGGGATGGGACGGGACGGGAATGTCCCAAGGAAAGGCCTTGGAGTAATGGATTCTTCCAAGGAATCCCAGCACCACATGGAGCCCCTTCCACATCTTCCCCAGGCGCCTTATTCCTTCCATCCCACATGGAAATCCAAGATTTATTTATGGAGATGGCCCAGTGCTCCCATTCCCAGATTTCTCATCTCCCAGCGCTTCCCAAAAATCTCAAACCAATGGAATCCTGGAACTGGATTAGAAGGGACCTGGACAGGGACTCCTCCCATTATCCCAGGTTGCTCCAAGCCCTGTCCAAGATGGAACAAATCCTGGGATGGGGCAGTTGCAACTGAGGATGGATTTTCCACCTTTCTGTGTCCCCAAAGTCCAACCTGTCCCCATCCTTTTAGGAACGGTCCTTGGAAGCAGCAGTGGGTCTGAGCGGAGTGGGAGCTCGGGATGGAGCCAGAGGAGGGGATTCTTGGGATCCAGTGCCTCCATCCCCCTCTGGAATGTCCCCAGCATCCTCAAGGAGCCAGTGACAACACAAACACTTCATCATTTTAATTAGCTAGTGATTAACGGGGCTTATCTATAATTCCCTCCTATTCCTCCACCTCCCTTTTCCAAGGGCTGGGATGGGATGGGAAAACCAGGAGGGAACAGGAAAACAGACACCAGCACTCCCTGAACCGGCCGATATCCCGAAATTCCCAGGATTTAAGGAGAGCAGGAGACATTTCGCCTCTTTCAGTGGAATCCAAAGGGATGAAACCCCCCCTGGAAAAAGCGGGGAGTACTCCTGCAAATTCCTGACTGCAGAACGTCCACGGTCGTGGCGGATCTGGGGATGGAAACCCCGGATCCTCAAGAACCAAACGTGCCCTGACTGGCGGCGCTTTGCAACATCTTGTCCATGAAAAATTCAGCAGCTCCAGTTGTTCCTGGGAACGCAGCAAATTCCTTCCCGCTCCCTTCCCGGCTCCGGCCATGCTTTATTTATGACATTCCAGGACAATTTACAGTCGGAATATGATGCTGCCTCTCGTTGTTAACCCGGGAGGGCTCCAAGGGCAAAGAATTCCCAGCTGGCCCCATTCGGAGAGGTGGAATTTTGCTGAATCCGGAGCTTTTCCTCCTGGAAAGCTGCGGCAGGATTTTATTTCTTGTTTAAACAGGAATAAGCGTCTGGCACGGGTTTAACACCAGCCAGGGAATGGGACATGACAGCCGGAGTCGGCGCCGCGCTTCCAAGGAAAATGGGCCTTTGGGGAGTGGGGAAAATGGATTGGGGCAGCCTTGTGCTGAGCTTTCCTTGGATATTCAGCTTTGCTTCCCAAAAATCCACCAGCTCAGTGCCAACGGGGTTAAACGTCCCCAGCCCCTCCGCCTCCTTCCCAAAAGTCATCCTGGCTTTTGGAAAACGGGCGCATTCCCTAAAATAAACCTGGGAAAGTTGGCGTCACCCCCAGGAGGGGAGGAGCCCGGCTGGCAGGGAGCGAATGGCATTAATCCCAGGAAAATGGGATATTAACGGGCCGAGTAGACAATTAAGAGCCAGTAATTAAAATTCCTCTTCCCTCAAAAACATCTCATTAGGCGCCGCTTCCCTCCCTCATTTCCATAAGTGGGAGGGAACGATTCCGCAGCTGGATCTGGAATTATTCCTTAGGCGGGGCTGCTGGACCAAACCAGCTCCTAAATGTTTAGGGATCAGGAGAAAATGTATGGAATGAGCAGGGGGACGTCCAGCCCATGCTTTGGGTCCATTTTTCTCCAATTAGTGGGATGCAGAACCTGCCGGATCCTATGGATGTGTCCCAGGCCTCTTTGTGATGGGAATCAATGGTTTGGATCAATCCTTTGGATCAATCCATGGATTGAGCGCGGCGCCTTCGGCCTCCCAGCCCCTTTCAAATGAAGATGAAGTGAAGGAACCACTTCAAGTCGGGCTCCGGGGGCTGTTTCCTGTCCATTCCATTGGCAAAACATTTGGGAATTAGAGAACGATGGAATTTTATGGATCAACTCAGCCTGGAGAAACCAAGGCTGCTCCATCCCTTGAAGTGTCCAAGGCCTGGCTGGGCTTGGAGTAACCTGGGATGGGGGAAGGTGTCCCTGTCCGTGGCAAGGATTGGAATGGGATTTAAGGTCCCTCCAATCCAATCCATTCCATGATTCCCAATTTTTATAAAATACGCATAAAACCAACCCCCAAACCCAGGTTCCAAGGATTTCAACACCTAAATCTCATCGAGATGGAATTTTTAACCACTGTCCAGCTTATCTTTTTTCCTTAAATCCCAGATTCCTCCCAGGCAAAATATCCCAGAGGAAAGGTATCCCAAAATATCCCAGTCCAAAGAAAAAGGACGAATTCCTGATTTGCTCCGTGCCATGATTCCCAATGTCCTTGTGTCCATGGGAAGCATCTCCAACACCACCTGAGGGCTTCCAAAGGATTGGTGCTGATGGATCTCCAGGAAAAATCCATTTTTGGGCTGGTTTTCTCCTCATGATGAGCTCCGGAGTCACTTCTATGTTCTGGAGGGGTGGGATTGGCTCCGAGATTCCAGTGGTTCCAGAGGCAGCAGAAAAATGAGGAATGAGATCCAAATGGATCCTGCTATAAAAACATACCAAACATTCTGGCTCCAGGGGCTTTCCCCCCCCCATCAGCACAACCTCAGCACAATAAAGGATTTCAGATGGAAGGGGAGAGTTTGAGCACTTAGGGAGTGGAAAGTCCACAGGAAATTTGGGATTTGGGAACCTACCGGTGGTGCCGTGTCCCATCTCTCCAATTCCAATCTCCGTCCTCTTTCCATCTCCTCCTTCCCACATTTCCACTTTTCCCTGTCCAGTTTCCTTCCCACAACAACTCAAGTCCAGCTCTCTCCATGCGCAGTAAATCCCAGGAAAACTCCAGCATTTTCCACCTTTGCTGCGCACCTCCCGACAAACAAATCCGGGCGGGATTGAGCCGTCGGAATCAGCCCCGTGGCTTGGGCACGGGCTGGAATAAATCCTCGAACGTCTTCATCCGGCTTTTCCCAAGCTCCTCAGAGCTGTTCCGGCTCATTGGAGCACGGGATGAGGGAGCCCGTTCCCGGCTCGGCTTCGACTCACGGCGTCGATTTCGTGCTTGTTCGACATCTCCGGCACAAATCCACAGGGAATGCGGCGTTCCAGGAAAAAGATGGATGTTTGGAGGGAAAACCATGACGGCTTTGGTTGGAGGGAGACCAGGCCCTGCTACAAACCGCCGGAATGGCTTTGGAATCATCGTTTGGATGTTAAGGGGGTCCCTCATCCCAGAATTCCAGGGATTTCCTGGATGCTCAGAGGTGAAATTCCATGGTGGATCTAAGGGCTGCATCCCGCCCATCCCGGGAGATAAATCCAGTGGCTACAAAACCAGGGATGCTGGAAAAGTGAGGATTTCAGGATGAGCACAAGAAAAGCGGTTGGAGGGAAGCAACAGCCACCAGAAAATCAGGATCAGTTGGATTTGGGAAGTATGTCCCTGGGATAGATGGAACAAAACCAGGGATGCTGGAAAAGTGAGGATTTTGGGGGTGAAAACGAGAAAAACAGGACTGGAGGGAAGCAACATCCATCAGAAAGCCAGGATCTGTCAGATTTGGGAAGTATTTCCCTGGGATGGATGGGAATTATCTTCTGCTTGGGACAAAATCCCAACACTCCCAAAACTGAACGACCCCGGAAGAGAATTCCTTTCCATGAAAACACACAAAGAAGGATCCAAGACCCTCCCAAGGCTTGGGAAACCCCTCCCAATCCCAAAACTCCTTAAATCAACTCCGTCAAGGCGCAGCTGGTGCAGAAAAGATGGATTTTCCCAGCCCACGCCGCTTATCAGCGGGAATGTGGTGGCTGCATTGATATTCCTGGTGATTTATGGGATTTTATCCCCCTGCCCACACAGCCTGGGAATGCAGGGCCGTAAATCACACATGGAATATTTATCTCCGCATGGGAAGGATGTTTAGGAGCATTTACCGAAGTGCTGGGAAGTTTTATTTATAACTTTTCCCCCTCTTTCCACTTCCAACGTTTACATAAAATCCCTTGGCCTCCCAGCGGTGCTGGAGGGGGGGAATATTTTATCTCCACATCTTCATCCCACTGATATTCCCATAAAATAAAATGCTGGACATCCCACTGGAGCTCCCACAGCTACTCAAAGTGGTGGCTTGGGATGGGTCATTGGGATTTTGGGAAGAGCACAAGATGGGTGATTGGCTTTGGATTTCGGGAAGAGATTGGAAGAGGTTGTGGGGTTGGAATTTCAGGAAGAGCTCGGGATGGGTCGTTGGGTTGGGATCGTGGGAAAAGCTCCTGGAGGATCTTTGGGTTGGGGTTTTTGGAAGAGTTTGGGATGGGTCAATGCGTTTGCATTTTGGGAAGAGCTCCTGGGTTGTTGGATCAGGATTTTGGGAAGAGCCGGACATTTGTCATCATTCCACTGTCATTTCTTCTGTTCCATTAACCCCTTTCCTCATTATCTAAGGATTTTCCGAGATATTTTATTTTGTTTGGATCCTTTTGGGCACTTTCAGGATCCAAAATGATGCCTCATCCCGGGAAAGGTGGGAAGGTGAATCCAGCAGAGCCAAATTCCCTCAAAAATCTGACGCCATCCCTAATTTGGAGCGATGGCTCCACCAGCACCTCGTGGCCCCTTCCCAGATGTTGCAACAGTTGCCGGAGCCAAAATGGAACCAAAAATTCCGCAGGGCCAGGCTGGGTCTGAGACGCCTCGTTTGATAAATGGAGATCATGGCCCTCATTTGCATCTATGCAAATATGCAAATCAGGGCTGATTCCCTGCTGCCAAACAACTCCCACCAAGTTAATTAAGGCAGAATCCCCCAAATTGGTCGCTTCCCAATTTTATTGCCATTCCATGGGGTGAAACCAACGGATTTTGGGCAAATGACGCTCAGCAGGTGGGAGGTACCACCTCTCACCCCGAATTTTCCCTTTTCCCTACAAATGAACCCTGTTCCTGTAGGATTTCCTTCTCGCCCATGGGTTTCCTCCACATCAGCTGGATTTTCCTGTTTTCCACCCAGAAGTACTTCCACCCCCATTCTGGGCTGCAGGGTAGGAGTTCCCTCCTGCTGATAAATCCCAGGAGGGAGTTCCTTCCTCCTTTTCCCGGTAGATCCCAATGACACCTGGGAACTGTTAAAAAAAATCCCAATTTTTCCTTCTTTTCCCCATTTTTTCTGGCTCCCCCCAGCTGCCCCATGGATCACTCTCCAATTCATTTCCATGGATTTTTGTCTATCCCCAGCAAATCCCAAACTCACTAGATGGGGATTTTTCCTACAATCCCAATTTTGCCAAGTGGGAGTGACCACCGACCACCAAATCCAATGGAATGCCTTCAGAATGGCTCAACATTCCCTAAAATCCTTGCATCAGAGCATGGTGCCTCCTCAACACCTGGATTAACGCTCCAAACCGGAATGTCCAGGTGTCCCAGGGCTAAAAATTCCCCCTGTTCTGCTTTTCCCTGGTTTTTAATCAAGTAGTTCCACGGAAAACACAGCGGGATCTGATCTCCGCATGCAGATGTGGAATTAATCCTGAATTAAGTGTGGCAGGAGAAGGAGAGGCCGTATCCTAATCCCGCGCTGAAAAAGATTGGAAATGGGATTTTTCCACACACCAGCAAATTCCCAGCCCTCCTTTTCCATCAGCTCAGCTCTGCATCCTGACAAGGAAGAGATTCCCGCCAGCTGGATGCTCCTGGAGTTTCCCAGGAAGCTGCACCCTCTGAATGCCACCCCTGGGCACCAGGATTATGGAAAACCTCACCTGGGATAAAGGATTTTATCCCCAGATGGTGTTGCTGCACAAAATCTGTCCCAGGAATGCAATTCCAGAGTGAAAAAAGAGAATTACTGCACCCAGTGCTCCTTTTTAGAGTCCCAGACTTGAGCTGAGAGATTGGAAAATTGGGGGAAAAATCCCAAACCCCTGGCAGAGCTCAGTCAGTGGCTTGGGAGGGATTTGTTGACAGCAGCTGAGGATTTTCCTGCTGTTCCAGCTCCATCGGGATGGGGATTATGGCACCAGCAGCCAATTCTGGGAAGCCATGGCTCAGGGTGTTAATCCCTGCTGGAGTTAATCCCAGCGGGAATAATTAACAGAGCGGGAAGGAGCTGGGATCTGGGAGCTGCTCCATTCCTGGAAGTGCTCAAATCCAGGCTGGAACAACGACCTATGGAAAATGTCCCTGCCCATCCCAACCCAAAGCATTCCAGGGTTCCAGGTCTTTCCGTGCCTCAGTTTCCCCACTTGGGAAGGGGGAACAAGGTCTTTTCCAGCTCATCCAAGATCCAGGAAAATCCCATCCCAGAGTAACTGCAAGGTGTTATTAGAGATCCCAAAAAATCCCATCCTGGAATAACAGCAGGGGTTTATTAGAGATCCCCAAAAAAATTATGGACTATTTTATTCCAGATATAAGGGGTTTTTAGAGATCCCAGAAAATCCCATCCCAGAGTAACAGCAAGGGGTTATTAAAGACCCCAAAAAATCCTGGAGTAACAAGAAGGGGGTTTTGGTGATCCCCAAAAAATACTGGAATAACAGCAAGGGGTTTTTAGCGATCCCAGAAAATCCCATGCCAAAGTAACAGCAAGGGGTTATTTGAGATCCCAAAAAATCCTGGAATAACAGCAAGGGGATAATTAGAGATCCCAAAAAAATCCCATCCTGGAAGAACAGCAGGGGGTTATCAGAGGTGCTCCTGCTCCCAAAAATAACACCAGGAAAGAATTTTCCCACCCAAAACTCCCCAGTCCTCCCTAAAACTCGTCTTTTTCCAGCTTTATTGGGAGACCCAAAGGCTTGGGATGGGAAAAAGAGGGAAAATAATTAATTCCATTCAGGAAAGTCAGTGGGTTTGAGTTTGGAAGACCCCACTGGGTTTCCCACCAGCTCCAGTGGCCCTGGAGCAGGGGTGACCCTGACCCGGATAATGAATTCCCTGATTTATTTCTCCACTTGCAGGAAATCCAATTATCCCAGATTTTTGATTGGTGACAAACGAGGAGCCATCGATCCCCCCTCCCTCCCAGCTGTCGGCTCTGGGCGATTTCCGCTCCTTCCATTGATTCCTACCCGCAGGAACTGGGAAGGGATCATTGTTACTGATATTCTGGGATTTTTCCCTCTGAACTCTTTCTCCGGGGGCACATCCTCAGGCAGAGGAAGAGCAAAAATAAACCCAGTCCATGCAGGAATCCCAGGAGCTCCAAAATCCACTTTGGTTTTGGAATTCTGGGTGTGATGTGCGGCTTTTTGCCAAAAAAAATGACCCGGAGGGTGCCTGGGGCACCTGGATCAGTCCCAAAGTGTCTCGGCTCAGCTGGAAAACCCTTGGTATTCCTGGAGGAAGGTTCTGGAGGTTTGAAGGGAAAGGGAAAGGGAAAGGGAAAGGGAAAGGGAAAGGAAAAGGAAAAGGAAAAGGAAAAGGAAAAGGAAAAGGAAAAGGAAAAGGCAGTTGGAGACTCCTCCAGATCCTCCATGGAAACAGCCAAAATTCCCACCAGGATTTCCTGCTCTGGAATTTGGCCCTGGCCTGGAGATGCTTCTTCCAGGCAAAGGGACAAGGGGCGGCTGCACCCCAAGCTCTCCCTCATCCATTGGGACAGCCGTGATCCCATCCCTCAGGATCTCCCTGGCCCAACCTCATTCAGCTCCATCTTTCCCATCCTCTCCAGCCGCATTCCCTGGACAAAGCAGGATTGTGATCACCGCTCCCTCTCCTCCGAATTCACACTCCATGGCTGATAATCCCTCTGCTCTCCCGGTAATTCCGCATCCCTAATGGGATTAATGGATATCTCCCTCTTCCAGCCCTGATTCCAGGCACTGATTCCCGACACTTCCCCCTCCCACAGAGAGGATGTGTGGGGCTCTTCCCTTAATCCCGATCCATCTCCATGGGACTGTTCCTTTAATCCCAATCCATCTCCATGGGGCTCTTCCCTCCATCCTGATCCATCTCCATGGGGTTCTTCCCTTCATCCCAAACCATCCCCGGTCTGCTGGGAAATCCCTGCTAATTAACACCTTTCCCTCTCCCAGCACTTCCAGAGCTCTCCCATTATCCATGTTTGGCTTTTCCCGCTGATCCCAAATATTGACAAAGCAAAACCCCAGCCCTGATTCCTCCTTTAGCTCTGCTTGTGGAATGCTGGCGTTTTTTGGGATCTTTTCCCTCAAATCCGACATTCCAGGGGTTCTCCCACTCCTGAGATGGGGCAAAGCTGGAAAATCAGGAGGAGATTTTTCCATGGCTCCATGTGGTGTCCATGACTCTGCTTTCCCAAATTCATCCCTATTCCCGCATCCATCCCTATTCCTGCTACAAAACTCCCATCCCAAAGCCTGGCAGGACACAGAGAATCCTCAGCCAAACCACACATTCCCATTTCTCATCCCAAATTTCCCTCCTTTTCCTGAAGACCCCAGCCTGACCCCCCAGCCAAGCCAAGGACTGGGATTGGGAATAACAGCGGCAGCCAGACCTTGGAAAAGAGGGACAAACGCCCGGCAGAGCCTCAGATCCTCTGGATGTGCCGGGAGGCCGAGGCTCTGCGTTAATAAAACATAACCAAGCGTGGGATCATCCAATATTCCTTTAATTCAGTGCTCCCGGGAGGGCGGGAAGAGAGGCCGGGAATGCGGGAGGTTTTCCTGCTCAGCGGGGTGGAGAGGAGTGCCCGGGATGTTAAACAGCTGGAAAAGCCCTCCCTCCCCATTCCCATTCCCATTCCCACTCCCATTCCCATTCCCATTCCCATTCCCATTCCCATTCCCATTCCCATTCCCATTTTCCAGGCTGGAAGTGCCCCCATTCCCTTTCTCCAGGCAGGAAGTGCTCTCCATTCCCATTCCCATTCCCATTCTCCAGGCTGGAAGTGCTCTCCTTTCTCATTCCCATTCCCATTTTCCAAGCTGAAAATGTTCTCCATTCCCATCCCCATTCCCACTCTCATTGCCATTCTCCAGGCTGGAAGTTCTCTCCTTTCTCATTCCCATTCCCATTCCCATTCCCATTTTCCAGGCTGGAAGTGCTCTCCATTCCCATTCCCATTCCCATTCCCATTTTCCAGGCTGGAAGTGCTCTCCATTTCCATTCCCATTCCCTCCTTCCCCCCAAGATAAAAGAATGATAAAAGCATGGAGCAGATCCAGAGTGTGATCCATGGAAACCAAGAACAGCAGGAACACCCCGACCACCCCATTGCCCAAGCTCTCTCTCTCCCACCATGGAATCTCCCAGATTTTCCTGCCCTAAATAAAAAACAACCCTGCAAATTCCAAGGAATGGGAAGATTTAATTGGGGAAGCGCTTCCCGGAGCTCCTCTCGCCTTCCCATCCCTGCACTAATTACAGTAGAAATTCGGGAGGAATCCAAACAATCTCCACTCCTCACAAAGCGCTTCCCTACAGAAAAAAAAAAGCTGGAATAATGCAGGGAGATGCAAACAGAACTTCAAAAGGGTCACCAGGAGCTGGCGTTTATGGAAAACGTCTCATTATCCAATTCCAAAGGGAAGGACTCCGAGTGGAGCCGGAGCGCTGGAGGCTTTTCCATGCAGGATGGGCTCTCTGGGACCCTTGTTCCTGGTGGGAATTGCATCCTTTGGATCTTTTCTGGAACAGGATCTGCCCATTGCCTGGTGCTTTTCCAGAAGCAGATCCAGCCTCGTATCCCTCATGGAAAATCCCATTCCCCGGCAGATCCAGCATTTCCATCCCGCATGGAAAACCCCATTCCCCAGCAGATCCAGCCTGTTACCCCACATGGAAAATCCCACACAGTGGATCTATTTTCATCCATCCATCCATCCATCCATCCATCCATCCATCCATCCATCCATCCATCCATCCCTCCCCTATGGAAAATCCCACTCCCCAGCAGCTCCCTGGGAATATTTCGGGCTCCTTGGCCTTTCCCAGCCCCCCAAACCCTCCCACCCCTCTCAGAGTCACGGGGTCCTCCTGCAATCCAACATTCCCTGCTTTATTTTTAGGAGGAAAGCCAGGAAAGCAGCCAAATTCCACCCCCGGATCTCGGGATGTTCCCGGAGCTGCAGAGGGTGGAATGGCAGAGCCTGTGTTGCCACATGGATCCCGCGTTCCCACGTGGATCCCGTGTTCCCACGTGGATCCCGTGTTCCCACACTTTGTGTGGCTCCATCCGCAGGGAATGGGGGCGGCCAGGCCTAAAAAAAGGAGGAAGATTCTCCATGGAGCAGCAGGAGAATCCCAAATCCTGGTCCAGGAATCCAGGCTTGGAATCTTCCAAAGCCTTGGAGCCGGAGCTTTGGAATGCTCTCTCCAGAGGGGCAAAGCTGGACTGGGAATTTCCATCCCATCAAAACCCCTTCCCAGGCAATTCCCATCCAATCCATGGGGTTTTTCCAAAGGAAAGACACAGCCATGGAGAACTCGGGATGAGGAAGGGGAACACCTCCACAAGAGGCTCACAGGGAGCCCATCCGCATCCCCTTTATCCCAAAATTGGGATGATCCCGAGGATTTGGCTGGAATTTGCTGAGCTGGATTCTCTGTGCCCCTCTCCTGCTGTCCCAGTCCCGCCAGGAAGAGCCGGAGATTCCCAAATCCATGCCAGGACATCCCATGGTGACCATCACTGGCCAAAAATGTCCCTTCTGTCACTTCCTTCCTTTCCAGGTCCCAGCTCCAGGAGCAATTCCCACCTTGGGACCAGCCTGGCACGAGCGGCCTCCAAAGCAATGTTCTACCCATAAATCCGGGTTTATCCATGGAATTCATCCCCCAAAAAAAGCATTTCCATGGACTGGAGACCACGAGGAAGCAGATCCCTCCTCACCCTTCCTCCCACCCATCCCTCTGATCCCAAACTCCCCTCACGAAGCCTCTCCCTGGATCCAGCCCTTCCCGGGAAAGATCCTTCGAAAAGGGACAAGGAGGTGGAAAAGCAGGAGATGCATCCCAAAGGAAGATGCCCAGCTCCTGCTTTCCCTATCCTGGCCGGATGGGAAGCAGCTCCAGGATTTATCCCCGAGCACAAGGAGATGGAAAGGGGCTTTTAATCCCCTCTTCCTGGATAATATTGACCAAGGAATTACAGGAATGGGAAATTATTCCAGAGTTTTGGGAACAAATTCCCTGCCTCCCCTGCTCCAGGTGGGATTTTCTAGACGGAGAAGATCTCCCAGCACCAGAGGAGCCAAAATGTGTGGCCTGGAGGCCAGGAAGGGCCTGGTGGTGCCACATTCCCACTTCCATTCCCTTTACCAGGAATTGTGGGGTTTCCTGGCATTTCTCCTCGGAGCTGAATCCCAGCTGGAAGTGGGAACGAGGCACCTTCCCCGATCCAAAGGCTTTGGAGAGCCCCCAGTCCCTAATTTGATAAAACCAACAATTCCAAAGAGGGAACAACAGCCGCGGGTTGTTATCCCTGCCTTTGGAATCCGCCCGCCCTTGGCGCTCCCGCCGGATCCGGGCCCCGGCGCGCTGAAAACAAGCCCGTGATTGACGGCTTATTTTGGGGAAAAAAAAGAGGGGAAAAGTGGGAAGCAGAGAATGGAATGGGAGCGCCAGCCACGAGCTCGGAACGAGCCCGGCAGCGCCGCGCAAGCAAACAAAAGGGCACAGAGAGCAGCTGGGTCGGGAAGGGTTCCAGCCCCATCCGTCAGCTGCATCCCTCCCGCCGGGATTCGCCAGCCGGGAATTCGCACGGCTGGAGCTGCCTCCCAAAATCAAGGATTTGGGAGCCCCTTCCCACGTTTTGCCTCCCTGTGGGGTCTGAGGGCAGAGCTGGATGTGGTGGGGCTGAAGTCGAGGATTTGTCTTGAAAAATTGGGGAAAATCCCAAAAAATCCCATCACTGGGAGCTGCGAGGTGGTGATGCTGCTTCATCCCCTCACACCTATTCCAGGTGGGAATTCGTGCCCATTCCCGGCCATCCAGGGTGAGCTCCCAGCTCCATTCCCAGCTCCCTGTGGAGCTTTTCCCTCAGCAAGAACTGCCGGAGCCTCGGGAAGATCCTGGGCTCTGCTCAGCCGGATTCCCACTAAAATCCCACTCTTATCCTGACAGCTTTTCCTCAGCAGATCCCAGAGCACGAGGTGAGAGCTGGTCAAGCATTCCCAAGCCAAGGAACTCCCAGCAGGAAAGAGAATTTTGGTGGGAAAAAGCTCTGTGGGGTCTGAGCACAGAGCTGGTTGTGGTGGGACTGAAGTCGAGGATTTGTCTTGGAAAATTGGGGAAAATCCCAAAAAATCCCATCACTGGGAGTTGCGGGGTGGTGATGCTGCTTCATCCCCTCACACCTATTCCAGGTGGGAATTTGTGCCCATTCCCAGCCATCCAGGGTGAGCTCCCAGCTCCATTCCCAGCTCCCTGTGGAGCTTTTCCCTCGGCAAGAGCTGCCGGAGCCTCAGGAAGATCCTGGGCTCTGCTCAGCTGGATTCCCACTAAAATCCCACTCTTATCCCGAGAGCTTTTCCTCAGCAGATCCCAGAGCACGAGGTGAGAGCTGGTCAAGCATTCCCAAGGCAAGGAACTCCCAGCAGGAAAGAGAATTTTGGTGGGAAAAAGCCATCACAGGAAACATCTCCGTGGGAAGGGACAGCTGGTGGGATCATCTGGATGCTCCAGAACCACCCATGGATTTGGGATGCAAGGTCCAGGCAAGGCCTGGAAGTGTTTGGAGGAGCCTCCAGGCTTCCAGACCTGGAAAAGTCCCGGAGTGGCCCACGGGAATCTCCTGAAGTTTGACAAGAGCGGGGCGATCCCGGGATGGATCCAGGCTGGGATGAGCACAGGGAGCAGCCCTGGGAGAAGGACCTGGAGCGGGACAATCCCAGGATGGATTCAGACTGGAATGAGCACAAGGAGCAGCCCTAGGAGAAGGATCTGGAGGAGATCAACCCTGGGATGGATCCAGGCTGGGAGAAGGACCTGGAGCAGGACAATCCCAGGATGAATCCAGGCTGGGATGAGCACACGGAGTAGCCCTGGGAGAAGGACCTGGAGTGGGGCATGGAAACCTCCCAAGTCTAGGGCTGATCCCAGAGCAGGAAAACGGGGAATTCTGCCCTCTGGAGCAAGTCCAGAGGAGGCTCCAGGATGATCCAAGGAAAGGCTGGGAGAGTTGGGAATGTCCAGCCTGCAGAGAAGAGAAGCTTTGGGTTGACCCAATTTTGGCCTTCCAGAACCTGAAGGAGCCGACAGAAACAGTGGAAAAGATCTCTTCAGAAGGGCCTGGAGTGACAGGACACAGGGAATGGCTGCACAATTCCAGAGGGAAAACTGAAATTAATTTTTGGGAAGGAATTCCTGGTTGTGAGGGAGGTGAGGCCCTGGCACAGCTTTCCCAGAGCAGCTGTGGCTGCCCCTGGATTCCTGGGAATGTCCAAGGCCAGGTTGGACGGGGCTTGGAGCAGCCTGAGACAGTGGGATCTGTCCCTGGCCGTGGAATTCCCACCCAAAGCATCCCAGGATTCCAAGGCTGAGCCCATGGATGGAGCTGGGAATATCTGACAGCCTGCACAGGGCAGGGGCTGCCCAGCTCCAGGATCAGGATTCCTCATCCCAGGGCACGGACGTTCCCAAGCCAAACCCTACAACATCCTCGGGATTCGTTTTTGGGGGATGCCAACAATCCCAAAGGAATTTGGGCTTGGGGGACTTTGGAAACGCTCTGGGAGCAGCCCCAGGAGCTTTTCCAGGGAGAAATAAAGCTGGGAATGTCTCCCCTTCCCGAAGATTATCCTGGAGAGACACAAGGAGAGGGAAGATCCTCGCCGGAGCCGCGGCTTTTTCCCGAGCTCTGGATTGGAAGTGGAGGCTCCAAAACGCAGCTGGTGGGAGGAGGGAAATTGGGCTAATTGGGAAAGGGCAATTAGCGCAGCGAGGGGGATTTTCCAAAGGGGCTGCGCGGCCTGGATTTACCTGGAGAGGCTCCGTGGGAACTCGGGATTCGTGGAAATGGGAGGGAAAACTTCCAGAAAAGAGCCGAACGCAGGATTTGATGGGGAAAGCGTGAACAGGAAAGGATGGTGGGAATGTGGGGTGGATTTTTGGCACCTGCAGGTGAATTAATGCAGGATTTCACCCCTGCTCCTCCTTCTCCCTCATTCCCCAGGACACAATTCCCACCAAATTCCTCCTTCCATTAAAAAGAAACACGAGCAGGTGCCTCCCACCACCCTGGGGAAAGCCCCACGCTGGGTTTTCCCCCCGAAAAATGAGGGGAAATCGCCTTTTCCAGGCTGGAAAAATGATCCACCTGAGGGGCTCCCTGTCTGCCAGAAAAACCTCCGGGGGGAACGCAGAGGGGAGAGAATTCCAGCTAAATCCCCAGCTGCAAAGGGCTGTTCCCAAGCTGGGTTTTTCAGGAATATCCCCAAGGACAGCTCCCTGCAAAGCCCAGGAGCTTCAAACACTTGAATTTTCCATTTATTCTTTTTTTCCCCCACTGGGGTTGAGAAGCAGAAGCCGAAGCAAATCCCACCGGGATAAAGCCGCTGGAAATCTCCAGGAACTCGACACTTTGATCCCTCCCAGGGCGCTGAACCAGCCCCGAACGAGCCCTTTATGGGGCCGTGTTTCAGACGGGGCTTAACGAGCCAGCCCCGATCCCAGAACCCACGGATCAGGGAAAAAGGGAGCTTTTCCAGCTTTTCCAGTTTTTCCAGCCCCTTTTCCAGGCACTCCTCTCCTTTTCCATGGTCCAGCGCTGCCTCCTCCGCGTGGCCTCGTTTTTCCCTCCTGACGGCTCCTTAACCCACTTAGCCCCGGCCCCGGCGGCTTTTTTTGGCAAAAAGGGAGAGGTTGAGCCGGGGACAAAGAGGGGGAAAAAAAGCTGGAATAGCAGCGGTGATGCTCCCGGAGGGCTGGAAAACACCTCGGGAATGATCCCGGCTGCGCTCGGGGTCACCAAAGGGCTTTTCCTGAGCGGGGGAGGGATGCAGAGCAGGGTTGGAAATCCCCCCCCCAAAAAAAAAGCTTCCCAGGGATGATTTGTGGGGTGGGAAGTGATTCCAGCGGATTCCTGGGGGATCCTCCGGGATGCGGGTGAGGAGGTGGATGAGGGGACAATAAAAGCAGGCAAAAATCTCAAAATAAAAGGGTTTTGGGGACACAAAAAAGGGGATGGACAGCGGGGAGTGGGGCCGTGCCCGCCTGGATCTTCCCGGGGTCTGCATCCCTTGGATCGCTCTCCAGCCGGGATGGGGAGGGCACGGCGGCGGCTCCAGCCAAGGGTGCTGTCAGCCAGGAAAAGGCCATCTGCCCTCGGAAATTCGGGAATGGCGAGCGCTCTGCCCCCCCAAATTCGGGAACAACGCTCTGCGCTCCCCCCAAATTCGGGAGCAGCTCAGCCCCCGCTGCCCCGAGCAAAGGGAGGCGCCCCCAACCCGGGATTTGTGGCTGGCTGGTGGGAAAACAGAGCTCGGGATGGGATTTTTGGCACAGCCCAGGGGGGGATCACAGGATTCCGGGGTGACCCCAAAATGAGCACAGGGACGGCTTCCATAGGGAAGGAGGTGCCGAACACGGCGGGTCCTCGGGATGCAGCCAAGTTCCAGTGGGGTTTAGGAGCCCCAATCCAGCTCGTGGATGCCCAAACCCAAACAATTCCCGACGCCGGATCCATCACTGCCTAACCCCCAACCCCTCCGGGCTCCCCGAGCTCCTCCAAGCCCTTCACAAACCAACTTTGCTCCCATTTTTCCCCCTCACAAACAGAGATTCCCCCGCAGCCGCTCTCAGGAAATCAACAGCACGAGAGCAACCGCCCGATCTGCGGCGAGAAGAAAAAAAAAGCAGGAGAGAGGCAGGAAAAATGATCCCTGCGCCAGTGACAGACAGCTGGAGCTCCGGGAAAGCCGGGGGGATGCGTTGTTCCTCGGAAATTGTCTATCCATGACCTTAAAACGGCGGCGGAGGAGAGCGGGGAGGGGAGGCGAGGCAGCCGGCGCTGGGTTTGGCACAAGTTCCCCCCTTTTTCCCCGAGCAGGTTTTTATTCATCCCGCTGCTGGGATGCTCGGGGTGCTGGGGAAGGGGGCTCGGAGCCCGGCAGGACCCGAACGCCGCGGTCAAGGGAAGGAAAGGAGGGGTTCAGGGAATTCTTTTCGCGAGCTGGGGCTGCGCGGTGCCCGAGGGATGGATGGGGAGCAGGCGGGGAAGAATCGGCTCCTTTGTGTGGAGCTGGCCCCGCGCAGCCCCGCAGAGCCCTGCAGCGCCCGCCGGCGCTTCCCGGAGAGCACAAAGTCCATTAAAAATCCAAAAAAAAAACCCAAAAAAAAGCCAAAATAAAAATGGGGAGATGCGGAGCAGGCTGCGCTCGCTCCTCCATCTCCCGGCGCCTGGAAAAGCTCCCGCTTCCCGGGGCTCGGGAAGGAACGGTCACCTGAGACCTCCCGAGCGGGAATTGGGGGAAAAAAAGAGGGAATTCGCCTCAAATGGACACGGAATGAAATCCCACGGGTGGCCCTGTGGGGTGCGAGGAGGGCGAAGTTTCCTTCCCCGCGCAGTTTCCCCTCCCCGGAGCCCCGGGTTTGGGGCTGGAGCGGGGAGTCCCGGGGTTTTTGGGAGCTGCAATCCCCCAGGAGAGCGGGAATTTGGGGGATGCTGCTCCTTGCTCGGGATTTGGGCATCCCAAAGGGGCAGGAGGAGCTGCGACCCCCCCAAAAACGGAGCTCGTGGGGGTCCCCAAAGCACGGCCCCCTCTCCGTGGATGGAGCGGGGCTGGGCTGCGCAGCCGGAGCGGGGAAAGGGGACACGGGGTGGCCCCATGGGTGAGAGCCCCGGCCCCCCGCGCCCCAAAAACGGCGCCCCATGAACGGCTCCACCCCAGTGCCCGGCTCAGGGTTTGGCAGCAGTGCCCGGGTAGGGGGTGCCCCATTAAAACCCTCCTCTTTAGGGGGTACCCCATTAAAACCTCCTTCTGTAGGGTGTGCCCCATTAACAGAACCCACACCAGTACCGCGATAGGGGGTGCCCCATTATCGGATCCCACACCAGTGCCCGGTTATGGGGTGCCCCAATAACAGATCCCACACCAGTACCGAGTTATGGGGTGCCCCATTAACAGCTCCCACACCAATACCGGGTTATGGGGCGCCCCATTATCAGATCCCGCACCAATACCAGGTTATGGGGTGCCCCATTATCAGACTCCACACCAATACCGGATATGGGGTGCCCCACTAACACCTCCAGACCCCGATACCGAACCCCAATTCCCCACTCCAAACCCGTTCTCCTCTCCGTGGGTGCCCCCCTACCCCCCAATCACCCCAAACCCCAGGGTGGGGGCGCCGAGCCCCGAACCCGCCCCGTGACCGGAGGGGTGCGGTGATCCCCCCATCCCTCCCGCGGCCCCGGGGGTGTCCCTGGGGGGTCCCCCCATCCCTCCCGCGGCCCCGGGGGTGTCCCTGTCCCCTCGGGGGGGGGTGACACTCACCCAGCGCCAGGTGCCGCAGGTGCCAGAGCAGCAGCCACAGGGGCAGGGGGCTCATGGCGCGCATGGTGCCCGCGGGAGCGGCTCAGCGGGGCCCCCGCGCCGGGCGCCGGGCGGGCATCGCGCCGGGCACCGCCAGGGGCACGGCCCGGTCCGGTCCGGGAGGGGATGGGAGGGGGCTGAACCCGGCCCGGTCCGGTCCGGGAGGGGGCTCAGCCCGGTCAGGGGGGGTGCGGGAGGGGGCTCGGCCCGGTTCGGTTCGGGAAGAGGCTCGGCCCGGCGGTGCCCCCCCGGTGCAGCAGCTCCGCCGCCGCCGCTGCCGCCCTTAAGCCGATTTGGAGCAGCCGGAGCCGAGCGGGGCTGGAGCGGCCGCCCCCGGCCCCCCCCGGGCTGAGCCCGCCCCCGACCCGGCCCCCGGGAGGGGCTGAGGGGGGCGGGGAGGAGAGGGGGGCGGGGAGGGAGCGGGG
>JAWMQZ010000078.1:1693219-1735926 GCA_035584835.1 Tangara arthus
CTGTTATCAGCAATGTCCCCTCCCGAGGGAGGTGTGAATGTGGTCACTCAGAGAGAGAGATAAGGCAAACTGCCCACCTGACAAAGGTAATCTGCCATACAGATGGTAATGGAAAACATCTTGCATTGCAATCTTCAACACCTGTGAATCCAGAGGCTGGTGGGAACTCCCTTGGAATGCCCCGGGGAATTCCCAGCCTTGGGAAGGGAGGGAATGAGTGGGGAATGCTGCTCCTGCCTCATCCAAACGATTATTCCCCGTTTTTTTCTGTGGGAATCCATAAAATCAAAAAATTTTTAAAAGTTTGTAAAAAACGAACCTCAGTTACGACAAAATTGTAAACGGTACTAAAACATAAAAAAAAAAAAAATACAAACTGTAGAAAAAATATGAAAAATAAAACAATATAAAAAAATATAAAAAATAAAACCTGTGTAGTTTAACTTCCTAAGTTAGTTACAAAAAATTTCTCTAACAAAATTAAACTTATAAATAAAACTCTGTACATTATCTCTTATAAAAAAACATTATATTCAAAAAGAAGCAAACATTGTTTTAACCAAAACTATGCATACTTATGTTAATTAAATAAAATCACTATCAATATACTTTTATGTTATTAACTAAAACAAATATTGAGTATGTCGAAACATTAAATTTCTTTAACTTGCTACCAAAATAACAAACTACTCACATCTCTACATCAACCAAATCATGTAATAAAATTAATACTAAAAAATAAACAACTCTAAACACTTTCCTAACAAACCCCATCCCATTCAAATCTCTGTATAAACTACCAACATTTCCCATAAATACAGATTTTCCCGCATTCCACTCCAAAGCTGGATCCCTTCACTCCCTAAAAACCCAATCCTTGTTTTTCAGATGGAGCTGGTGCCCTCCTGTCCTTCCCAGATTCCCAAGGGATCAATCCAGCCTGGAAAACCTGTCCTGAGCCTCATTCCAGGTGTCCCTTGGGAACAGCCGGAATCCAGGGCAGCACATTCCAGGTGAGGCTCCTCCATCGGCCCTCGGAGATGGGAATTTGGGCCAAAAAACACTCCCAAGAGAAAAATTTTGCAGTTTCTCTTTTTTTCCCCAACCTTTCCAGAGCAAATCCAGGGGCTAAGTCCCAAATGTGAGAGGAAAATCCCAAATTAGAGAAGAAAATCCCAAATTTGGCAAGAATGTCCCACATTTTGGGGAGAAACTCCCAAACTTTGGGGAGAAACTCCCAAAGTGGAAGAGAAAACCCCAAATTTAGGGAGAAAGTCCCAAATTTTGGGAAGAAAGTCCCAAATTCAGGGAGAAAATCCCAGAATGAAAGACAAAGTTCCAAATTTTGGGGAGAAAGTCCCAGATTTGGGATAACCAGGAATTTATTCCGAAGCGTCATCCTGGGGAGCAAACCCCAAGGAGGAAGTTTTGACGGAACATCACCTCGGACAAATTCCAGGAATTTTGGAGCAGGAAATCCCTTCTGGAATGGGGTTTGGAAAGGCAGAGCAAACGAAAAATGGGAGGATTGGGATGAAAAATTCTCTGGTGAAAAAATCCGGGAAGGGCACCGGGAAAATCCAAGAGTGGGAGTGAGGAAAGGCCAGGGAATATCCAGTGCTCCCAGAGCTGAGCCAGCCACCGGCTCAACCACCGGAAAAAATCCAAGGAGATGGAAAAAACTGAGGAATAGGGATGGAGAAAGAAGGGAAAACTCGAGGCTCCCAAAGAATTTGGAATTTTAACCGGAATTTCCCTGGAATTGAGGGGATGAAGGATGGAGTTGCGTTCCCTGTGAAGTCCCATGGGATTTTTTGGGATTGATCTGGTTCTCTGGTGGAGAAGCCTAGAAAAAAGCGGGAAAAAGGGGGAATATTCCCAATTCCAAACAAGGTCTGGTGAAGGGTGAGGAGTTGGAGCTGAGCCCCAAAATTCCTGCCTGGATGTGGGAAGTGGATTTGGGATTTCAGCCGGATTTGGGATTTCATCCCACAATTTGGGGAGTGAGGAATAAATGGAATTTATCCTGGAGGGATCCAGGAAGCCACATGGGAACAGGGGGTTGGTTTTTTGGGAAGAAGGGCTGGAAGAGCTGGTTTGGGAATATTTAAGGATAAAACAGGATCAGTGCCTGGATGTGGAATTTTTGGGATAGAGGGGAAGGATGGGGGAACTTAAGCCCGGGTCTGCAGTGCTGGCACTTAGCAGCTCCTGAAAATTCCCAGAAATTCCCAAAAATTCCCAAAAGTTCCCCAGAATTCCCCAAAATTCACAAAAAATCCTTAAACTCATCATTCCATGCTCAGAGCCACTTCCAAGGGGGAATTTTCCAGGGCAAATCCCCAAAAAAACCTGGTTGCAGCACCAGCCAAAGGGAAAAACCCCTCAGAGCATTTTCCGGCCCCAAATCCCACCCATGGAATGCTCTCCCATCCCAACGGACACAGGGACAGAGGGAAAACCCCTTGGAAAAGTGGGAACAGCTCCTCACGGGCCTGAGGCTGCTCCCCCCAAAAAAGTTGGGATTTTAGGAAATTTTAGGATATTTCGGACATTTTTTGGGAGCATCCCTGGCTTTGCACAGGTCCCTCCTTCCTGCTGCTTGTTTTTCCTGGTTTTTCATGGAATTTTTTCCCCGCAGGTGACGCAAGGTCCCCAAGCCTGGCCCCACTGCCATCTCATCCCGGAGATTTCCATGATTTTTTTCGGGATGTCCATCCCAATCCTTCCCTTCCCAAGGCCTCTCGGGTCCTCTTTGTTTCCAGGGCCGGAGCTTCCAGGAGCCGATCCTGGGTTTATCCCGGATATTTCCATAGGTAACAGGACAATGCGTTCATTTTTCCTGGAAAATCGCTCATTTAGGGGAATTCCTTGGGAATTCAGATATTTCTGCCCTGAGCACTGGAATATTCCCAAACTGGGAATGCTGCTGGGAGCTTTTCCAGCTCCACCTCCATCCCCAAACCTTGGGAAGAGCCAAGGCCAGGAATGCTCAGCGGGATCAGCGGGATGGGACAGGTCCCTGGAGCCTCCAGGAACGCGGCAGGAGCGGATCCAGCGGGATTCCCACACCCGGCGCCGGGATGAGCGGCTTTTCCAAACATTTCCCACCCCAAAGGCGCGGGAGCAAACAGAGCTGGGGCTGCACAAGCAGAGATGCCGTGGGATGGATCCCGGGATATTGACACTCCTGGAAAAAACAATCCCACATTCCCAGCTGGCACCTCCATCATGGCTCATCCCTGATTCCCAAATTCCCATCCATCCCACATTCCCAGCTGGCACTTCCATCATGGCTCATCCCTGAATCCCAAATTCTGCCCCATCCTACATTCCTGGTTTGGCTTCCCATTGGGGAATTCCTGCTGCATCCACAGCCCGGAGGGATCACTCTGCTTCCTTTGGGAATTCCGTATTGTGGAGGGATTGTTCCACTTCCTTTGGGAATTCCCGACACATCCATAGCCCAGAAGGATCACTGCTCTTCCTCTGGGAATTCCAAAGCCTGGAGGGATTGTTCCACTTCCTTTGGGAATTCCATATCCTGGAGGGATCACTCCACTTCCTTTGGGAATTCCAAAGCCTGGAGGGATCGCTCTGCTTCCTTTGGGAACTCCTTCCGGGAGGAGGTGCCAGTGCTGCTGCTCAGGAATTTGGGAATTGCTGTCAAATCCTGCCCTGATGCTTTCATCCCGGCGCCTTCCCATCTTTCCATCTCCCTTCTTCCCATTTTCCCATCTTCCCGTCTTCCCATATTTCCATCTTCCCATCGCTGTGGGAGCAGCCAGAGTAGGAGCTGGGATCCACGTGGAAGTGTCAAAATTCCAGTGGGATGAATCCAGGAGATTCCCAGTGCCTCCTTCTCCATGGAAAGCAACGTTTGGATCCCATCATAGGATCCTTGGAGTTGGAAAATCCCTCCTGGATTTTCCCATTCCGGCGGTTCCTGTGGGAGCTGGGATGGTTGGGCTGCTCCGGGCTGAGGAGGAAGCAGGAATAAGGCAGGAAAACTGGGATCCTGAATCCGGCCGGTTTTCCCTTCTGTCTCTTCCTGATCCTCCCATCCCTGCTCCACCTCCGGGCACCAGGAGTGGGATGAGCCAGGGATTGTGGATCCTGGGAAAGGAATTTAATAAATATGGAAATGGCTGCTCCTCGGGCAGGAGAATGAGGGAATGAGGGATTGGATCCATCCAAACACCTGGAAAAGAGGCGGAGGAAGCAGGGCTGGGAAAAACAGGAAAAACGGGATCTGAGGACGACAAGGAAGATTTTCTTGGGAAATGAATCCGAACCATTGCACAGAGGAAGGGAAATAATCCGGAAAAGAGATCCAAAATCCGGAAAATATATCCCAAATCTGGAAAATAGATCCCTAATCCACAAAATGCATACAAAATCCAGAAAATATGTCCCAAATCCACAAAATAGATCCCAAATCTACAAAATAGATCTCAAATCTGAAAAACAGATCCCAAATTCACAAAATCAATCCCCAATCCACAAAATACATCCTAAATTCAGAAAATAGATCCCAAATCTGGAAAATAGACCCCCAAATCCATAAAATGCATCCCAAATCCATAAAATATATCCCCAATCCACAAAATAGATCAAAAATCCAGAAAATATATCCCAAGTCTGAAAAATACATCCCAAATCCAAAAAATACATCCCAAATCCAGAAAATACATCCCAAATCCACAAAATAAATCCCAAATCCAGAAAATAGAGATCCCAAATCCACAAAACGCGGTCACATCCCAGCTTTTTACCAAGTAAAGTTTCACCCAGGGATTTTTCCAGCATTTCTGACTCCTCCTCCAGGACCTCCTGATTCTTCACCCTTCCCCTATCCCAGATTTCCCAGGTTCAGAATTCCCGAGCTCCAGGCTCTGCTCCTGGATCAACAAATCCAGGTCGTGGCCCTTTGGAGAGGGCTTTTTGCAGGACAAGGAGCTTTGGGAACATTTCCCCCACGGAATAAATCCCAATTTTCCCTCCAGGGCAGCCAGGAAAATTCCTCGGGAATTTACCTGCAGCCAACAATTTTCCCAGCTTTCCCCGCAACCAACAGTCCAAAGAATTCCTGGAATGTGCCACCACCACCACCACCACACGGCATTGCCAAATTCCATGGGTGACTCCCGGATCCAGGCGCTCCACATCCCATGGGATCATCTTTTCCAAGAGATGGGAAGGAGCTGAGGAGATCCTGGATTTCCCGGGATCCAATCCCAGGAAACACCCAGGAGCTCCAAAAGGATGGAGAAGAGGAGGAATTTCCATTTTTAGGCGGAAAATCGCCTGGAATTTCCAACTTTGGAGCTTCACCGGAGGACGGGACTTGCCTTGGATGGGTTTTAGAAGGAATTTCTCCATCCTGGGAATGTTCGGTTGTTGGGAAGCTCTGGAGTCATTATCTCCACACAATTTAATTAAAGTCTGGCGTTAATGACACAATGGCCACTAATTAATTAAATTAATTTAATTAATTTAAATAATTTTTAATTAATTTAATTAATTCTCGCTCCCGCACAGGAGATTTGGGGGGGTGGGGGGGATTTTTTTGGCTGGGAAGCAAAATTGAATTCCAGCCCTGGAAGAACAGGGGGTCATCGGGAAGCAAAGGGATTTGGGAATGCGTGGGGAGCATCCAGGATTGGGAACTGGGAATGTTTCTGGGAATACTGACTGGGAATCAGGAATATTGGCAGGAAACTGGGAATACTGACTGGGAATATTGTCTGGAAACTGGGAATATTGACTGGGAACACTGACTGGGAATATTGTCTGCAAACTGGGAATATTGACTGGGAACTGGGAATCTTGGCTTGGAACTGGGAATATTGACTGGGAATACTGACTGGGACCTGGGAATATTGACTGGGAACTGGGAGTATTTCTGGGAACCAGGAAAATCAACTGGGAACTGGGAATCTTGCCTGGGAGTTGGGAATATTGGCTTGGAACTGGGAATATTGACTGGAAATATTGACTGGGAACTGGGAATATTGTCTGGGAATTGGGAATACTGGTTGGGAAGCGGGAATGTTGGTGGGACAAAGCAGCACCAGGCAGGGACAAGAAACAGGGACATCTCCAGCTGGTTCCATTGCCACCTGGTCATGGAAAGAAGGGAACAGGCTGTGACGAATCTGGAATTCTTTGGGATGGGTTGGGAAGGACCTGGAAGCTGATCCCGTTCCAATCCACTTCCCATGATCCCAGGCTGCTCCAAGTCCTGTCCAGCCTGGCCTTGGGCACTTCCATGGATCCAGGGGCAGCCACAGCTGCTCTGGAATTCCATCCCAGGGCCTTACCACCCTCCCAGGGAAGGATTTATCCCAATTTTCCCATCTAACCCAGCCCACGGAGTCCTGGAATTCTTTGGGTAGGAAAAAATCAATCCCAGGGTGCTCCAAGCCCTGCCTTTGGACACTGCAGGGATGGAGCAGGCCCAGATTCCCTGGATAAGCTGTGCCAGGGCCTCCCCATCCTGCTTATTCCTCCAGTACCAAGCAGGAATTTTGGGATGCAGCAGAACTTTGGGATACAAACAATTCCAGCCGCTCCAATCGCGGCACAGAATCCAGGGATGGAGTTTGCCGACAGAAGATGAAACTCCTTGGAACGACACCGAAATCTGCTTTTTCCTCCCAAAATAACTTCCCACGCCGCAGCCCAGCTCCGAGCTGTCACTTCTTTGGGAAAAATCCCTCTCCGCCTCAATCCGGCTCTTTCCAGCGGAATTATTCCCGCTCAGAACCGCCGTGGCTCCCAACGCTCCGCGGCGATTTCAGCTCCGCGCTTCCGCCTCGTCAGCAGAGCAGGGATTTGGGAATTCTGCTTTCCCTCCCTCCCTCCTGCCCAGCTTTCGGCTGCTGGGAGATTTCCCGGCTTTCAGCCTCAGCTTCCCTGGAATTTGGAGATAACGAGGCCCAAATTCCTTTGATCTCTCGGATTCCGACACCCCCGGTTCTGCTGCTCCTCCTAAATCCACGTGGGGGGAATTAAACATGGAATTTTCTCATCCCAGGGTGGAGTCTGGAAGTTTTCCAGGGGTCCAGGAAAGTTCTGCAGCTTTGAGAAAACCCCCAGAATTTTTTGGGTCCGTTTTTTACGGATTCTCCCCCTGGATATCCAAATAAATCCCCACATTCCAAAGGGTTTTTTTGTGGGGAATCTCCAGAAGATCCCATTTTCCCACAAGGAAACCAGACTTGGGAAATCTGGGAATGGTTATTTTGTGTAAGTGTCAAAAACTCCCGGAAATTCCAGCTGCTCCAAGCCTGGAATTGCCATCCCAGACATCCCTAAAAATCCAGGTTTGTCCCAGCTGATGGATGAGGAATCCTCACTCAAAGGCTTCAAATATCCATGAAATATCCCAAAGTTTGGGGGACAGGGGGGAAAATCCCGCAGGATGCTTTTCCCAGCGGTGGGACCTTGACTGGGAATGTTGCAAAGACATCCCGGAGAATTTGCATCCATGATTTTCCTCCTCCTCCTCCTCCTCAGCCATCTGCTCCCCTGGAATGGCTCCTGCTCCTCGGGGAGAAGTTTTGCAAGGTTGGAAGGAGCTGGAAAAGCTGGGATGGGAGGAGGAAGAGCCCTGGGAGGGGTTGGGAAGGGAGGGACGGAGGCGCCCCAAGGCCTTTTCCACAGGGATTGTCCCAGGTTGGACATGGAGAAAAGGCAAAGGAAAAAAATGAGGGGAAAAGGAGGAAAAAAAAGAAAAAAAGAAGGAGGGAAAAAGCAGCAGGAAAAAAAGAGTGGGGAAAAAAGTAGAAAACGGAGGGAAGAAAGAACAAAAAAAAAAGAAAAAGGAGGGAAGAAAGATGAAAAAAGGCGGGAAAATGGGGAAGAAAAGGAGGAAAAAGAGGGAGGAAAAAGAGGCAGGAAAATGGAAGAGAAAAAAGGAGGTAAATGGGAAAAAAAAAAAGGAGGAGAAAATGAGGAATGTGTTCATTGCACATTCCAGGGGGTTTTTCCAGCTTTGGGAAGCTCCATAAAAAATCGAAATCCTCAGGAATAAATTAAAATAACACGGAAAAAATCCCAACGGGAGTGGCCAAGCCAGAGTTCCCTGAGGGTTGGAAGAGGAGCCATCCCAAATCCATCCCTTTGAGGCCTCCAGAGCTTTGGGAATTCAGGAGAAGGGACCTGGGGGTGGCTGAGCCGATCCCTCGTGCTCTGAGTCATTCCCAGCCGGATTTAGGAGCGCTCCCACGCGCGTTCCGCGTGTCCCGGCCCACCTGGAACTGCTGACTCAGGATCACTCCCAGTCCCACACGGCCAAATTGGGGCATCGGGAACAGTCCGGATTCCCTGGAAAAGTGGGGGTCCAAGGATGCTCCCACTCCCCTCTGGCTGCACCCCAGGCTGAGAATCCCATGGGATTTTCCCACCCCTTCCCACCAGCCCAACCCCAAATTCCCAGGAACACGAATGCCGTTGTCATCCCAGCACAACGTCACTGCTTTGTGCCTGCAAAATCCCAAAAAAACCCCAAAATTCTGAGAAACGTGAATCCCATTGTTACACTAGCACAAACTCACTGTAAATACTAAAACAACCCAAAATTCCCAGGAATCCGAATCCCATCGTCCTCCCAGTACAACTGTTGATGATTTGCTCCTGCAAATCCCCAAAAAACTCCCAAATTCCCAGGAACACTGATCCCATCATCCTTCCTGCACAAACTCATGGCTTTGTTCTTGCAAAATCCCAAAAAAACCCAAAATTCTGAGAAACACAAATCCCATTGTTATACCAGCACAAACTCACTGCTTTTCTCCAGCAAATCCCAAAAAACCCCCAAAATTCCCAGGAATACGAATCCTGTTGTCTTCCCAGCACAACTTTTCTGCTTTGCTCCTGCAAATCCCTAAAAACCACAAAATTCCCCAGGAATATGAATCCCATCGTCCTCCCAGCACAACTGTTGATGCTTTGCTCCTGCAAAATCCCCAAAAAAAACCCAAATTCCCACCAAAAACTGCCCTGACTACTCCCAAAGCTGCGTCCCATGCCGAGGAATCCCATGGGATCTTTCCACCACTTCCCACCAGCCCAACCCCAAATTCTCAGGAACACAAACCCCATTGTCCTTCCAGCACAACTTTTGTTGCTTTGCTCCAGCAAAATCCCAAAAAAAACCCAAATTCTGAGAAACACAAATCCCATTGTCCTACCAACATAACTTCTCTGCTTTGCTCCTGCAAATCCCAAAAAACCCCAACATTGCCAGGAAAATGAATCCCATCATCCTCCCAGCACAATTTTGGATTATTTTCTCCTGCAAAATCCCCCCAAAAACCCCAAATTCCCACCAAAACCTCTCCTGACCACTCCCAAAGCTGCATCCCAGGCAAAAGAATCCCATGGGATTTTCCCACCACTTCCCACCAGCCCAACCCCAAATTCTCAGGAACACGAGTCCCATTGTCCTCCCAGCATAACTTTTCTGTTTTGCTCCTGCAAATCCTAAAAAAACCCCAAAATCCCCAGGAATATGAATCCCATCGTCCTCCCAGCACAATTTTGGATTATCTTCTCCTGCAAAATCCCCCATAAAACCCCAAATTCCCACCAAAACCTCTCCTGGCTGCTCCCAAAGCTGCATCCCAGGCAAAGGAATCCTGCAGGATTTTCCCACCACTTCCCAACTCCGACCTTTTCTTGCCCAACATCATCATTCCCTTTCCAATTCCAGCTTTGTTCCCTCATTCCCATCTTTCCCAGCCCTTTCCCAACTCCCTGTGGGTGCAATCCCCTAATCCCAATTAAATCCAGTTTGCACCAGGATCCCAAAGTCCTGGAACCCACAGGTTTTTCCTTCAGATCCCTCCAGGTTTCCACAGCTCCCCTCACTCTGGAGATGTTTCCATACAAAATTTGGGAATTCCAGCTCCTCCTGCTCCTTTGCTGCCTTCCTTTCCCAGAATCCTTGACGTGGCACCAGCACAACTTCCAAGTTCCTGCAAAATCCCAAAAAATCCCCGAATTCTCAGGAGCACTGTAGAATCCCATTGTCTCCCAAGCACAACTTCACTGTTTTGCTCCTGCAAAATCCCAAAAAATCCCCAAATTCCCAGGAACGCAAATCCTGTCGTCTTCCCAGTGCAATTTTTGATGCTTTGCTCCTGCAAATCCCAAATAAACCCCAAAATTTCCAGGAACACAAATCCTGTTGTCGTCCCAGCATCCCAACTTCACTTCTTTCCTCCTGCAAACCCCAAAAATCCCCAAATTCCCACCAAAACCTCTCCTCTCCTGCTTTTCCAGCAGCTCCTTCCTTTGGCTTGTCCAGGAACAGATCCAACGGGATCATCCCACACTGGGAAAACCAACCCGACCCCACAACAGGCCTGGAATCGGCAGAAATTCCCCCAAATCCCTCTCGCCACATTCCAGCTGCTCCCTGCATTCCCAGGAGCTTCCAACTCCCACTGCGACTCCCTGGCACCGGTGGATGCAGCTGCTCCCACCTTCCCAAAAAACCCTGGAATTACGTAATCCCACAAAACAGAGCTTTATTTCCAGCCTCAGTAGGATCCCTAGAAATCAAAAAAAAAGGTGGAAAATATTCCCAGTGCGAGGTGGTGATGGAAAAATCCACCCCCAGCTTCCGTTCCAGAGGTTCCTCCTTCAGCTGGAAGGATCCCGCCGGGAATTCTCACCCCTGGATTGGGAAAGGAGCAGCTCCAGAATTTCCAGAGGATCGGGGGGAGCTGCTGCTCTGCTTCCCAAGGTGAGGAACTCTTCCCGATCCCAAAAATCCGTGGGGAGAGGTCAGGTTTCCCTAAAAATGCAATTTTTTCACTGCTGGTGCGTCCAAGGCTGCGTTTTTCCTGGGAAAAGGGAGTTCAAGAAAACGGGGGGAAAAGAAAAAAAAGGGGGGGGGAAGGGGGAAAAAAGCGGGGAAAGGGGGTGTGCTGGTTTTGCATTAGAGCTACCAACAAAAGTAATTTTTTGGTAATTAAAAAAAAAAGTTCATTAAAAAACAGTTAATTAAAATAAAAAAAGTAATTTTTTCTGCAAGGGAAAAAAAAAGGGAGAAAGTGAGAAAAGAGAAAAAATGGAAAAAGGGAAAAAGGAGGGGAAGAGAAAAAAAGGGGAAAAAAGGGAAAAAGGGGGAAAAGGGGGAAAAGGGGGAAAATCTCCATCCACAAGCCTGGATCAAGAGGCAATAGAAAATTCCCGGGGAAGGTCGAAAATCAAGGCTGGGAAACCAAAGGAAAGGGCAAAAAATATTTACATTTCTCCCAAAACGCCACAGAGAAGGAGAAAAACCAGGAAAAAACCCTCAGGAAATATTCCAACCCTCATTCCCAAAGGACATCCAGCTGAAGTGGGATGGGGAAGGGCTGGGAGATCAAAGTTGGATCGAAGTTGGAAGGGCCTGAGCAGGCAGCAGAGCCCCAATTCCAGGGATTTGTCTCTGCCCAAGGTCATTCCAGAGAAGAAAATGGGATTTCTGTGAAATTGAAACAAAAACCGGCTCGGGTGTGACACGAATCAACTTCCTGGGAATTTCTCCCTGTCCGGGATGAGCAGATGAACTCCCATAAGAACTCCTCAAATCCAGGAATTTATTCCAGCTCTTTCCCACCTTCTCCATCCTCAAAACTGGCTGGAATACAGAAACCAGGGCTTCGGAATGGCTGGGAAAATCCCGGATTTAATTCCGACTTCAGGATGATGAGGGTGGGATCCAGCGGGACCATTCCCCTTTGCCATCCTCCGGAATTCCATAAATCATCCGTGATTCCCCCAGACGTTGGGATGGGATCCAATGGGACCACGAGTCTACACTGACATCTTTATAACTCATCCATAATTCCCTGAAATCTTGGGAATTCTGCCTCACTTCCAGGCACCTGTCCCTGACTCTGACAGGGATAACGGATCCGTCCGTGATGTGGGAAAGGAATGGGAAGAGAAAGGATTCGAGCCCCAAAAACCTGGAAATGGCTCCCTCCGGGCATTCCCTTCCCAAAGAAAGGGCGGATTTTGGACATGGATTGAAGGATCATTTTCTCCTTGGGAATGGAAAACCCTCGGAGCTGGGTTTATTTCCAAATAAAACCAGGAAAACATCCCAAAAGTGTTTGGGATTTCGGATTTGACGCCATGGTCAATCCCCATCCTTGGCCTTTGGATCATGGACTTGCTCAGGTGGGAAAAGGCCATTGAGGTCATGGATTCCAACCATTCCCACAGGAATTCCGTGCCCCGAGGGATTTTTGAACATTTCCAGGGATGGGAATCTCATTCCAGGGCTTCTCCACCTTTTCCAAAGGGAATTTTCCCAATATCCAACTTAAACCCCTCCTGCTGCACCCTGAGGTCGTTTCCTCTTTTCCTGCCCTTTATTCCCTGGGAAAAGGGATGGATCTGGTAACCGTGGAGAGGCTCCAAGGGGTGAGGAGAAGCCTCTTTCCAACATCTCCTGGGTCCCTCAGTCCCTGCTTTTCATCCCCAGAAACCTCCATCAGGAGGAAAACCACCCCAAAAACTTGTGGTTATCCATGAAAGAGCTGGAAAATCCCATCTGAGGAAAAACTGGGAATAATTTTGACGATCCTGATGGAGCAGCTTTGGGATTCAGCCTCTCCAGCCTGTCCAAACCTGGGAATTCAGACATTTTTATCCCATATATGGATAATCCCCACATCTGGATCTCCATGGATGATGCTCCCATGGATTGGCCTTTCCTTAAATCCCAAGAAAAGCCAATCCCAAAGAAAACCGAGCTTCCAAATCCCGGATTTTATCCCATCCCATCCTCCAAGCTCAGCCTCAGAGGTCCCAAAGGCCTTTCCCTCACCTGGAAACTCACATTTCCATCATGGAAAAGCCAGAAAATTCCGGATCCTTCCCAGGAAAACCACAAAACCCCTGGAATTAGGGGTTGCCCTGTGGATCCTATTTTAGAGGTTTTGCATCTGGATAAACTGGGAATTCTGGCTCCATGCCAAGCTTGGGAAAGTTTTTCTCTCCCCCCCCAAAAAAAACAGGGAATGGGCGAGCTCTAAAAATCCAGGATCCTTCCCACCCCTTCCTGCCTTTTCCCTCCTCCAGCCGGGGCTCCTTGCTTCAGAGCAAGCTCAGCACTGGAAAATCTCATTTTTCCAGCTTTTTTCTCTCCCCTCCTCCTTTCTCCCCCCAATTCCTGATGCAAATTTATGGAAATCAGGCAGCGCCTGCTCCCAGCCAGGGATAATAAAGGAGAGGGATGAAAAGAGGGAGGAATCCCGGCACGGGGAGGGCTGGAAAAATCCATTGTTCCACGGAAAAGGGCGGATTTATGTTCCTGGTAAAGGCAAGGTTGGCTTTAATTAAATTTGTGTTTTCCACGCTTTTAATGAGCTCCGTTGTTGGGTGGCTCCTTCCTGAGGGATCCTGTGGGAATGGGAAAAGGGGGACCCAGCAGCGGGATCCGGCTCATCCCGATCCCAGCAGTGCTTGGCTGAGGATGGGAAAGGGCCAGATTGGGGGAAAATCCATTGGAAACTCATTTTTTCCAGGGAAATTTGAGCATGATCCCCACTTAAACCTCATATTCCCAAAAATACCACATTTGGAGGATGCAAGCCTTCCCATTTCCCTCGTATTCCCAAAAATACCACATTTGGAGGATAAGAACATTCCCATTTCCCTCGTATTCCCAAAACACCATTTTGGAGGATGCAAACGTTCCCATATCCCTCCTAATCCCAAAAAAGTCCACATTTGGAGGATTCCAACATTCCCATATCCCTCATATTCCCAAATTTGTCGCGTTTGGAGGATGCAAACACATCCAAGGAATTCTTGGAAAGGAGTACAGAGCCAAATCCAGCTGGGAATTGTGGCTGGAAGGGAAAAGGGGAACCCAGCAGCCGGATTCAGCTCATCCCATTGCCAGCAGTGCTTGGTTGAGGATGGGAAGGGCCAAATTGGGGAAAAATCCATTGGAAATGGGTTTTTCCAGAGAAATTTGACTGTGATCCCAACTTGAACCTCATATTCCCAAGCATTCTGTTTTGGAGGATGCAAACATTCCCATATCCCTCATATTACCAGAAATGCCACTTTGGGAGGATGCAAACATTCCAATATCCCTCACATTCCCAGAAACCCCACGTTTGGAGGACTCCAACATTCCCATATCCCCCATGTTCCCCAAAACTCTGCATTTGGAGGATTCCAACATTCCCATACCCCCCACATTCCCAAATGTGCCACATTTGGAGGTTGCACACATCCAAGGAAAGGAGCATGGAGCCAAATCCAGCTGGGAATCGGAGGAAAATCTCCTCTGCAAGGGAGCCAGATCCAGCCAGGAATGGGATCAGAAGCAAATCTGGGGAGTGGCAGCCCATGGAAAGCTGGGGATGCTCCAGAGAACCCCACTCCCACATCCCATTCCCGCTCCAGTCGGCACTGCCACTGGAGAGGCCGATCCCTTCCCTCCCCTCCTGCCCTGATCCAGGTTTTGGGAGGGGTTTCCATCCTTCCTCCCCTTCCAGCCCTTCCCGCCCGCTCCGATACCATCTCGGATCCTTCCATTCTCACTGCTCCAATAATCCCGATCTAATTTGCCGGGAGCCGGCGCCGACTTCCTTCGGCACTTCATTAGGGAGCGTGAGCAGCATCTCATTATCCCAACGCCGCCACCATTCCCGGCAAATTCCCTGCTGGAAAAACCCAAAGTCCAAGGTGGATTTGCCGTCCCCACCATCCCCTGGGATGGGGAATTCCAAATCCACCCTTGGTCGCACACGGAGCGGTTTCTGCTCTCCAGATCCGGATTTATCCTTCGGGATCCCCCGGGTTGAGCTCAATTTTAGCTATTTCCAAAAATTCAGATGCTTTCATCAGGATAATTTTGACTTTTTGGAGCTTTGTGCTCATACCGATCTGGAATTATTTCTGGAATTCCACATTCCTGTGGGTCAAGGGACTCTGCTCCTAAACCACATGCAGCCATTCCCTCCCAATCCATTCCAAACCCATCATGCCCAAAAAAGGCTGCAAAACATCATCACCAACATTTTCCTTCGGGAAATGCGCAGATTTCAGGATATTTTTGGGGTGGAAACCCAGTGGTGTCCTTGGGGGGAATTTTTAGGGAGCGGCTGCCCAGATTTGGGACCATCGGGAAGGATAAAAGGAAAACCAGGAATTAATTATGGGGGGACTGGGGAGGAAATTGAGCAGGGGGGAGGTTTGCATAAATCCAATTGAAAACTCCCCCACGTGCTTTAAATGCAGCCGATTCCAGGGATGAGGGGGACATGGATGAGCTCAACCCCCACTCCTGGATTTTCCATCGGCTCCTCCCGGCAGGAGAAAGGGACAGACAAGGAGAAAGGAAGACGGATCCGAGGGAAGGAGGGAGGGGGAGCGAGCACGAGCCGCAGTTATTTATAGGAGCTGCGTTTGTGCCGGAGGAGGGAGCGCTGCCAAAAAGGGATGGGAAAAATAATCCCGGAGCCAGGTGCCGCCGCCTCGGGAAGAGCCGGGGGGAGCTCAAGGTGAGACAGAAAGGGAGGAAAGAAGGAAATAATAAAAATTGGGATTTGTCCGGGTTTCTCTGTCAGCTCTCACCTGGCTGAGAGCAGCTCTGGCCTCTGTGACCCACACGTGCCACAGGATCAGAGGCTGAACATGAATGATTTTCCTTCTGGCTGGGAATTTAGGATGTGGCCACACCTCTGGATTGGGGTTTGGGGACAGGAGATCCCCAAAACCTAAAGGAAGGGCCTGGGATGGGATTAGAGCCAAGGCACAGCTGACAACCGACTCCTAAGGGAAGCATAGGGAAAACAACCCCTGGATCCCACCGTGAATCCCAGCCTGCTTTGCCACCATGGATGGAAACCCTCATCCCAAAAATCTGCATCCCAAAACACCCTTTTCCACAGCTGGGTTCCAGCCCAAACTGTACATGAATTAAAAATTAATGAACTCAGCCTGCAAGGTCTTACCCCCAGCTTGGGGGGAAAAAGAGGAAAACTCCACATTATTTTAGGGAAAAGACCCATTTTGCTTTAATTTTGGAGCCACCCTGGAGTTCTTTGTGCTCCAGGTGGAACGTGGGAAGGGACAATCCCAGATCCACGTGGATCCTTCCACGTCCTCACACCGCACAGTGCTGGGATGGCTCCTGATTTATTTATGGAAAAGTATAAATATAAAAAATACAAAATCCATAAAAATAACCCTGGGAAAAGCCAGGAGAAGCGGGGGAGGACACAAGTCCCATCTCCCAGGGAAGGGGGAGGAGGATCCAGCTCCGAGGAGCCAGGATGGGATAATCACGGTGAGTGCAAGCAGCGAAGTGGCATCTCCACGTCTCCTCGTCCCTCCCGACCTCCTTCCCTGCCTCCCTCCCTCCTCTTCCCTGTTTTTCTCCCCCCCTGCACAAATCCATCGCCTCCCCCTCTTTTCAGAGCCGCTGTCATCACGTTGTCACCCGGCAATGCCGAGTTGGGCTCTGAGTGAGATGGAAAAAAATCCGGAGGAAAAAGAAGGGAAAAAAACCATCAGAATGTTCCAACCCCGCCCCAAACTCGATTTGCTGTCCCAATAACACAAAACCTGGGAATTTATTCCTAAACCGGAGGCGATTTCGGCAGGAGGAGCTGACAGCGGCGCCCGAGCCAGTAGAGGGAAGAGGGATTGTGGAACTGGGGAGGTTGGGAAGGATCTCCAAGGTCGTGGGGTCCAACTGTGAACCCAGCGCTGAACACAGCCCCGAGGGCCACGTCCACAGGGTGCAAACGCTTCCAGGGATGGGAATTCCATCGTTTCCTTGGGAAAAGAAGGACAAGGAAGCACGGAGATGGGCCAAGCCCTGCTGGGGGCTTCAGGAAGGAAAGAGCAAGTGGGGCTTTGGGAAGGAAAAGCCAAGCTGGGTTTTGGGAAGGAGAAGGCCAAGTCAGGCTCTGGAAAGAAAAGGTCAAGTTGAGCTTTATGAAGACAAGGCCAAGCAAGGCTTGAGGAAAGAAAAGGCCAATTTGGGCTTTGGAAAGAAAGAGCTGAGTTGGGTTTGGGAGAGAAAGACCCAAGTGGGGCTTTAGAAAGACATGGTCAAGTCAGGCTTTAGAAAGACATGGCCAAGTCAGGCTTTAGGAGGGAAAGGCTAAATCGGGTTCTGGAAAGAAAAGGCCAAGCAGGGGCCTGGAAAGGAAGAGCCAAACGGGGATTTAGAAAGGGAGAAACAGCCCAAGTGGAGCTTTGGGAAGGAAAGGTCAAGTCAGGCTCTGGAAAGAAAGGCCCAGCTGGGCTTTAGGAGGAAAAGGCCAAGTCGGGCATTGGAAAGGAAGAACCCAGCTGGAATTTAGAAAGGAAGGAGTCAAGACAGGCTTTAGGAAGAAAGGGTCAAGCTGGGCTCTAGAGGGAAAAGGCCGAGTTGGGCTTTATGAAGGAGAAGGCCAAGTCAGGCTCTGGAAAGGAAGAGGCAAATGGAGTTTTAGAAAGGAAGAAAGAGTCAAGTTGGACATTACGAAGGAAAGGCAAAGTTGGGCTCTGGGAAAAAAGGCCAAGTCGGACTTTAGGAAGAAAGAGTCAAGCAGGGCTCAGGAAACAAGAAAGGCCAAGTCAGGCTCTAGGAATGAAGAGCTGAGCTCGGCTTTAGCCCGTGCCGGGCTGGGGTTAAATCTCTTTGCAAGCAGAAACGCAAAGCCCTTCAGGTTTGTGGCTTTTCTCGCCTTCCCTCCCCTCTCCGCGCTCCAGCCTGTGGAATGCGGAGGAGGCCGAGCGGGATCTCCCCGGGCCGGGCTGACAAGGGCAGGACAAATGAGAGCGTTTAGGCGCTAATTAGGCACTAATGACCAGCTCGGAGGTCTCGGGAAAGCAGCGCAGCCGGGCGGCAGCTCAGCAATTTGTCAGGTTCTTGCCAAGCCCGGGGGAAGCGCGGCCGAGTCATTGACCCCATTACGGACTCGGCCTCTTCCAGACAGCCGGCTGGGAATAAAAACCCGCTTTATTCCCGAGCTTTTTCCGAACAGAGCTCCTTGAGCACAGCTAAGAGGCTTTTCTGGGGTGCTCGAGGGTGCGATGCTGCCTTTGCTGAGCTGACATGGGGGGAAAAAAGGGGTTTAGCCCCAATTTTCCAGCTTTTCTTCCCCCAGAAGAGCCTTTGGAAATATTAAAACCTCTTCCCGTCGCTATTTATAGAGGATATTTATAGACGAAAGGAATTGATTGTGCTTTGGGGGGGAGAAAACCGCGGTTCTGTCCAAGTTTCGGATTTAAACTCTGCCAAGCTCGTTCAATTTTAACGAGAGCTTTGGCGCTCGGCTCGGCTGGAGCGAAACCTCATCGTCCCTCTCTGCTCCGAGAGACCCCAAATCCGACCGGCAGGGCCTGGATGGGATCCCAGCCTCCCAGGAAGGAGCTGGATCCAAGCGGAGCCGCCCCGGGGTGGTTTTGGCAGGGAAAGCCGCAATGATGAGCCCCCGCCGTGACGGGAGCAGACAGCTCCAGGCCTGGCACCAGCAGGGCTTGGTTTCTGCTTCAGATCCAAGTCCAAGCTTTTCCTCCCTTCCGGTTGACTTCCTCCCTGCAGACGCCAGCGGGATCCAGGCATTTCGCAAGTAAAGGATGGAAAAAAAGGCAGGAATTGGCTGTCTGGGCAGTCCTGGTGCCCAACCAAAGGAGAAACCCAGGGTGGGTTCACCTTCACCTTCAGCAGCCGAGGCAGGGTTTGTATAATCCCAACTCATCCGTGACTGTCACGCTCCGAAGGAGGAAAGGGAGAGGTTTGAGCAGGAAGGGGGAGGAAAAGAACGTTGATTTGAGATAACAGCGCCCCAAAGGCTCGGATCTCACGGTGGGAACGCGCACAACCTGCTCCAGCACCAGGATCATCCCCACAAGCACCAAACCCTGGGAAAACTCATCCCTCTCCTGCTTTATCCCGCCCTGGGAGCTCCAGGGATGGTCTGGATTCAGCCATCAGGGATCATCAAAGCCTCGTTAATTATCCTTTGGCTCTGCGGGCTGGGATCATCTGTGGGCCGGGATCATCTGTGGGCCAGGATCATCTCCCGGCTGGGATCATCTGTAGACTGGGATCATCTGTGGGCCAGGATCATCTCTTGACTGGTATCATCTCCTGGCTGGCATCATCTCCCAGCTGGGATCATCTGCGGGCTGGGATCATCTCCTGGCTGGGATCATCTCCCAGCTGGGCTCATTTATGGGCTGGGATAATCTGTGGGCCAGGATCACCTCTTGGCTGATATCATCTCCTGGCTGGGATCATCTCCCAGCTGGGATTATCTGCGGGCTGGGATCATCTGTGGGCCGGGATCATCTCCCAGGTGGGATCATCTGTAGACTGGGATCATCTCCCAGCTGGGCTCATTTATTGGCTGGGATAATCTGTGGGCCAGGATCATCTCCTGGCTGGGATCATCTGTAGACTGGGATCATCTCCCAGCTGGGATTATCTCCCAGCTGGGATCATCTGTAGACTGGGATCATCTCCCAGCTGGGATTATCTGCAGGCCAGGATTATCTACAGGCTGGGATCATCTCCCAGCTGGGATCATCTCCTGGCTGAGATCATCTCCCGGTGCCACCACGGGGCCTCCTCACACCCTTAATGCGCTGTGACTTCCGCGGCTCCGGCGGCGACTCCGCCGCAATCCCGGGATCGACGCCACCGATCCAGTCCCTGACCTGTCACGGAGCCTTAAAATCAACCAGGGACGGCTCGGGGACACGGCGGCACCCGCAAAGGGCGGGAAGGATTCATGGAAGCGACAGCGCGGGAGCGGAACCCGGGGGAATGGGATGAGCGGGGTGGGGAGCGCGCGGCAGATCCGCTGGAAAAGGGGAAAGGTGGGAAAGGCTCGATGCTGATAAATTAATTAATTAAGAGAAGAACGAGGGGTTTGGTGTTGCTGTGGTTCCTTGTCTCCAGCCTTCGCTTCCCATAAGGAAAATTCCTGTGGTTTTTGTAGGATTATGAGCATGATGTGCAACAAAATCCCCCCAACAAATCCCAAAAAAAAGGAGAAGTGACCCAGCACACAATAGGACAATGGGGTAGGACCAGCCCTTAAGGAGGGATTATTCCCAAAAAATGCAACATTTCACCCCAAATCTTCCCTTTCCCCAAAACACTCTAAATCCAGGAAAAACCATGAAAATCCCACTTGGAACAGGAGGAAAACGGCCTCGATTGAGGCTTTACTTCTACTCGAGAGCTTCCCAAGCTCACTGGAATTTATTTTTCCTGTTTTCCCAGCAAATACAACCAGGAAAGGAACAAAACCCATCCCAGTCCCAGTTTGGGACACAGGAAAGGAACAAAACCCATTCCAATCCCAGTTTGGGATGACACTAAACCCATCCCAATCCCATTTGGGACATGGGGATGGCACAAACCCCATCCCAGCCAGGAAAATTCCCAGGATGTTTTCCAGGAAGTGTCATTGATGATCCCAGGCTGGGATGGGGCCTGCATCACATTCCAGGAGCATCCCACAGGATAATTGGCTCCTCCTGATGCTTCAATCCCATTATTTGGTTTATTTCCAAATTATTTTTTCCTTTTTTCCCTTCCCATAAACAAAATCCGAGGCTGAGCAGGAGAGGGAGACACCCAAGGTCATCCCGGAGCTTTTCCAAGGGTTGAACACGGAATTGACACTCCGGAGCTTTTTTGGGATAAACACGAGCTGGGGGATGAACTCATCATTTCTGGCACCTGGAGCATCCCAAACAAGGTCATTCCAAGGTCATTCCAGGTGAGAATCCACCTGGAGCCACTGATCCACACTCAAGGATTCTCTCCAGGTCTGGAAAGGGATTTTTAAGGTTAAAACCAAAATATTCCTCTTCACTCCGAGCATCAAATCCGGAAGTTTTGTGGCTCATTCCATGGGGTCGAATCCAACTTCCAGAGCTCCAGATCCCAATTTTTCCATCCACATGGACAGAGGGCCAAGGAGTGGTGTCCAGCACTGGGGGCCAACCGCTCCATCCCATGAATTCATTATTCCCTCTGCAAACTTCCTTACTCCTTTCCAAAATTCCTTTTTTCTTTGCAGAATTCCTTATTCCCTCAACAAAAATTCCTTTTTCCCTTTGCAAATTTCCTTATTCCCTCCACAAAAATTCCTTTTTCCTTTGCAAAATTCCTTATTCCCTCAGCAAAAAATTGCTTATTCCCTGCATATTCATTTTTCCCTCCACAAAAATTTCTTTTTCCCCTGTAAAATTCCTTATTCCCTCTGCAAAATTCCTAATTTCCTCCAAAAAATCCCTTATTCCCTCTGCAAAATTTCCTATTCCTTGTGCAAAATTCCTTTTTTTCCTTTACAAAATTCCTTATTCCCTCTGCAAACCCCCAGGATAACCCCACGGAGGGGGTCTGGTGCTAAAAAAATTCCAATATTTTCCCAAACTTGATGGTTTTGGAGACCTTTTCCAAGCTTGGTGGCTCCGGCAGGGAGCAATTCCCAATTCCCAGTTCCCAATAATTCCCGGTTCCCAGCGCCTGGCACATGTGGAATTGCAGATAAGGACGTTTCCCTATTCCCAAAGCTCCTCGGTCGCACTTTTCCTGCTGATAACAGGAACAGAGAAATTTAATTTAATGGAACAACTCCCGATCCCTGTGTTTATTCCCTGCCAGCGCCTGGAAACACCTGGAATGAGCAATTCCATGAGGGAGAGAGGGGGGAAAAAAAGATGGAAAATAAGAGAGGATCAAGAGTTTATGGATGGAGCAAGGGATGCTCCAGGTCAAGGAAAATCAGGAATTTCTGGACAGAAATTGGCTCCGCCTGGATCTAAATTTCCCTGTGCTGATCCAGCAACCAGGAGGGAACATGACATTCCCGGGAAATCCAAGAGGATGGGGGAGGGAAAAGCACAGGGAGGATAAATGGGATGGGAACGGGGCTGGAAGCGATTCCGACGCCTTTTCCTGGCATCTCCCAGCAGTTGGTGGAAGAATGGGAAATGAGGAAAAATACGGAAAAATTGCGTTCTGGGATGTAGGTTTGTGGACTGAGTGGGAAAATGCTCTGGGAACAAGAGGGAAGAGGATTCCCAAAATTCCATCTATCCCGGAGAATCCACGATTTCCCTGCAGAGACAGGAGCTGGGGAGGTGAAATCCCAGTCTTGGAATAGGGAAGCTCAAGGATCCTCATCCCATTCCCTGCGGGAGTTGGAAAATTGGAGCCAAGGCCAAGTTGGGACACTCTGGAATGCGAGGGAAAGGACAATGCCAAAACTGATGATTATCCTTCAAAAAATGGGGATTTATCCCAAAATATCCCAAAACATCCCAAAAACCAGGCTGGAATGGGAGAGCAGGGAAGGACAATGCCAAAACTGATGATTATCCTTCAAAAAAATGGGGATTTATCCCAAAATATCCCAAAACATCCCAAAATATTCCAAAATATCCCAAAATATCCCAAAATATCCCAAAAAACAGGCTGGAATGGGAGAGCAGGGAAGAAGAATGTCAGAAATTGTGGTTGTCCTTCAAAAAATGGGGATTTATCCCAAAATATCCCAAAATATCCCAAAACCAGGCTGGAATGGTAGAGCAGGGAAGGCAAATGGCAAAAATTATTATTGTCCTTCCAAAAGCAGGGATTTATCCCAAAATATCCCCCCTGTGCCAAGACCTGGAGTTCAAGTGGATCCAATCCCAGCTTTCCCAGTTCCTCCTGCTGTTCCATGCACCAACTGTGTCGTTTTTTGGGAAAAACAAGTTGGATTTCCCTCCAATCCCAAGGGAGCCGTAACATTTCCATTACCCAGCTCCCAAATCCCTCAAACGATCCCATTAATTGCTCTTCCCTCCCTTTTCACAGGAGCTTTTCCACTCCGAGTTCATCCCATTACGGCTCCGAGCTCATCCCATTATGTCGCTTCCCATTTTCCTCCCGGCCCATTAAAAGCTGGAATTAGGCTTTCAGCCCCGGTTCCAAATGGAACAACTCCATCGATTCCCTGGAATGTTCTGCCCCTAAAAGGTTCCTGAATGAACGTGCCGGGAATGCGGCGTTTTCCTCCTTCCCAGCCCCACCCGAGCCTTATTCCCTATTCCTTCTGCAAAATTCCTTTTTTTTCCTTTACAAAATTCTTTATTCCTTCACAAAATTATTTATTCCCACTGCAGAATTCCCTATTCCCTCCACAAAATCCTTTATTCCCTCTGCAAACCCCCAGGAAAACCCCATGGAGGGGACCCAGAATTCCTTATTCCCTCCGCAAAAATTCCTTTTTCCCTCAGCAAATTCCCTTTTTCCTTTCCAAAATTCCTTTTTCCTTTGCAGAATTCCTTGTTCCCTCAGCAAGAATTCCTTATTCCCTCCACAAAAATTTCTTTTTCCCTTGAAAAATTCCTTATTGCCTCTGCAAAATCCTTTATTCCCTGAGCAAAATTCCTGTTTCCTCAGCAAAAATTCCTTATTCCCTCTGCAAACCCCAGGATAACCCCACGGAGGGGGTCCAGCACTACAAAAATTCCCATCTTTTCCCAAACTCAATGGTTTTGGAGGCCTTTTCCAAGCTTGGTGGCTCCAGCAGGGAGCAATTCCAAATTCCCCATCCTAAAATGTTCCCAAACGTGCTGGGACTGCGACATTTTCCTCCTTTCCTGCTCCATCCAAGCTGGAATTTCAATCAATGCCAGATTCCACTGAATTTTTGTTCCCTTTCCTCCAGAAAAGCTCAGCTGGGCCTCCCCCACCTTTGGGATTTCCACCACAGTGGGAAAAAAAATGAAGGAAAAAAGGCAGATTTTTGGGTTTTTTCCCCAGAATTCCCAAATCCCGGGTGTTTTGCAGCCGTTGTTGGTGCAATGCAGCACAAGGGACACGGAGCAATTCCTGCTTCCCAAATTAATGCCCTAATTCCAGACCTTGCTAATTAAAGTCCTTCCCTGGCCAGAGGACAGAGGAAATAGAGCAGATCCCAAAATCCAGGACGCTGCTGGCACCGGGGCGACCCCAAAAAGGAGGTTGGGACGTCAAAGGTGCCCTCAGGGAGGCGTCCCCCATTCCAGAGGCTTGGAAAAGCTCCAGGGCCAGCTGGGATTTATGGAGCAGCTCAAGGAGAGGATGAAATCCCAGTGTGGAGGACGAGGAGGGCACAAATCCCATCCCAATCCCACCCTGGAAAACCAGGATGCCAGAAATCCCATCCCAAGCCCAGTAAAACTCAAAAAAAAAAGAGGGAAATTTGATACAGAAAAGGGAAGTTCCAAAAATAATGGGGAAATTTTCAGAAAAAAAAAAGGAATAAAAAGGGGAAGGGAGGAATAGGGAAGGGGAAAAAAAAAGGGAATTCCTTAAATAATGGGGAAATTTTAAAAAAAAGGAAAAAAGGGAGGGAAATTGGAAAGCTATAAAGGGAAATTCAAAAAATGATTGACATTTTTAAAAATAAGGGGGAAGAGGAGGGGAATTGGGAAAATAAAGGGAAATTCCAGAAATAACAGGGAAATTAAAAAAATAGGGAGAAAGGGGGGGCAAGGGAAAAAAATAAAGGGAAATTCCATAAATAATGGGAAAATTTGAAAAAAATAGGGGAAAAGGGGGGTGGAAATCAGAAAAATAAAATAAAGGGAAATTCCAAAAGTAATGGGGAAGCTGCAAAATTTAAGGAAAATTTGGAAATTTAAATGGAAACTGCCCAAAGCAGCTGCTTCCTGCAGGATAAAACTTCTTTTTTTGGGTCCTTAGGGAAGGATGTGCAGCTCCTGCTGAGGTCAAAGCTGGGCTTAAACCCAGCCTAGGCTGAGCTTGACTCCCTGTCCCCAGTTCCTGCTGCCAAATCTTCTCCTTTGTTTTCTTTGGAAAAGGTTTGGGTTGAAAGGGTTTGGGGGCAGCTCCAAGTCTGAGCATCCTAAAAACCTCTGGATTATAAAAATCTCCCCCTGGTGAAAACTTTGGCATCTCAAAAATCCCCTGGGATGAAGAAAAGTGGGAAAACGCAGAATTCCCAGGGGATAAACGGATTTCTCTCATTTTCCCTCCTCTTGCAGAGCAGAATTTGGGATATTTTCCTGGGATGAAGGGAAGGGGCTCAGCAGAGCCTGGATTTTCCTGGACACATCCAGAGGGAATTTTTCCCCCTTTTTCCCAGGCTGGCTCTGACTCCTGGGTGCAAATGGGAGAAAAACGGGAACAAATCGGTCGCGGTGTAAAACAAGGAGTGGGATTTCCTCCCTCGGCTCTTCCCTCCTCCCCACGTGGCTCCAAAATCCCAGATCCATCCCAAATCCAGGCATTTATTCCTTATTAATTGCCGTGGAGATGTTTAAGTGCTTCTCTGGCTGGGATTCAAGGGGAATTTTTAACTTTCGTGGGGCTTTTGGGAATATGCAGGAGGGGTTTTTTATCCTTGGATGAGGAACAGGAGCATCGAGGATGGGGGAAATCCAGGGAGGGTCTCAAGGGAGTCCTGGAGAAGGAAAGTCCTTGGAATGAGGAAATCCAGGGCAGGAATATTTGAATTATACATTGAGATTTAAATATGGATGGCAATAAACCCAGCGGGAAATGGGAGGGGAAGGAAAGGGGGATAAAACCAAAATTTTTTGGGAGGGGAGACCCCCCCCGCCAGGTACCCAACACATCCCAAAATTCCTTCTTTTATCCCAATCCATTGGGATAAAATGGAGCCTTCAAAAAACAGAAATTCCTCTTTTGTCATCATTTTCTCATATTCCTTTTCCCCATTATTTTCAGTTTTTCTTTTTCTCCCTTTCCCCATAAGGTCCTGGTTCCCAAATTTTCCCAGAAAAGGAGTGGGAAAAGGCCCAGGAGCTGTTCCCAAATGAAGGGACAACACGGAGTGGAAAATCTCACCATTCCCTCTTTTCTTCCTCCCACAGAAGGGTTAATCCAGCTAAGAAAGGGAGAAGGGAATAAAAACCCACTCGAGCCGTTCCATCCCATCCCTCTCGGTGGATAAATGCAGGAAAATTACCCGGAGCAGCTCCATGACCCTGAGTTATTTCCAGGCAATTTTGGGGAATGACGGTGATTTATGGACAAGAACAAGGAAGGGCAAACGATCCCGGATCCTGGATCTTGGGTCCTGGATCTTGGATCTTGGATTTTGGATCTTGGATCTCGGATCTTGGATCTTGGATTTTGAATCTTGGATCCCGGATCTTGGATCCCAGATCTTGGATCTTGGATCTCGGATCTTGGATCTCGGATCCTGGAACCTGGCAGGACACGGAGGAGCTGCCGGGCCTGGAGCTGAGCTGCTCCTTCCACAGGGAATTCCAAACCTCTGGAATTATTCCCTCTGTTTAGAAACCTGGTGGAAAAACCAAACCTGGGCCATGGAAGGGGGAATTGCTGGAATTCGAGGGATTTGGAGCACTGGGAATGTGTTCCCATGGATTGATGCTCTGCTCAGCATTCCCTGAGTATTCCTTGACCTCCGCTCCAGACCGAATTCCCACTTTCCATAAAAATCAGCATTTATTTCAAATCCCTTTTCCTGGAGAATTGAAGATATCAGGGATTTTATTTTTTTTCCCCATGGAAAACCCCACGGTATCCACACCCAAGAGAATGGGACAGGGGATATGGGAAGCCAAGAAAAACCTGGAATTTTGGAGCACTGCCCCCTCCCTTCTCCTGCTTCCTCCAAGTCCCCCACAAGGCCTCTCCTTTGGATGCTGGAATTCCCTCATCTCCCTATCCGAAGAATAATTTAATTAACTTGGAGAAACGTAATTAATTTTAATTGTGGGCGATAATTCATTGTTTCATGGGATATTAATAATTATATTTGGGAAATCCAAGAGCCTGGGAAGTGCCCTGGAACGTCCTAATTAACGGCTCGGATGGGAAGCGTTTAATTGGAAACGTTGGGAAATTGGTTCTGCTCCCCAGGGCCAGAATCCGTGACCCGAGGACATGGAAAAGGAGGAAGGGAGGCAGATCGGGATTCTCCCCCTGCTTCCCAAATCCCAAATCCACCTGGGCTGGGTAATGACACACCTGGATATTCATTTTTCCCGGGATTTTTGGCTCCCAGCACGCTGCCTCCGGGAATTTTGCAGGTGGGAAATGCACTTTTTCCATGTTTTCCGCTGTTCTCGTAACCGTCTCAAGTACCTGAATATCCCATTTCCATCAAGGAATTACAGGCTCAGAATTTCCAGCAGCCTGAGAAAGCCAGGAAAGGACCCCCCGTGGAAGTGTTTGCGTTCCTGGAGTGGGATCAGCCCCAGGATGGATTTGTCCTCTAATTGCTCCATCTGTGCCTCAGGAAGATGCGATCCCAGCCCAGCCTTGGCTCTGGTTTTCCTGTTTCTCCTTCATTTTTCACCTGCCTGGGAGGAAAACTTGGCAATTTCAGGTCCTGATGTCCCCCTGATCCAGGACTGGGATGCTCAACCCCCCCCAAATCCTGATGTCCTTTAATCCAGGACTTGGATACTGGGACAATTCCAGGTCCCAGTATTGCCCCAAGCCAGGATTGGGATGCTCGGAGCCCCCTGATCCAATGTCCCCCCTAAATCCCACTGTCCCCACAATCCAGGACTTGGATGTTTGTACAACCCAGATCCCAGAATTGCATTTCAGGCCAGGATTTCGATTCTTGGAGACTCCTGATCCAATGTTCCCCTAAATCCCAATGTTCCCTCAAATCCCAATGTCCCTGCAAATCCCAATGTCCCCCCAGTCCAGGACTTGGATATTCAGATCCCTCAATCCCAATGTTCTGCCCCATTCCAGGACAAGGATGCTCAGACCCCCATGTCCCAATATCCCCCCTAAATCGCAATGTCCCCACAATCCAGGACCTGGATTTTTGGACAACCCAGATCCCAGAATTACCCCCCCACCCCAGCTGGGATTTTGATGCTCAGATTCCCCCCCAGGTCCCAATGTTCCCCCAAATCCCAGTGTCCCCCTAAATCCCAGTGTCCCTCCATCCCAGGACATGGAATCTCAGACTCCCCAATCCCAATTTCCCCCCCATCCCAGGACATGGATGCTCAGACCTAAATGTCTGAATTTTGGTGGCTCCACCTGCTGGAAGAGGCTCATGGACAGCTCCCAAATCCTCATCCCTGAGCAGGAGGAGTGGGAATGGTCCAAATCCATGGAATACTGCATGGATGCGGTTAAGGAAGGGGGAAAATCCCTTAAAATCCGGTGACTCTGAAAAAATGAGGGGGATTTTTTTCCTTAGGGAATAGGAAGACACTGGGAGCAGCTGGACACCGAAGGGACTCGAGCCTTGTCCTCAAGCTCCTTGAGGAATTCCAATGTCTGTGGTGGGGATTGATGGATCCGCCAGCATCCGGACGGGCTGAGTGATGCAGGACCAACCAGTGGCTCCCAACCCTTGGGAATTCATCGAGGACATCTGGGAATTGCTCCATAAACTCTTGGAGCCCGCAATAAAAAAATTAAACACTGATGGCTCTGCCGTGTAAACATGGCCAAGAAAACTGGGATTGGGAATGGGGAGAGGGAAATGATCCCACAATGCTTTTGTTTCCCTGGTTTTTCCCAGAAAACAGCACCAAGAAAGCCGGGAAAGGAGCAACGCCTTCCAGCCACACATTCCAGACTCGTCCAAGGACCAGCGGCTCCGTCTCGCGCAGGAGAAGGGCGAGGGGGGTTTATTTTAAATCCCTTTCCTGCCCTAATCCATGTGACGCTAATCAGGGATCCGGCCCCTCGGGAATCAATGATTAATGGAGTTAAATTTAGCAGGAGCTTGCCGGAGTAAAATTAGGCGCCATGCATAAAACATCACAGCTCCTCGTTAGCATGGCTAATTACCCTAATGGGGGGCGCTCACGCGGGCCTGGAATTAGGGATGGACCTCCCGACCTCCTCCCAGCTGCCCAAATCCGTGGTGGAGCTGGGAAAGAGCCTGGCCTGGAGCCTTAATGAGAAGGTAATTAGCATACAATTAATGCTCAAGGGTGGGGGTGAAGGGGGGCTCAGACATCCTGGAGGTCCGGGGTGTCCTGGGCATGGGTTTGTCCCGACCCCAGGGGCTTGGGGGGCTGAAGGTCCCCGTGGTCCAACATTCCCAAGGGTTGGGAGGAGGGGTTGGTGCAGCACATGGCCCCTGATCCCAATGGGGGGGTTGGGATTGACATCATTGGGGGTTTCCTCCACTGTGGGTTTGCCATGGGGTCAAGCACCGTGATGGGCTGGGGTCTGGTCATGGTTCCAGCATTCCCAAGGATTGGGAGGAGGGTTTGGATCCCAATGGGGTGGTTTGGATTGACATCAGTTATGGGTTTCCTCCACTGTGGGTTTGCCATGGGGTCAGGCACCGTGATGGGCTGGGGTCTGGTCACGGATCCAGCATTCCCAAGGATTGGGAGGAGGGTTTGTTGCAGCACAATGGAATACTTGGGATCAGCATCACTATGGGTTTGTCATGGGGTCGTCATCATTATGGGTTGGCTTTGGCCAGTGGCATGGCCATGATTCCAACATCTCCTTCCACCGTGGTTGTAATTCCAACATCCCCTTCCACCATGGCCATCATTCCAACATCCCCTTCCACCATGGCCATCATTCCAACACTCATGGCTCCAACATCCCATTTCATTGTGTCCATCATTCCAAAACAGCCATCATTCCAAAACGGCCATCATTCCAACAACTGTCATTCCAACGTGGTCACCATTGCAATATGGCCACCATTCCATCATTCACCATTCCAACATGGTCACCATTCCAACATGACCACCATTCCACCACCCATCATCCCAACATCCACCATTCCAACATTCATTATTCCAACATCCACCATTCCACCACGGCCACCATTCCAACATCCCCTTCCAGAGTGGCCATCATTCCAACATCCATCATTCCACCATGGCCATCATTCCAACACCCATGACTCCAACATCCCCTTTCACTGTGTCCACCATTCCACCATGGCCACCATTCCAATACCCGTCATCCCAATATCCACCATTCCAACATGGCCACCATTCCAATATGACCAGCATTCCAACATCCATCATTCCACCATGGCCACCATTCCACCATGGCCATCATTGCAACATGGCCACCATTCCACCATGGCCATCATTCCAATACCCATCACCCCAACATCCACCATTCCAACATCCATCATTCCAACATCCACCATTCCACTATGGCCATTGTTCCAACATCCACCATTCCACCATGGTCATCATTCCAACATCCACCATTCCAACATCCCCTTCCAGTGTGGCCATCATTCCAACATCTGCCATTCCACCATGGCCATCATTCCAACATCCGCCATTCCAACATCCCCTTCCAGCACCACCATCGCTGTTTCCTCAGCCCAGCTTCCCAAAATCCCTGGAATCCCGCAGCTCCCGACCTTGCTGCTTCCCCATCATCTCCCAGCCTCCTGGTCACTCATCAACTCCAAGGGAAGCAATTCCAAAGCCAAAATCTGGCGGGAGAAGGAGGGGGAAGACAAAACCGTCAGCATTTCCAAGTGGTTCCTTCAAACCCAGTGCAGGGAACACAAATCCGGCTGTAATTAATCCCATTATCTTGGGAAGAGGGAGCTACGGAGCGCTGAGAGGGCTGTCAAAAACCAGGAATCCGGCCGGGATAAGCCTCTGGGGGAGTTAAACTTGGACAGGCACCAGCTCTAAGCTGGTTTTGGGGGAGATGGGAGTGACAGGGAAATAAAGACGGGAGGACTTCGGCCTGGAGCAGGAAAATCCAGGAATGATTAATCCACCGCCCTTTTCCTTAAGGAATGAGACAAAAATAACCCAAAAATGCCTCAGCAGCAGCTCCACTGAATCCCCTGCAAAGCCCAAGCCAGCGGGCGGGAGTGGGGTGGAATGTGGGACAGCCAATAGAATGTGGGACAGCCAATGGAATGTTGGATGTCCGATAGAATAAGGGATGTCCGATGTCGTGCGGGGTGTCTGATGGAGTGAGGGATGTCCACGTGTCTCCCACCCAAGGATCTGCATCCTGCCCCGCGGAGCCGCTCCACATCCCAAAGATCCTTGAGGAAAGGCATTTTGGGGCAGGAAAGGCTTTTCCAGCGAGCCTGGGGGATGAGGTTGGATTCCAGAGCTGGAGCAGGATCTGGAATTCTTCCAGCTCCCTCAGCTTCTCCCCTTGGCACCCTTTGCTGGCAGAGCCCAATCCTCAGGAAGAGCAGGGAACAATGATCCCTGATTGAGGCAGCTGCCTCAGATCCGGAAACATGGAAAACTTTTCCCAGCAGCTCCCGATCCCAGGAACAAAACCTGGAGCATTCCATGTCCATCTTTTCCATCCCCAGTCCTCACCACACCTGGGATGTTCCATGTCCATCTTCTCCATTCCCAGTCCTCACCCCATCTGAAAAGTTCCATGTCCATCTTTTCCATCCCCAGTTCCCACCAGCACACCTGGAGTGTTCCATGTCCATCTTCTCCATTCCCAGTTCCCACCACACCTGGGGTAATCCATGTCCATCTTTTCTATTCCCAGTTCCCACCAGTACATGGATGGAGCCAGAGAGAAGTTCACATGGAAATGTTTCCTTGGGAAGAGCAGCCAGGAGGAAAACCCTTGGAATTTCCTCTGCATCCCAGGAGAGCACAGAGAGCTGGGGTGAGTTGGGATGAGCGGGACAGGGACCTCCTCAGCAGGGACTGGAAAACTTGGGAAGGGCAAATCCTGCTCAAGGGAGGGGAAAAACTTATCCAAGGGCAAAATACTCCTGGATTTCTCCCCTGAAATTGCCTCTGCTCCCTAGGAACCCATACCTTCCAACATCCCAGAAATCCTGGGAAGGTTTTCCAAATGGGATGAGCCCCCACGAGTCTCAGACACTCCAGTTTCCAACAGTTTCCAACCTCTCCTTGTATGGAAGCTACACAAGTTCTTCCATAGCCCATTCTGGGGGTGAAATATTCCTGGATTTCTCCCCTAAAATTGCCTCTGCTCCCTATTTACCCATACTGGAAATCCAAGGAAAGTTTTCCAAACGGGATGAGCCCCCACAAGTCGCAGATTCCAGCCCCTCCTTGCATGGAAGGCAGGGAAGCTCTGCCCACCTTAGGGGTGAAATATTTCTTGATTTCTCCTCTCAAATTGGCTTTGCTTCCTGTGAACCCACACTGGAAATCCTGGAAAGGTTTTCCAAAGGGGATGAGCCCCCACAAGTCATGCACACTCCGGTTTCCAACCTCTCCATGCATGGGAAGTATGGAATTACCCCTCCTTGCACGGAATACATAGAAACTCTGCCCACCTTAGGGGTGAAATATTCCTAGATTTCTCCCCTAGAATTTGCTCTGCCCCACACTGAAATCCTGGGAAGTTTTTCCAAAGGGGATGAGCCCTCATGAGTCCCATTCCCAAGCCCTCATCCCACGGAATTCCCAGGAGCCGCTGCCGCCTGCAGAGCTCGTCAATCAGCCCCGAATGCAGCCAACGTTGATTATTTTTAGCCGGGGCCGCTGCGGTGTTTGTGCGCAGGAATCAGACCATGAAATCCCTGGATCCGGAGCATTCCCAGTTCTCCGGCGCCCGGAGCAGCTGAGCCGTGCCGGGGTGAGGCATCAAAAGCCTCCGAGTGCCACTCGATGCCACCTGATGTCCCCAAGGCGGGCGGCGCAGCCGGTGTCGAACACGGGAGCCCCGGGGCAGGCAGGAGTGGAGCCTGCCCTGGAATCAACCCCCTGACCCCAATTCCCAGCCTGGAATGGGAAACGTGGGAAAAGCAGCGCTGGCCTTGGACAATCCAGCTCGGTGCCTGGCTCAGAGGGAGCGGGAGCAGCAAATCCGCTTTTCTTTGGGATCGTTTCGGCCCCTGGAGCTGGATCAGCCCCACGGGGGCAGCGGCTGCTCCATGGATTCCAAGGATGCAGCGAGGGCTGGGACAAGGAGAGGGGAATATCCCTGGGAGGGTTGGGATGAGGAGGGAACATCCCTGGGAGGGTTGGGATGAGGATGGAATATCCCTGAGAAGGTTGGGATGAGGTTGGATGGAATATCCCTGAGAGGGTTGGGATGAGGAGGAAATATCCCTGAGAGGGTTGGGATGAAGATGGAATATCCCTGAGAGGGTTGGGATGAGGATGGAATATCCACAAGCAGCTCCCATTCCAGGGCTCGGGAATATCCATCCCATCACTGGGATGCTCCACATGGAATTCCTGTTACAGGTAGGAATGGATCCAGTCCGAGGATGAGTTCCTGACTCCCTGGGCTGGGATTTTTCCGGTGCCGATGGACAAGGCGGAAGTAGAGGAACGAGGGATGGATTTTCCCTCCATCCCACCCCCTTCCTAATGGGAAAAGAGGAAATGTTGGGGGTTTTTACCTGATTTTTAGGATGTGCAGCTCCAGGGGAGTGCATCAGAACTCCAGAACTCCAGGACAGGTTGGAATCATCCGGAAGCTCATCCCATTCCATTGGAAACTTGCGTTCCCAGGCTGCTCCAAGCCCCATCCTGAAGCATTCCCAGGGAAGCAGAACCCTTGGAATGCTGTTCCCAAATCCCAGAAAAGCCCCGAATCCACAAACCAAGGAAACCACGGTCATTCCTATGGGATTTATTTCCACACTCCCCCTGTTTTCCTTTCCTCGGGAAACCAAGCGGGCTCGGCTCCCAAATCCAGGGGATTTCAGTACGGAAGATCCTCAAATTCCCAGTCGGGAACAGGAGTGGATATTGCAGCCAGAGCTGCTTTTTCGGGAGCTGCTCCTGCTCTTCCCAGCATTCCCAATATATACAGATTCCTTCTTTTTACAGGTAATAATTTACATCCTATTTATAATCCAGGGATTTCTATCTCTAGGGATTACCCACACACACACACACACGCAGGGAAACCGGGAAAACCCCGCCGCTCCCAACTCCAGATCCGCTGGATCTGAGGGAGAATCCTGCGTTTTTCCCAGGTTTTTTTCCTCACAGCGGCTCAAGCGCCGCTCCCGGGAATTTGGAGAACTCCTGAGGTAGGAAATTCGGGAATTCCGGGCGGGCTCAGAGCGCCAGCGGGAGCTGCCAGATGAGCAGGGAGCTGTCGGCGGCTCCGGAGCGGCGCGTGGATTCCGCCCGGAAATCCCGGTACCCGCGGCCTCCGGAGATGATGGCCACGGAGGAGATTTCCTTGCGGGAAGAATCCCGGGAGCAGGGCCGGCTCCGCACCCACACATCGGGATCGTCAGCCAGCTCGTAGATGGATCCGTCCTCCTCGGCGTGTCCTGGCGTTCCCGGTGTTCCCGGCGCCGCTTCCCGCACGGAGAGCAGCTGGCCGGGCAGGTGGGCCGTGGAGCGCAGCCGGTATTGTAACAAAATCCCTTTTTTCCGCATTTCCCGCGGCTGCAGCCCCTCCGGATCCGGGGATTTCTCCTCCTCGGCCTCGTCGGGTTCGTCCTGCTCGGCCCGGAGGGCATCAGGGGCCAAAGTGCTCAGAGCCAGCACCAGGAACTGCACGGGGCCGGCGTGGCCGTTCAGGGACACCATCCCCTTCCCTGGAAAACAGCGGGATCGGCTGGGAGCGGGAACGGGAACAGCGGGATGGGAACAGAAACAGCAGGATTTGGATGGGAATGAGTCTGGGAATGGACTGGGAATGGGTCAGAATTGGGCTGGGAACAGAACCAGTGGGATGAGAACAGAAACAGTGGGATTGGGATGGGAATGAATCTGGAAACGGACTGGGAATGGGAACAGAAACAGCGGGATCACGATGGGAACGGGAACGGAAACAGTGGGATGGGAACAGAAACAGCAGGATGGGAACAGAAACAGCGGGATCGGGATGGGAACGGGAACGAAAACAGTGGGATTGGGATGGGAATAAGTCTGGGAATGGGCTGGGAATGGGCCAGAAATGGGCTGGGAACAGAAACAGTGGAATGGGAACAGAAACAGTGGGATCAGGATGAGAACGGGAATGAAAACAGCGGGATCGGGATGGGAATGAGACAGGGAATGGGAATGGAAACAGCCAGATGGGAACAGAAACATGCTAGGAATGGGCTGGGAATAGGAACAGTGAGATTGGGATGGGAATGAGACTGGGAATGGGCTGGGAATGGGAACGGAAACAGCAGGATCAGGATGGGAACGAGACAGGGAATGGGAATGGAAACAGCAGGATGGGAACAGAAACAGCGTAGGAATGGGCTGGGAATAGGAACAGTGAGATTGGGATGGGAATGAGCTGGGAAAGAGCTGGGAATGGTTGGGAATGGGCTGTGGATGGAAACAATCATATTGGGATGGGAACAAGCTGGAAATGGGCTGGGAACAGGCTGGGAATGGCACTGTTTTTCGGGAATGGTGCTGTTTTTTGGGAATGACGCTGTTTTTTGGGAAGAAAGCTGTTTTTTGGGAACAATGCTGTTTTTTGGGATCACTGCCAGTTTTCAGGAACAATGTTGATTTTTAGGAACTGCGGTGCTTTTTGGGAATGGGTGTTGGTTTTTGGGAATGGGCGCTGTTTTTTGGGAACAGCGCCGTTTCTCCGGGATTGGTGCTGTTTCTCCAGGAACGCTGTCGCTTTCCCAGGAAGGCTGTGGGGCTCACCGGTGATTTTCGGGATGCCCTCCAGGCGTGGCACGGGCAGCAGGACAATGATTCCCAGATCCGTCCCCACCCAGAGTGAGCCTTGGCACAGCAGGAGGCTGGTGACGCGCACAAGCTTCTGCCCTGCAGCGGGAAAAGCCGGGAAAAACCGAGATCAGGGTTGGGGTTTCCATAGGGATTGGCCTCAGGAAGATCCCGACAGATCCGCACCCAGAGGGGAGCACTGGGAATAGAAAGGAATTAAGAGAGGAAAAAGAAGAAGTGGGAGAAAAGTGAGATTCCGACAGGAAATGAGGATTTTACGGGAAGGAGTTAGCGGGAGCTGGGAAAGCGATAAATCCAGGGAAAGATGCAAATCCAAGGAAAGGTTAACTCAGGGAAAGAGAGAAATCCAGGGAAAGATGAATCCAAGGAAAGTGATCAATCCAGAGAAATCGATAAATCCAGGGCACTGTGGCTCATGGAGGAGCTGCCACATTCCAGAGGGTTTGGGAGCAGGAGTTCAAATGGATTTAATCCCAGCGCTCCTGCCCAGGAATACAGGGATGGGAGGGATATCAGGTGATCGGGTTATTGGGATATCGGGACATGCCTGGAAAAAGAGGGAAAAAGGGAAAAACCAAGGAATTACCCGAGTCTGGTGCTCGGAACTAATGAAGGGATTATGGAGCTGTGGAGCGGGAATGAGGTTGGGATAACCCAGAGAGAGAGTGGGAATGAGGCTGGATAACCTGGAGTGGGAATGGGATGGGGGACATGGATGGGATCACAGGACAAAGTTGGGATCCCGGGGTGGGATCATGAAACAAATTTGGGATCCAGGGAAGGGATCAGGGCATGAAGTCGGGATCCAGGGGTGGGATCATGGGACACAATTCCTGCCCAGTTCCATCCCTGCCCTGTTCCTTGGGAAAGTTGTGGATCCTCGTGGGACCTCTTGGGGTGCCCCATTCCCCAATTCCCCTTGGATCCTTTAATTAATCCCCCTCATTAGCTGTTAATTAGGATCCCACTGGGCAACAGGGTGGTCCCATTTCCTGATTCCTCATGAATCCATTAATTAATTACCCTAATCAATCGTTAGTTGCTCACTGGGCAGCAGCAGGGTGGTCCCATTCCCTCAGTCCCATGGATTCATTAATTAATGACAATAATAAATCATTAATTGCTCACTGGGCACCAGCAGGGTGGTCCCATTCCCTGATTCCCCCTGGATCATTAATTAACAACCCTAATTGACGGTTAATTGCTCACCGGGCAGCAGCAGGGTGGTCCTGGTGGCCACGTTGATCTCCTGGAGGTGCTCCTGGGTCTCGGTGTGGAACAGGCGGATGGAGGAGCCCTCGGCAAAGGCCATCCACACGCCGCTGCCCGCCCGCACCATCAGCGTCACCGCGGCCGCGGGGTCGGGGTGCGCCTCGAAACAGTGCTGGGGGTTCCCAACATTCCCGCGATTACCGACATTCCCGGAATTCCCAGAATTCCTGCTCTGGGAGCACAGAGCTCCGCCAGGAGTTCAGCTCCCAGCCCTCCCTGCCAGAATCCAGCCCCACTCCAAGCTCCTTCCAGGGCATTTTCCCATTCCTCTTCCCACTCCCCATTCCCCTTCCCATTCCCATTCCTGCTCCTGTTCCCGTTCCTACTCCTGCTCCTGTTCCCGCTCCCACTCCCATTCTTCTTCCTCTTCCTGTTCCCATTCCCATACCCATTCTTGATCCCATTCCCGTTCCCACTCCCATTTCCATTTCCATTCCTGTACCCATTCCCACTCTTCCTCTTGTTCCTGTTCCCATTCCTGTTCCTGTTTCCATTCCCACTCCCATGCCCATTCCTGTTCCTATTCCCATTCCCATTTCCATTCCCATTCCTGTTCCTATTCCCGTTCCCATTTCTATTCCCACTCCCATTCCCATTCCTGTTCCCACTCCAATTCCCATTCTCATTCCCGTTCCTGTACCCATTCCCAATCCCATTCCTGTTTCCATTCCCATTCCCACTCCCATTCCCATTCTTCTTCTCCTTCCTGTTCCTGTTCTCATTCCCATTCCTGTTTCCATTCCCATTCCCATTCGTATCCCCCTTCCCAATCCCATTCCCATTGTTCCCGCTCCCATCCCTATCCCCATCCCCATTCCCATTCCCATCCCCATCCCCATTCCCAATCCCGTTCCCGCTGTTCCCGTACCTGGCTCTGCAGCTCGGGTGTGCCCAGGACGCTGACGAGGTTCTGGGAGCTGGCCCAGAGCGACTCCTCCAGCACCAGCAGCGCCCGCACGGGGCCCGGCCCCACCCGCAGCATCCGCACCGAGTCTGCGTCCCATAAACCCTCTGGGAACAGGATCACCAGGAATGGGGTCAGGAATGGGGTCAGGAATGGACCCTGACCCCACCCGCAGCATCCGCACCAAGCCTGCATCCCATAAACCTTCTGGGAATGGGATCACCGGGAATGGGGTCGGGAATGGGGTCGGGAATGGGGTCAGGAATGGGGTCAGGAACAGGCCTCAACCCCACCCGGAGCATCCACACTGATCCTACATCCCATAAACCCTCTGGGAATGGGATCACCAGGAATGGGGTCAGGAATGGGCCCCAACCTCACCCGGAGCATCCACACTGATCCCACGTCCCATAAACCCTCTGGGAACGGGATCACCGGGAATGGGGTCAGGAATGGGGTAACAGGGAACAGGAAAACATGGAATGGGAAAACATGGAACAGGATAATGGCAACAGAATAATAGGGAATGGGATAACGGAATGGGATAATGGGGAACGGGAAAACTGAATGGGATAATGAGGAATAGGACAACAGGGAATGGGATAACGGAATGGGATAATGGGCAATGGGGTATCAGGGAATGGGGAACAGGATAACGACAGGGAACGGGATAATGGGGATTGGGATAAGAGGGAAAGGGGTAACAGGAAAAACACAGAACGCTCAGCACACATGGAACAGGGTAACGGAAAACAGGGAATGCTGAGCACACATGGAATGGGATACCAGGGAAAACAGGGAATGCTGAGCACATGTGGAACGGGATAACAGGGAAAAGGGCAAACAGGGAACTCAGCACAGCCGGGAAGCTCCAGGTGCAGCTGTGCTCCCCCAGGAGTCACCAGGAGGGTCATTCCCACTTCCCAACATTCCCAAAATTCCCTTTTCCCACCACATATGGCACTGGAGCAGGGAAGGAGCAGCCACCTCCACCCTGAGGGCTCCTTGGAAAAGCCCAAATTCCATTTTTTGAAATGGATTCACTCCAGGCCCAATCCCAGGGATCTGGGAGCAGCTGGATCGGGATGAATCCACAGTCAGAGGCTCCGATCCACCATCATTTTCCCTCTTTTTATTCCCAATCCATGTTTTTGCATCCAAACCCTCGGATCCCAGGAATTTGGAGCCTTTGAATGGTTCAAGCCCTGCTCCCAGTATATCCCAATTTCCAGGGAAAAGGAGCGATTCCAGGGAAGCTCATTCTTCCCAAAAAAATCGGGATGAGGTTAAGAACTCCCCCCCGTGGCTGCTGTTTAATCAATTAAAATTAATTAAATCCCTCTAACTGGCTCAGCGTTGCCATCATTTGGGAGAGGGGATGGGCACAATCCCAAAAATCCGAGTTTAGGGGGACTGGGTGGTTCGGCAGTTTTTCCTGGAGAAAACCCGGAACTGTGTCCGAAAATTCCGCCGGATTCCCGGCTCTCCCCAACCCCCTAGTGATGAAAACGGGGAATTCCCCAACCCAGGAATTCCTGCAGAAGAGGGATCGCAGCCGGTGGGACCTCAGCCTGAGCCAAATCGCGGGAAAAGGACCCCAAAATCCAGGGAATAAAGGGAATTTTCCACCTAGGGGGGTTAGGGGGGACCAACGCCATTTCCAGCCCCAACACTGGGAATTTTGGGAAGGCAAAAATTCCCATTCCTTGTGATCCCAGCCTGGATCCCCTCTCCAGGATCATTTCCCCAAGGTTTTCCCCCAAAACGAGTTTGTTTGGATCCACCACAGGAAAATGGGATTTCCCTGCTCTGGGGCTGCCAAGGGAAGGGGAAAATATTGGGAAAACACAGGAAAACTGGGGATTTATCCAAAACGGGATATCCTAGACGGGATTTATCCAGAGGGGACATCCTAAATGGGAATTTATCCCAATCCCAACAGGATATCCTAAATATGGATTCATCCCCATGGGATATCCTAAATGGGGATTTATTCTAAACAAGGATTTAACCTGATGGGATATCCTAAATATGGATCCTAAATAGGAATTTATCCCAATGGAATATCCTAAATGGGGATTTATCCTAAACAGGGATTCATCCAATCCCGAAGAGATACCTTAAATGGGGATTTATCCTAAATGGGGATTTATCTTGATGGGATATCGTAAATATGGATACTAAACAGGAATTTATCCCAATGGGATCCCCTAACTTGGGATTTATCCTGATGGGATATCGTAAGTGGGGATTTATCCCAGTCCCAACAGGATATCTTAAATATTGATCCTAAATATGGATTCATCCCCATGGGATATCCTAAAGCGGGATTTGTCCTAAACAGGGATTTATCCCAATCCGGATGGGATATCCTAAATGGGGATTTATCCCAATTCCAACAGGATATTCCAAATATAGATCCTAAATATGGATTCATCCCCATGGGATATCCTAAAGGGGGATTTATCCTAAAGGGGGATTTATCCCAATGGGATTTTCCAAAGGGGAATCCATCCCAATCCCAATGGGATATCCTAAAGGGGAATTTATCCTAAAGGGGGATTTATCCTAAAGGGGGATTTATCCCAATTCTGACAGGATATCCTAAATGGGGATTTATCCTTAAGAGGGATTCATCCCAATCCCGATGGGATATCCCAAACACAGATCCATCCCAATCCCGATAGGATATCCCAAACACAGATCCATCCCAATCCCGATAGGATATCCCAGACATGGATCCATCCCAATCCCGACAGGATATCCCAAACATGGATCCATCCCAATCCCAATAGGATATCTTAAAGAGGGATTGATCCTAAAGGGGGATTGATCCCAATCCCAACAGGACATCCCAAATGGGGATCTATCCCAATAGCGTCGGGATATCTTAAACAGGGATTCATCCCAATCCATGTGGGATATCCTAAACGGGGATTTATCCTGAAGGGGAGTTCATCCTAAAGGGGGATTTATCCCAATCCCAATAGGATATCCTAAACAGGGATTTATCCTAAAGGGGAATTTATCCTGAAGGAGGATTCATCCTAAAGGGGGATCCATCCCAATCCCGATGGGATTTCCCAGGACCCGCCCCATTCCCGTGGGGTTTTCCCGGTGCTCACCGTGGTTGCGGGGGAAGGCGGCCACGCTGCCGTCCTGCAGCCCGGCCAGCAGGAACGCGGGGCTGTTCCTCAGGCACAGCACGGGCACGGCGCCCGGCACGCGGCACCGCTGCAGCACCGGCGTCCCCGCCGCCACCGCGCCCAGCACCAGCACGCTGCGCCACGGCCGCACCCCATGAGCATCATCAGCATCATCATCGTCATCGGGATCATCATCAGGATCATCAGCACCATCATCAGCATCGGGATCATCATCGGCATCATCATCGGCACCATCATCAGCATCGTCATCATCATTGGGATCATCATTGGGATCATCGGGATCATCGGGATCGGCCCCAGAGCGCAGGCAGGGACAGCAGGGTTGGAATCGTCAGGATCATCAGGATCGGGATTGGCCCCGCAATGCAGGGAGAGAACGGGATCGGGATCATCAGGATTGGGATTGGCCCCACAGCGCAGGGAGGGAATGGGATCGGGATCATCAGAATCGGGATTGGCCCCGGAGCAAGGGGAGAGAACGGGATCGGGATCATCGGGATCGGGATTGGCCCCACAGCGCAGGGAGGGAATGGGATCGGGATCATCAGAATCGAGATTGGCCCCGGAGCAAGGGGAGAGAACGGGATCGGGATCATCGGGATCGGGATTGGCCCCGGAGCACGGTGAGAGAACGGGATCGGGATCATCGGGATCGGGATTGGCCCCAGAGCACGGTGAGAGAACGGGATCGGGATCATCGGGATCGGGATTGGCCCCGCAGCACAGGGAGAAAACAGGATTGGGATCGGCCCCACAGGGTAGGGAGATGGTGGGATCAGGGCTGGGATTCAGGATCAGCCCTGGAGTGCGGGCAGGAATCAGGATCAGCCCCGGAGCGCAGAGAGAGAGCGGGATCAGGGCTGGGATTTGGGATCAGGATTGGCCCCGCAGCGCCAGGAGAGAGCGGGAGCGGGATCAGCACTGGCCCTGGAGCGCAGGGGAGAGAATAGGATCACGATCGGGATCAGTCCCAGAGTGTGGGGAGAGAGCAGGATCGGGATTGGGATTGGCCCCGGAGCATGGGAAGAGAGCAGGGTGGGACCTGGGATTTGGGATGGGAGCCGGGACCCGGCATGGGAGCTGGGACCTGGGACTGGGGCTGGGACTTTGGGATGGGAGCCAGGATTTGGGATGGGAGCCAGGATTTGGGATGGGAGCCAGGATTTGGGATGAGGGCTGGGATTCGGGATCTCACCTCCCGTCCTGCAGCCCCAGGCACACTGTGGGGTGGGGGGCGTTGGGGGTCGGGTCCGGGGCCATTCCCTGCTCTGCGGGATCCTCGGGATGCGGCTCCGGGATGAATTCCATGCACAGCACCGGGGCCGGCACCGGGAAGGATTTGACGGTTCGGGGCACGGAGCGGTTCAGGGAGAAGATCTCCACCTGCCCCCCCGCCCCCTCCTGCCCCCCTCCCACCTGGGGGAAAGTGGGAAAAGTTGGAATGAGCATCCCGGGATTCCAACACAGCCATCCCAAATCCCAATCCCAGATCCCAAATAATCCCAAATAATCCCAAATCCCAGGATCCACTGGGGGTGTGCTCACCCAGAGATCTCCACCCGCCCCGGCACCTCCTCCTGCCCCCCTCCCACCATCAGGAAAAACAGGAATGAAACATCCCTGGGATGAGGATTCCGGCCAGAGTCATCCCCAAATTTCGGATTTCCCAAATCTGGGATTTCCCAAATCCCAAACCCCAAACCCCAGATCCCAAAACCCCAACTAACCCCAAACCCCGACTAACCCCAAACCCCAAATAACCCCAAACCCCAAATAACCTC
>JAWMQZ010000078.1:1736026-1749399 GCA_035584835.1 Tangara arthus
AGGAGAAGGAGAAGGAGAAGGAGAAGGAGAAGGAGAAGGAGAAGGAGAAGGAGAAGGAGAAGGAGAAGGAGAAAGGGAAGGAGAAGGAGGAGGAGAAGGAGAAGGAGAAGGAGAAGGAGAAAGGGAAGGAGAAGGAGGAGGAGAAGGAGGAGGAGAAAGAGGAAAACGAGGAGGAAAACAAGGATGAGGAGGAGAAAGGTGAGGATGACAAGGAGGAGGAAGAAGAGGATGGGGATGTGCTGAGATCTCCCGAGGGTTCTGGGGTCGGGAGGTGCCCCGCACGTACTTGAAGTTGACGTTGGCACAGACCAGGAGGTCGCTGAGCAGGAACACCTTCCTCTCCTTGGACTTGAGCAGCTGCCCGCGGTCCCCGTACACCGTCTCGGTCAGCGTCTCGCACAGCAGCAGCTGCCGCTGCCCCGAGCTCAGTAGCTGCAGGACAACCCCCAGATGGTGACTCCAGGCTGGAGATGCCACCCCGGAGTGGCCAATCCCACCACAGAGCCAGAATCGTCAATTCCCAGCATCGTCAAAAAATAAAGCTTCTCCAAGAGGTCCCCAATTTCCTGCAGAACCTCCCAAAACCTTCTCCTGAACCTTCTGAAAAACACTTCCAGAACCTCTGAAAAACTTTCTCAAGAACTTCTCCAAGCCTTCTCCACTACTCCCCAGAACCTCTCCACAAGGTCCCAAACCTCCTCCAGAACCTCCCAAAGCCTTCTCTAGAACCTCCCAAAACCTTCTCCAAAAGTTCCTGATCTCCTCCAGAATCTCCCCAACCCTTCTCCAGATCCTCCCAAAAACCTCCTGCAAAAGCTCCCAAACCTCCTTCAGAACCTCCCAAAAAACCTCCTCCAGAACCTGGAGATCCCACACATGGAGTGGGAGCTCCAAATCCAAACCCAGCAGATCCTTGGGGAGGAATTCCCAAATTCCACTCTCAAGGCTTGGTTTGGATCAAGATCCTCTGGGAGCAAACAGGGATCCTGCTTCCCAAAAACCCCGATGTGGGGAGGGAGCCACAAATCCCACCCAGCAGCTCCAAACCCTGATGAGGATCAGGATGAGGATGAGGTGCAGGATGAGGAGGAGGAGGAAGAGGAAGAGGAGGAAGAGGAGGAAGAGGAGGAAGAGGAGGAGCAGGATGAGGATGACAAAGAGGATGAGGATGAGGAGGATGAGGATGACAAAGAGGATGAGGAGGAGGAGGATGAGGAGGCTGAGGATGAGGGTGAGGATGAAGAGGAGGAGAACAACGAGGAGGATGAAGAAAAGGAGAATGAGCAAAATGAGGTGAGGACAAGGAGGATAAGGAGAATGAGGACGAGGATGATGAGGACGAGAAGCATAAGGCTGAGGATGAAGATGAGCACGAGGATGAGGATGAGGGTGACGAGGAGCCCCCACCTTGTTGAAGCTGCTGCGGTCGCTGATGCTCTTGCTGAGCTGCTGCATCTCAGCCACCTGGTCGGCCAAGCGCTTCTGCTCGTTGAGCTTCTCGGCCAGCGTCTCCAGCTCGGTCAGCGCCAGCTGCAGGGACAGGCGGTCGGGGTGGCCACGCGGGGTGTTCTTCAGCATGTCCTGGGACACGGAAACACCAGGAATGGCCCTGAGGAACCGCCACGGCAACGCTTACGGAACCTCCCACACCGAGGTTTGGAGGATGATCCTTGGGTGGATCCAAAAATCCAACCAGGGTGCCCACTCTGAAGTGTGTCTCCTGTCATGCAGCCTCCAAAAAGGTGCGTCTCCAGAACCTGCCAAAAACTTTCTCCAGAAGCTCCCAAAAACCTTCTCCAGAACCTCTCCAGCCCTTGTCCAGAACCTCCTCAAAACCTTCTCCAGAGCCTCCTCAAAATCTTCTCCCGAGCCTCCCCAGTCCTTGTCCAGAACCTCCAAAAACTTTCTCCAGAACCTCCAAAAACCTTCTTCAGAACCTCCAAAAAACCTTCTCCAGAATCTCTGCAACCTTGCCCAAAACCTCTCCAAAACCTGCTCCAAAACTTCTCAAAAATCTCCTCCAAAAGCTCCCCAAAACCTTCTCCAGAACCTCCCAAAATCTTCTCCAAAAGTTCCCCAAGACCTTCTCCGGAACCTCCCCAAAGTCCTCCAGAACCTCCCTTCTCTCACCTGCAGGAAAAGGATGGACTGAGGGAATTGGGAACACTCTGGCCACCTGCAAATTCAAAGCTTAGGAGATGATCCTTGGGATGGATCCAAAATATCCAAAAAGTCCAAAAAATCCAAAAACACTGGCCTTGTCCTGCAGCACCCAAAAAGCTGCTTCTCCAGAACCACCCTAAAACCTTCTCCAAAAGCTCCTAAATGTCCTCCAGAACCTCCCTGATGTCCTCCAGAACCTCTCCCTCGTCTCACCTGCAGCAGGAGGATGAACTGAGGGAACCTCTGGATGGGCTTCACCATCAGCCCGTAGAGCGTGACGCGGTCGGCACTGGCCATCTGCCGCTTCTGATGGGAGAAAATGCCATAAAAACGGGAATTTTTGGGAAATGCCATAAAAAGGGGATTTTTGGGAAAAGCGGAGCTGCGGAGGGGCCGCGCTGACCTTGAGGAAGTCCAGGAAGGCGGGTTTGGTCAGACAGGCCTTCTTGATCAGGGACATGGCCGTGGTGAAGTTGTTGACATAGTCACTGTAGACATCCAGCACCATGGACTTGGAGAACTGGGAGAGGACGGGAGAGAGGGAATGGCGCGAGGTTTCCCAAAAAATGGGGTGAGATTCCCAGGAAACAGGGTGGGCAAGGTGCTGGGGGTGTCCCACCACTCCAATCCTCCACCCATCCCTGGTGGGATCCCAAGAGATGTTTGGGGCTCATTCCTGGTTTTTCTTCCTACTGAGGTCACAAGTCCAGCACCACAGACTCGGAGAACTGGGAGAGGACAGGAGAGTGGGAATGGAGTGGGACTTCCCAAAAAATGGGAATTCGTGCAGTGCTGGGGGTGTGCCATCACCCCGATCCTTCACCCATCCCTGGTGGGATCCCAAGAAAAGTTTGGTGGTGATTCCCAGCTTTTTATCCTACCCAGGCCATGAGTCCAGCACCATGGACTTGGAGAACTGGGAAAGGACAGGAGAATGGGAATGGCGTAAGGCTTCCCAAAAAATGGGGTGTCCCAAGGTGGGGTTTCATCAGTGCAATCCTCCACCCACCCCTGGTGGGATCCCAGGGGATTTTGGGGGTGATTCCCAACTGATGAGATCCCAGGGGGAATTCGGGGGCAATTCCCGATCTCAAACGGGATCTCAGGGGAGGTCTAGGGGTGATTCCCAATTTCCGGTTTTTGATGGGACCTCAGGGAGGTCTGGGGGCGATTCCCAGTCTCTGATCCCAGGGCGGTTTTGCGGGAAATTCCCAATCTTTGGGGAGGATTTGGGATGATTCCCAATCTCTGATCCCAGGGAGATTTTGGGTTGTTCCTGGTTTTTGCTGGGATCCCAGCAGGATTTGGGGCCATTCCTGGTTTTTACTAAGACCCCAACAGGATTTGGGGCCATTCCCAGTTTTTGCTGGGATCCCAGGGGGGGTTTGGGGCTGTTCCTGGTGTTTACTAGGACCTCAACAGGATTTGGCGCCATTCCCGATGTTTGCTAGGACCCCAACAGGATTTGGGGCCATTCCTGGTGTTTGCTGGGACTCCAGTAGGATTTGGGGCCGTTCCTGGTTTTTACTAAGACCCCAACAGGATTTGGGGCCATTCCTGGTTTCTGCTGTGATCCCAGCAGGATTTGGGGTCATTCTTGGTTTCTGCTGTGATCCCAACAGGATTTGGGGCCATTCCCAGTCTTTGCCAGGACCCCAGCAGGATTTGGTTTCTGCTGTGACCCCAGCAGGATTTGGGGCCATTCCTGCTTCCCCCGCACCGAGGCCACGAAGAGGTCCCCAATCTTCTCGTTGGAGTCCCACTCGGCCACACGCGAGGCCAGGGCGATCTGGAACATGGAGTGGCACTGCAGGATCTCCTTCAGCCGGAAGAACACCAGCTGGCACTTGCGGGCGCTCAGCACCTTGGGCTCCATCTCCAGCAGCGGGTTCCGGTAATCCTGCGGGAATTGCGGCGCTGGGATCGCGGGATCCGCGCCGGGGGATCCCCGTCCCGCCCCGGCGGGGCCCCCACCTGCAGGATGCGCTTCAGGGAGTCCACGTAGCTGCGCTCGCTCTGCACGATGGAGCCCAGGATGTGCCGCCGGAGCACCTGCGGGGCACCACAATGGATCCTGATCCCAAAATCCCCAGTCATGGGACCAGGGAAAGGCCCTGATCCCAAAATCCCCAATCCCGGGACCAGGGAAAGGCCCTGATCCCAAAACCCCCAATCCCGGGACGGGGGAGAGGCACGCACAGCCCTGATCCCAAAATCCCCAGTCGCAGGATTGGAGAAAAGCAAGAACAGCCCTGACCCCAAAATCCCCAATCCCAGGATTGGGGAAAAGCAGGCACAGCCCTGATCCCAAAATCCCCAGTCCCAGAACAGGGGAAATGCAGGAACAGCCACGATCCCAAAATCCCCAATCCCAGGATTGGGGAGAGGCAGGCACAGCCCTGATTCCAAAATCCCCCATCCCACGATCAGGAAAATGCAGGAACAGCCCTGATCCCAAAATCCCCAATCCTGGGATCAGGGAAAGGCAGGAACAGCCCTGATCCCATAATCCCAAATCCTGATATAATGGGAAAGGCAGGCACAGCCACGATCCCAAAATCCCCAGTCCTGGGACTGAGGAAATGCAAGAACAGCCCTGATCTGACAATCCCCAATCCTGGGATCGGGAAAATGCAGGAACAGCCCTGATCCCAGAGCCCCAAATTCTGGGATCAGGGAAAGGCAGGCACAGTCCTGATCCCAAAATCTCCAATCCCAGGACTGGGGAAAGGCAGGAACAGCCACAATCCCAAAATCCCCAAGCCTGGAACAGGGGAAATGCAGGAACAGCCATGATCCCAAAATCCCCAATCCTGCAATCAGGGCAATGCAGGCACAGCTCTGATCCCACAAGTCCCAAATCCCGGGATCGGGGAAAGGCAGGAATGACTGCGATCCCCAAATCCCAGGATCGGGGAAAGGCAGGCCCAGGCTGTGGGGCTCAGTCGTGATCCCCTAACCCCAAATCCCAGGAAAAGGGAAGCAGCCCCGGCCCTGCGGAAGCGCTGACCCAGCAGCGCCGTTTCTGCTGACTCGGCATTTCCCTGTTGCTCAATCACGGGGCCCGGGGGACGCTGTGACCCCCCCAGAGCCCGGGAAAGCCCCAATCCCCAGAGATCCGGGGAAAGCCCCGATCCCAAGAGATCCCGGGAAAGCCCTGATGCCAGGAAAGACATGATCCCAATCCCAGGAAATCGCAGGAAAGCCCCAGTCCCAGATCCCAGGAAAGCCCTGATCACAGGAAAGTCGTGATCCCAATCCCAGGAAAGCCCAGATCCCAGGAAATCCCCAATCCCAGATCGCAGGAAAGACCCAACCCCAGGAAAGCCCTGATCCCAGACCCAAGAAAGTCCCAGTCCCAGGAAAGCCTCGATCCCAGACCCCAGGAAAGCCAAGATCCTGGGAAATCCTCAATCCCAGATCCCAGGAAAGACCCAATCCCAGGAAAGCCCCGATCCCAGATCCCAGGAAAACCCCAATGCCAGGAAATCCCCGATCCCAGATCCCAGGCAAGCCCCAATCCCAGGCAAGCCCCAATCCCAAGAAAGCCCTGATCCCAGGAAAGCCCCAATCCCAAGAAAGCCCCGATCCCAGGAAAGCCCCAATCCCAAGAAAGCCCCAATCCCAAGAAAGTCCCGATCCCAGGAAAGCCCTGATCCCAGGAAAGCCCCGATCCCGGGCGATCCCGGACCTGCTGCGGGCTCAGCCCCTCGGGCGCGGGGCCCAGCTCGGGCGGCGGGTGCCTCATGTCGGACACGGTGACCTCCAGGAACCCGGTGTCCTCCTCCTCCGAGTCCCCTGCGCCACGGGAACACCAAAAACCCCAAACTGACCCCAACTGAGCCCAAACTGAGCCTTCCGGGGCCGGGGGCGCTGTTCCTCCCGGTATTCCCGGTATCCCGTGTCCTTGCAGAGCAGTCACCGGACACCGGGATGAGCCGGGCAGGAGCGGGGATGGGACCGGGAGGGGACAGGGAGGGTCCCCATCCCAAAAATCCACCCGGGAACAGCGGGAACAGCGTCTCATCCTTGCTCTGAGACAGCGGGAACCGGGAAAAGGAGCCGGGAAAAGGGAAAAGGAGTCGGGAAAAGGAGCCCAGAAAAAGTGGGAAGTGCCGGAGTGGGGACCAGGACAGCGCCAAGGGGAGGGGACAGGAGAGCCCCCATCCCAAAAATCCGCCCGGAAGCTGCGGGAACAGCATCTCATCCTCGCTCCGAGACAGCGGGAAATGGGAAAAGGAGCCGGGAAAAGGAGCCGGGAGCGCAGGAAAAGCGGGACGCGCCGGAGCGTGCAGCCTTTACCCGAGGCCGAAGCAGCCGAGGAGGAGGAGGGTGAGCGAGCCAAGGAAAGCTCGGGATGAGCCAAAGAAAACGTGGGATGGGAGCGCGGCCGTCGCCTCCACATGGCCCCGGCCCCATCCCGGGCCAGAAATCCCGGGAAGGGGAAGGGCTGGGGGGAGAGGAGGAGGAAGGGAAGGGAGGGAGGAAGGGAGGGAAGGGAAGGGCTGCGGGGACCTTTTTCCTTCCCTAATTTCGGCTCCTCCTCCCCGGGGATGCTCTCCCGGGATTGCCGCGCCCCAAAGCCGCGCGGGCCATGCGGGAACGGCGGGACCGATCCCATGGGAACGGCGGGAACGATCCCATGGGAACGGCGGGACCGATCCCATGGGAACGGCGGGACCGATCCCACGGGAATGGTGGGAAAGGCGGGACCGATCCCATAGGAAGCTGCGGGAACGGTGGGACACACACAACCCATCCCATCCCATGGGAAGCTGCAGGAAAACCGGGAACGCACGCGGCCAATCCCATGGGAATGCTCTGGGAATGCGGGGAACACACAGCAGATCCCATGGGAATGCCAGGACACACACATTTCCCACGGGAATGCTCTGGGAATGCCGGGAACACACAGCAGATCCCATGGGAATGCCGGGAACATGCAGCCGATCCCATGGAAAGTTGTGGAAATGCCGGGAACAAGCAGTGGATCCCATGGGAATGCTCTGGGAATGCCGGGAACACACGCGGTCGATCCCATGGGAAAGCCGGGAACACACAGCCAATCCCATGGAAAGCTGCAGAAATGCCAGGAACACGCAGTGGATCCCACGGGAATGCTCTGGGAATGCCGGGAACACACGCGGCCGATCCCATGGGAAGCTCCAGGCAGGCACTGGGATCCAGCGGGATCGATCCTACCTCCCCTGGATCCTACCTGCCCCGGGCTGCTCCAGGGAAACCCGGGAGCTCCGGCGGGAGCGCGGCGGCTTCTCCGCCTCGGCCGCGCTCCTCCTGCGCTCCCCATCCCCTGCGGCACAGGGAAAGGGCCCGGGAATTGGGAATTCAGGGCAAAACCCGCAGGGAAAACCCCAGGACGGCCCCAGCGCTGCTGGGGGAGCGGCTGCTTTATCCCAAAAACGCGAGGAGAGAGTTGGAGTTTGCAAGGAGTGGGAAGAGCCCAAGGAAAGCTTCAGATGTAGGGAATAACCCAGGAAAAATGGGAAAGGGGAGCAGGATGAGGATTCCCTAAAACTATCCTCTCCAAGGGTTGTGCTGGGCTGTGGGGTTTGGGTTTCCTGCTCCCCATTCCCTACCGGACAGGGAAGGGTCAGGAAAACCCCCTGGGAACGGGGATTTAGGGAAAAATCCTGAAACTCCCTGGGAATTGGCGTTCAGGAGAAAAATCCTGAGGGAAAAAACCCCAAGGAATTGGGAATTCAAGGAAAAAAATCCTGAAGGAAAAATCCAGTGAAAACCTCCTGGGAACTGGGAATTCAGGGGAAAATCCTGAGGGGGAAATCCAAGGAAAACCCCCGAGGAATTGGGAATTCAGGGGGAAAATCCTGAGGGGGAAATCCAAGGGAAAACCCCGAGAAATTGGGAATTCAGGGGAAAATCCTGAAGGAAAAATCCAATGAAAACCTCATGGGAATTGGGAATTCAGGGGGAAAATCCTGAAGGAAAAATCCAGTAAAAACCTCCTGGGAATTCAGAGGAAAAATCCTGAGGGAAAAATCCAAGAAAAGCCCCCAAGGGATTGGAAATTCAGGGGGAAATCCTGAAGGAAAAATCCAATTAAAACCTTGTGGAATTGGGAATTCGGGGTAAAAATCCTGAGGGAAAAACCCCAGAAAAACCCCCAAGGAATCAGGAATTCAGGGGGAAAATCCTGAAGGAAAAATCCAATGAAAACCTCACAGGAATTGGGAATTCAGGGGAAAAATCCTGAGGGGGAAATCTCATGAAAACTTCCTGGGAATTGGGAATTCAGGGGGAAAATCCTGAGGGGGAAATCCAAGGGAAACCCTCTGGGAATTGGGAATTCAGGGGAAAATCCTGAAGAAAAAATCCAATTAAAACCTTGTGGGAATTGGGAATTGAGGGGAAAAATCCTGAAGGAAAAATTTCATGAAAACTTCCTGGGAATTGGGAATTCAGGGAAAAAAATCCTGAAGGAAAAATCTAAGGGAAACCCCAGTGCTGCCGGGTGGAGTGGCTGTTTTATCCCAAATGGAAAAAGGGAGCAAGCTGCGAGTGGGAACAAAGGAAACCTCCAAATACAGGGAATAATCCAGGAAAAAACTGGGAAAGGTGAGAAGGATCAGGATTCTCAAAATCCGCCCTCTCCAATGGCTTCTCCGGGCTCTGGGTTCGGTTTTCCCACTCCCCATTCCCTATGGGACTAGGCTGGGTCAGGAAAAGCTCCGGGAATTGGGAATTCAGGGGAAAAAAATCATGAAAGGAAAATCCACAGGAAAGCCCCTGGGAACTGGGAATTCAGCAGAAGAAATCCTGAGGGAAAAATCCAAGAAAAACCCCTGGGAATTGGGAGTTCAGGGGGAAAAAATCCTGAAAGAAAAATCCACGGGAAAGCTCCTGGGAATTGGGAATTAGTGGGGGGGAAATCCTGAGGGAAAAACCCAAGAAAAATCCCCAAGGAATTGGGAATTCAGGAAAATAATTCTTAAGGAAAAATCCACAGGAAAGGCCCTGGGAATTGGAGATTCAGGGAAAGAAATCCTGAAGGAAAAAATCCAAGGAGGAATCATCAAGGAATTGGGAATTCAGGGGGAAAATCTTGAAAGAAAATCCGTGGGAAACCCTGTGGGAATTGGGAATTCAGGGAAAGAAATCCTGGAGGGACAAAATCCTAAAGGAAAGACACAAGCACAGGCCGGGTGCTGCCGTTTTATCCCTGAAGGATAAAAGGAGGGAGGTGGAGCCTGCAGAGATCCCGGGAAGCTCCAGATCCGTGGAATGAGGTGGGAGAAGGAGTTTCTGGAGGGAGGGGGTTCCCGGTTCCACAGGGACGGGATCCCTGCGGTTCCCTGGGGGTGGGATTCCCTGGTTCTGTGGGGGTGGGATTCCCAGGATTCCGGAGGGATGGGATCCCTGGTTCCAGAGGAATGGGATTCCCGGGGTTCTGTAGGGATGGGATCCCCAGTTCCATGGGGATGGGATCCCTGGGGTCCATGGGGGTGGGATCCTGGAGGTTCTGGAGTGATGGGGTTCCCAGAGGTTCCCCGGGGACGGTATCCCCTGGTTCTGGAGGGATGGGATTCCCTGGGGATAGGATCCTGGCGGGTCCCTAGGGATGGAATCCCCGGGGTTCTCTGGGGATGGGGTTCCCTGAGGATGGGATCCTGAAGGTTCCCTGGGGATGGGGTTCCCTGGGGATGGGATCCCTGGGGTTCCCTGGGGATGGGATTCCCTGGGGTTCTATGGGGATGGGATTCCCTAGGGATGGGGTTCCTGGGGTTCCCTGGGGATGGGATCCCGGGGTCCCCGGAGCCTCACCGGTGCCGTCGCGGCGCTGCAGGAAGGTGACCCTGCGCAGCACGGCCATGCGCGTGCGCTCCAGCCCGTCCTTGGTGCCGCTGCGCGCCGCCCGCATCAGCTGAGACACCTGCAACGGAACGGGGTCAGCACCGCGGGGATCAACGCAGGGATCATCACCAGGGTCATGGGGATCGTCACAGGGCTCTCAGGGGTCACCAGGATCACAGGGATCGTCACCGGGATCACAGGTATCATCACAGGGATCATCACAGGGATCATCATAGGGATCAGCGGGATCATCACTGGGATCAGCAGGATCATCACTGGGATCACAGGGATCACCAGGATCACAGGGATCATCACTGGGATCACCAGGATCATCACAGGGAACACCAGGATCACCACAGGGATCATCACCGAGATCACTGGGATCACAGGGATCACTGGGATCTCAGGGGTCACTGGGATCACAAGGATCACAAGGATCATCACTGGGATTGGCAGGGGTCACCAGGATCATCATAGGGATCACCAGGATCATCACAGGGATCAGCGGGATCATCACTGGGATCAGCAGGGGTCACCAGGATCACAGGGATCATCTCTGAGATCACAGGGGTCACTGGAATCATCACTGGGATTATGGGTGTCACCGGGATCTCAGGGAGCACAGGGATCACAAGGATCAGTAGGATCATCACAGGGATCACAGGGATCAGCGGGATGATCACTGGGATCACTGGGATCATCACAGAGGTCACCAGCATCATCACAAAGACCACAGGGATCATCAGGATAACAGCGATAGGATAAGACCACCAGGATCACAGGGATAACAGCGATCACTGGGATCACAGGCACAACAAGGAAAACAGGGATCTCAGGGACCATCACCGAGATCACAGGGATCAGCACAGGGATCACAGCGATCAGGAAGCTCCAGGCTACCCCAGGATCCCTCTCGGATCCAGCCCCTCAGGAAGATCCCTGGAGCGCCATTCCCTGTTTCCCAGCCGGGAGCAGCAGGCACAGGGCCAGGGCTCCGGGATCCCCCCAGGATCCCCCCAGATCCCCGGGATCCCCCCATGGATGGCAGCAGCCGCAGCGGGGTCGGGCAGCGCAGTCAAGCGGGGCCGGGCAGGGAGGCGGGGGCAGCTCCGGCCCCTCCTGCGCCGGGATGGGATGTGTGGGGCAGGGAAAGGGGGATCGGCCTTTCCCACCCCAAATCCTGGGGTTCTACCCTAAATCTGACAGTTCCACCCCAAATCCCGGCAGTTCTACTCCAAATCCAAGTGTTCTACCCCAAATCTGACAATTCTACCCCAAATCCCAGCAGTTCTACTCCAAATCCAAGAGTTTTATCCCAAATCTGACAGTTCTACCCCAAATCTGACAGTTCCACCCCAAATCTCAGTAGTTCTACTCCCAATCCAAGAGTTCTACCCCAAATCCCAATGTTCTATCCCAAATCTGACAGTTCTACCCCAAATCCCAGCACTTCTAACCCAAATCCAAGAGTTCTACCCCAAATCTGACAGTTCTACCCTAAATCCCAGCAGTTCTACCCCACAGAACACCGGCCAGGATGGGATGGGGTGGGAAAGGCTCAGCCCTGAGGTTCCACAATTCCCAAAATTCTCCTTCCTGAATTCCTTCCTTCCTTCCCTCCTGAATTCCTTCCTGAATTTCTTGAATTCCTGAATTCCTTCCCTTGTGAATTCCTTCCCTTGTAAATTCCTTCAGGAATTCCTTCCTGAATTCCTGAACTCATGATTTTCTTCCTGAATTCCTTCCTGAATTCCTGAATTCTTTCCTGAATTCCTGAACTCATTATTTTCTTCCTGAATTCCTTCCAGAATTCCTGAATTCTTTCCTGAATTCCTGAACTCATGATTTTCTTCCTGAACTCCTTCCTGAATTCCTTCCCAAATTCCTGAACTCATTATTTTTTTTCCTGAATTCATTCCCGAATTCCTGAATTCTTTTCCAAATTCCTGAATTCTTTCCTGAAGTCCTGAATTCTTTCCTGAATTCCTGAATTTCTTCCCGAATTCCTGAACTCATCATTTTCTTCCCGAATTTTTTCCTGAATTCCTTCCCAAATTCCTGAATTCTTTTCTGAATTCCTGAACTCATAATTTTCTTCCTGAACTCCTCCCCAAATTCCTGAATTTCCTTCCCAAATTCCTGAATTCCTTCCCAAATTCCTGAACTCATTATTTTCTTCCTGAATTCCTTCCCGAATTCCTGAACTCATGATTTTCTCCCTGAATTCCCGAATCCCTGTCTCCCTGAATTCCGATGTCTTGGGAAGCCCCAGGAGCCGCCGACCACGAGCAGCACCCCAGCAGCTCCAGGCTGATTTTCTGGGCCAGGAATGGGACGGGCCCAGCCTGGATCCATTCCACGAGGGAATTTCACCCCCCCAGGTCGGGGATTTGGGGAATTTCGGGATGCGGGACGGGGTCGGTACCTTCCAATCGGATTTGTGCTTCAGCTCCTGCATTTCCTTCCCCCCAACTCTCAGAGCCAGGAGCTCCCGCTTAGTCCTGGCGCATTTTTCCTTGAGTTTATGGAGGTCTGGAGAGAGCTGAGCCCAAAGCAAAGCGGGAGAGCAGCAGAGCAGAGATCCCAGGAAGCAGCAAATGCAAAAAAACAGGAGAGATCATCCCAAAGGAGCGGGGAACGGCGGCGGCAGCCCGGAATTCCGGCTGGGAGCAGGCAGGGAGCGCAGGAGCGGCGGGGAAAGGCTCAGAAATGGGAGGAATTATCCCAAAAATCCTGAAATGCCAGCTGGGATGGAGCAGAGAATGCAGCAGGAGCAGGGAAAGGCTCAAAAACAGGAGAAATGACCCCGAAATTCTGGCTGGGATGGAGCAGGGAATGCAGGAGGAGCAGGGAAAGCAGCACAGAACAGGCAGCAGCATCCTGGAATTCCAGCTGGGATGGAGCAGGGAATGCAGCAGGATCAGGGAAAGTCTCAAAAACAGGAGAAATCACCCCAGAATTCCAGCTGGGATGGAGCAGGGAATGCAGGAACAGCAGGGAAAGGCTCAAAAATGAAAGAAATCATCCCAAAAATCCTGTCTGGGAGCAAGCAGGGAGGGCAGAAGCAGGGAAGGACAGGGAGAGGGTCAAAACCAGGAGGAATCATCCCAAAAATCCCAAAATTCCAGCTGAGATGGAGCAGAGAATGCAGCAGGAGCAGGGAAAGAAGCACAAAACAGGCAGCAGCATCCCAAAATTCCAGCTGGGATGGAGCAGAGAATGCAGCAGGAGCGGGGAAAGGCAGAGAGAGGCTCAAAAACAGGAGAAATGACCCCAGAATTCCATCTGGGATGGAGTAGGGAGTGCAGGAACAGCAGGGAAAGGCTCAAAAATGAAAGAAATCATCCCAAAAATCCTGTCTGGGAGCAAGCAGGGAGGGC
>JAWMQZ010000078.1:1756644-1772669 GCA_035584835.1 Tangara arthus
AAAGGGTTGGGAATGGGTTGGGAAAAAGGGTTGGAAAAGGGGGAAAAAGGGTTGGAAAAGGGGGAAAAAGGGTTGGAAAAGGGGGAAAAAGGGTTGGGAATGGGTTGAGAAAATGGGTTGGAAAAAAGGGCTGCAAAAAGGGTTGGGAAAGGGGGCAAAAGGGTTGAAAAAGGGGCAAAAGGGTTGAGAAAGGGGAAAAAGGGTTGGGAAAAAGGATTTGGAAAAGGGGGAAAATTATTTGGAAAGGGGGAAAAAGGGTTGGAAAAACAGGCTGGGGAAAAGGGTTGGGAAAAAGGGTTGGGAAAAAGGGTTGGGAAAGGGAGAAAAGGGTTTGGAAAGGGGGAAAAGGGTTGTGAAAGGGGGATCAGTCCCAATCCCAGCCCTGGAAAGGACCGGGAGGCTCCGGCGGGATGGATCCAAATCAGGCTCCAGCTCGGACAGGGAGCTGGGAACGGCTCAGGGAGAATTGATCCCGGAATTGTGGATCCTGCTCCCGGGGAAGGGCGGGAAGCACCAGGATCCGGCCGGGATCGATGCGGGGATCGATGGAGCATCCGCTGGAAAGCCGAGAGCGCCTGGAGGGCACCGGGAAGGGCGGCAAGGTCGGAGCCTTGGGATGCTCCCAAGGGATGATCCAGGGAAAGGTTGGGATTTTCCCTCCTGGAATTCTTCTCCTGGAGTGGGAACCTCTCCTGGGTCACCCCACCTGGGAATTTTCCCTGTGGATGCGACGCCAAGCGAGCCAGAAATCCAGGAGAAGAATACACCGGAAACCAGGAGATCAATCCACAAAAAAGCCAGGAAAAGAATCCCCAAAAAACCGAGATGAATCCACAAAAAAACCCCAGATCAATCCACAAAAACTGGGAGAGGAATCCTCAAAAACTGGGAGAAAAATCCCCAAAAAAGCCAGATGAATCCACCAAAAAAAACAAGATGAGTCCACAAAAAAATGGGAGAAGAATTTCCAAAATCCCAGAAGAATCCCCCAAAAAACAGGAGAAGAATCCCCAAAAACTGGGAGGAAAAATCCCCAAAAAAAACAGACGAACCCACAAAAATCCAGGAGAACAATCTCCAAAAACCAGGAGATGAATCCACAAAAAAACCAGGAGATCAATCCACAAAAAAATGGGAGATGAATCCCCAAAAACCAGGACAAGAATTTCCAAAATCCCAGGAGAAGAATCCAGAAAAACCAGGGGAAGAATCCCCAAAATCCCAGGGAAGTTCCAGAGCTGGAGATTCCCGGGACACCGAGAATTCCCAGTTTCTGCAGCTCCAGAAAAAGCCTCAAAGCTGGGAATCCTCAGGAAAAACAACCCCAGGATTGGGGTCGGGATCGGGATCCGGCCCCTTCCCGCTCCGGGTCCCTCTCCCAGCGGGAATCGCGGCCCATCCCAAATTTATCCGGGGAAAAGGTCACTCCCGTTTGGAGCGCTGAGCTCAGCCCAGCCCAGATTTATCCCAGGCCTCCAAAATAATCCTGGGATTGGGATGGATCCAAGGGAAAAAGGGATTTTTCCCAGAGTGTTCCACACAGTCATGGGGGGGAACATCCCAGGAGCGAAATGGATCCCATGGGATGAGGGAAAACGGGATCTGTGGGATTGCATGGGGAGAGGAAGAGTGGGAAGCTGGAAAATCCAGGGGTGGGGGATGGGAATGGGGAATGGGGATTCCCAGGAGCTGCTGGGGATCCATGGAGATGAAGGGGGAGAGGAAAATCGGGAAGCAGGCATCCATGGAAATACACTGGGAGAGGAAAATCAGGATTCAGGATAATCCAGGGATGTGGGGATGGGGAATCATCCCTGGGATGTGGAGTTTTGGGAGCTGCAAGGGATCCATGGAAATCAGTTAGGAGAGGAAAATGGGAAGCGGGAGAGGAACAATGGGAAGCGGGAGAGGAACAATGGGAAGCGGGATCCAGGGAAATGAAGTGGGGCAGGAAACAGGGGATGCAGGAGAACCCAAGGATGTTGGGATGGGAAGATCCCCGGGAATGGAGATTCCCAAGGAGGCCCCAGCCCCGGGAGCAGCGGGATCCAAACCCCGGCCCAGCCTGGCCTCTCCCATCCCGGGCTATTTTTATCCTGGGATATTTTTATCCCTGGCACCGGAGCTGCTGCCTCAGGGAGCCGCTGATGGATCCACCCCGGGATCATCCTGGGACCATCCAGGGATCCAGATCCATCCTGGGACCATCCCAGGGATCCAGATCCATCCCGGGATCATCCCAGGGATCATCCCAGGGATCTGGATCCATCCCAGGATCATCCTGAGCCCTTCCCATGGATTCAGATCCAATCCAGGATCATCCCAGGGATCCAGATCCATCCTGGGACCATCCCAAGGTAATCCAGATCCATCCCGGGATCATTCCAGGGATCATCCCAGGGATCCAAATCCATCCTGGGATCCTCTCAGTGATCTGGATCCATCCCAACCCACTGGGATTGGATCAGGGATTGGGAACAGTGGGGGGGAAATCCAGGATCCATCCCAGCAGGGAATCTGGGACCCATCCCAGTGGGAAATCCAGGATCCAACCCTGTGGAAAATCTGGGATCCCTTCCAGCAGGAAATTCGAGATCCGTCCCAGTGAGATTTGCTGGGAATCAGCCCCACCCTGCTGCTAATCCCAGGAATAAATAACTGTGAATAAATAAATAATAATCTTCCCCCAAAATCCCCTTTATCTTCCCCAAATTCCCCTTCATTTGGTCCCAAAAAATTCCCTTTTTTCCCCAAAATTCCCTTAATTTTCCCCCAAAACTCCCTTTCATTGGGCCCCAAAATTCCTTTTATTTACCAAACAAAAATTCCTTTCATTTGTCCCAAAATCCCCTTTATTTGTCCCAAAATTCCCCTTACTTTTGTTACCGACGGGAATTCCCCTTCCCATTCCCGGCTTTTTGGGAGTTTTAAATCCAATCCTAAGGGAAAAACTGGGAATTTTTGAGCGGGAATAACAGCAGGAACAGCTGGGGCTCATCCCAACATGAAAACCTCTGGATATCAGAATTTGGGGGTGGGAATGGGGATTTCTGGGTGGATCCAGGGATTTGGGGCGGATTTTTGGGAAGCAGGGGCAGCAGGAAAAGTGGGAATGGCTGTGACAGCTCTGTCCACCAGGAAAACCTCTGGATGCGGGAATTTGGGGACAGAAATGGGGATTTGGGGCTGAATCCTGCGATTTGGGGCTGGATCCAGGATCTGGGGCTGGATCCAGGGATTTGGGGATGGATCCAGGGATCTGGGGCTGGATCCAGGGATTTGGGGATGGATCCAGGGATTTGGGGCTGGATCCAGGGATTTGGGGCTGGGTTTTTGGGAAGCAGGGGCAGCAGGAAAATCAGGAACGGCTGTGACAGTTCTGCCCACCGGGAAAACCTCTGGATGCAGGAATTTGGGGGTGGAAATGGGGATTTGGGGTTGAATGCAGGGATTTGGGGCTGGATCCTGCGATTTGGGGCTGAATCCAGGGATTTGGGGCTGGATCCAGGGATTTGGGGCTGGATCCAGGGATCTGGGGCTGGATCCAGGAATCTGGGGCTGGATCCAAGGATCTGGAGATGGATCCAAGGATCTGGGGCTGGATCCAGGGATCTGGGGATGGAAATGGGGATCTGGGGCTGGATCCAGGGATTCGGGGCTGGCTTTTTGGGAAGCAGGGGCGGCAGGAAAAGCAGGGATGGCCGGGGCACAAGGCAGCCGGGGAAAGCCCTGGAAGTCGGGGGCTCCGGGGGCGGATCCCGGCCGGATCCCGGGATCCGGGGGAGCCGGGATTGCGCTGACCTGGGCAGGCCGCGGCCGCCGCTCGGTGTCCGCATGGGCCGCGGGCCGGGAACGGCCGATCCCGGCGGGATCCGCTGCCCGCGGGGTCCCGGGGTCCTCCCGGGGCTCTCCCGGCTCCCGGGGCTGCGCCCGCGATCCCCAAATCCCGGCGGGAGCGCCGGGCCCGGCGCGGAGCCGCTGCCAGCGGAGCGAGGGATGCCGGGATTCGGGAATCATCGCCTTCCCTCCTCCCCTTCCTCCTCCTCCTCCTCCTCCTCCTCCTTTCCTGCCTTTCCTCTTCCTGCTCTTCCCGCTTTTCCTGCTTTTCCTCCTCCCGCTTCTCCTGCTTTGCCTGCTCCTCTTTTTCCTCCTTTTCCTCCTCCTCTTCCTTTTCCTGCTTTTCCTCCTCCCGCTTTTCCTGCTCCTCCTTTTCCTGCTTCTTCTGCTTTTCCTTTTCCCCTTTTTCCTCCTTTTCCTCCTTTTTCTCCTTTTCCTGCTCCTCCTTTTCTTTCTCTTCCCTTTCCTGCTTTTCCTCTTTTTCCTCCTTTTCCCCTTCCTGCTTTTCCTCCTCCCTCTTTTCCCACTTTTCCCGCTTTTCCGATTATTAGGAGGGAAAACCTTTCCCGGATTATTTCTGGGAAGCGGCAAAAGCGTGCGTGGGGCTTTGTGAATTAAAGGAAATTTTCCTTTTTTTTTTTCTTTTTTTTTAATTAAAATTATTTTTCCTGATTTTTCCTATTTTTTTTTCTTCCGAGAATTAAAGTGATTTTTCTGGAGCTTTTTTTCCTGGGATTAAAGCGATTTTTTTTTCTTCTTTTTCTGGGAATTAGAGTGTTTTTCCTGGAGCTTTTTCCAGGGATTTAAAGTAATTTTTCTGGAGGTTTTTTCCTGGAAATAAAGTGAATTTTCCTAGTTTATTGTTTGTTTGCTTGGGGGGGAGTTTGGGTTTGGTTTTTTCCCCGGAAATTAAAGTGATTTTTCTGGAGGTTTTTTCTGGGATTAAAGTGATTTTTCCTGGGGTTTTGGGGGTTTTGTTTTTTGGGTTTTTTTTTAATTTTGTTTTTGTTTTTGTTGATTTTTGGGAGGTTTTTTGTTGTTGTGGGGATTTTTTTTCCCAGAAATTAAAGTGATTTTTCTAGAGGTTTTTTCTGGGAATTAAAGTGGTTTTTCCGGAGTTTTATCCTGGGATTTACAGCGATTTTTCCTGGCATTTACAGTTATTTTCCCCCGGATTTACAGTCATTTACCAGGAGTTTTTTGGGAATTAAAGTGATTTTTCTGGGGGTTTTCCCTGGAATTTCCAGTGATTTTTATCCAGATTTACGCTGATTTTCCAAGAGTTTTTTGGGAATTACAGTGATTTTCCCAGATTTTTTCAAACCTTATTTCCAGCCCTCCTGTCCCAGCCCAGACCCAGGGATGCCTCCCAGGATTTGGGAACGCTGATCCCAAAAATCCCCCTCTGGAGAGGCCGGGGGGAGCAGAGCACAGCTGGGGTTTGGGATGAGCCCCCATTTTGGGATGGCTCCAACCCCTTGGAAAAATCCCAAAATTCCAGACCTCGGATCCTCCATCCCAAGGGGGTCAGCCTTAGGATCCAACCCTTGCCCGGTGCTTTTTTGGGTTTTTTTGGGATCCAACCCTTTCCTGGCGATTTTTTGGGACCCAGCACTTTCCCGCAATTTTTTTGGGATCCAGCCCTTTCCCACAGGTTTTTTTTGGGGGGGGATTCAGCCCTTTCCTGCCGTTATTTTGTTAGGATCCAACCCTTTCCCACAGGTTTCTTTTAGGATCCAACCCTTTCCCACAGGTGTCTTCTTGGGATCCAACCCCTTCCCAGCGTTTTTTTGGGATCCAACCCTTTCCTGCAGCTTTTTGGGGCAGATCCAACCCTTTCCCATTGTTTGGGGTTTTTTTGGGATCCAACCCTTTCCCACAGGTTTTTTTTAGGATCCGACACTTTCCCACAGGTGTCTTCTTGGGATCCAACCCCTTCCCAGCGTTTTTTTTGGGATCCAAGTCTTTCCTGCAGTTTTTTGGGGCAGATCCAACCCTTTCCTGATGGTTTATTTTGGGGATCCAGCCCTTTCCCACAGGTGTTTTTTTTGATCCAACCATTTCCTGGTGGTTTTTTTGGGATCAGGGGTGCACACACCCCAAATCCACCCCTCCAGAGCCCCCCCGGGCGCGCATTCCCGACCCATTCCCGATTTTCCAGCCTCCCCCATCCCAAAAAAGCTCACCTGGGCTGGGAGAAGCGGGAGCGCGCCGGGAACGTCCCCGCGGAGCGGCCGCGGCCGGGCCGGGCTCGGGCGGGGCCGGGCGGGAGCGGGGCCGGGCTCCAGCCGAGCCTGAAATTCCAGAGGAGCATTCCAAGGGATCGGCCGGGCGTGCGGGGAGCCGGGGATCCGCGCCGGGAAGGGATCCGGGCTGGGATTTGGGATGGGGGATCCACTGGGAAGGGATCCGAGCTGGGATTTCTGATGGGGAATTCAGCAGGAAGGGATCCGAGCTGGGATTGTGGAATGGGGAATTCATGGGAATTGTCCAGCCTGGGATTTCAGGATGGGGAATTCACCGGGAAGTGATCTGAGCTAGGATTTGGGATAGGGAATCCACCGGGAAGGGATCCGAGCTGGGATTTCAGGATGGGGAATTCATCGGGAATTATCCGAGCTGGGATTTCTGATGGGGAATTCATGGGAATTATACAAGCTGGGATTTTGGGATGAGGAATTCACTGGGAAGTGATCCAAACTGGGATTTTGGGATGGGGAATCCACCAAGAATTTCCAGCTGGGATTCCTGATCAGGAATTGTCCAGCTGGGATTTCTGATGGGGAACCCACTGGGAATTGTCCAGCTGGGATTTCAGGATGAGAAATTAATGGGAATTGTCCAGCCAGGATTTCTGCATGGGGAATTATCTAACCCGGGATTTTGGGATGGGGAATCCACTGGGAATTATCCAAGCTGGGATTTCTGATGGGGAATTCACCGGGAAGTGATCTAAGATGGGATTTTGGGATGGGGAATCCACCGGGAATTATCCAAACTGGGATTTCTGATAGGGAATTCATGGGAATTTTCCAACTGGGTTTTTGGGATGGAGAATTCACCAGGAATTATCCAGCCTGGGATTTCTGCATGGGGAATTCATGGGAACTGTCCAGCTGGGATTTTGGGATGGGGAATTCATGGGAATTATCCAACTGGGATTTTTGGATGAGGAATTCACACAAATTATCCAGCCTGGGATTTCTGGATGGGGAATTCATGGGAATTATCCCACCTGGGATTTCTGGATGTGGGATCCCCCCCAGAGCAGCTCCATGACCAGGGTGGGGCAGAACCAGGAAATGATCCCAAAAAGCCCCAGGAGTGACTTTTCCAGGGGTTTTCCAGACAGGTCAGGGGGGGTTGATGGCTCCTGGCTTGGGAAAAAATTCCCAAAAATTTCAGCAGGGTGGGTTGGATCAGCCTGGAAAAATTGAGGATGGAGAGCTTGGAATGGGGTCAGGTCACAGGGGTTGGCTCCAGCCTGTGGATCCTGGATCCAGGGAAAATTTGGGATGTGAAACTTGGGGTGGATCCATGAGAAATTTAGAATACTCAGTCTGGAATGGGGTCACAGGGGTTGGATCCCACCCATGGATCCTGGATCCAGGGAAAATTTGGGATGCAGAACCTGGGATTGGATCCAGGAAAAAACTGGAGATGGAGAGCTTGGAATGGGTCAGGTCACAGGGGTGGGATCCCAGATCCAGGGAAAACTGGGAATTCTCAGGCCAGGATGGGGTCACATGGATCCCAGATCCAGGGAAAATTTGGGATGCACAGCTCGAGATGGGGTCATTCCACAGCGATTGGATCCAGGGAAATGGGGGATGCGGAGCTCGGGATGGGCTCAGCCCCCATGGACACGGCTGTGGATCCTGGATCCAGGGAAATCCGGGAATTCTCAGGCCAGGATGGGATCACAGGTGGGTGGATCCCACCCATGGATCCTGGATCCAGGGAATGCTGGGAATGGGATCCCATTGGGAATTGGGCCCCAGGAGCCGGATCCCACCAGTGGATCCCAGAATTCCACAGGATATTGGGATATGAAATTCCCTGGGACACTGGGAACAGGGTCCAGGGCTGGGATCCCAGAACTCCCTGGGATGTTGGGAATGGGGTCCCAGGGCTGGGATCCCGCAATTCCCCAGGATTTTGGGATACGGAACTCCGAGGATATTGGGATGTGGAATTCCCCGGGATGTTGGGAACAGGGTCCCAGGGCTGAGATCCCACAATTCCCCGGGATGTTGGGAATGTGGAATTCCTGGGAGTTTGGGAATGTGGAATTCCTGGGGATGTTGGGAACAGGGTCCAGGGTTGGGATCCTGGAGTTCCCCAGGATTTTGGGAATGTGGAATTCCCAGGATGTTGGGATGTGGAATTTCCTGGGATGTTGGGAATGTGGAATTCCTGGGGATGTTGGGAACAGGGTCCCAGGGTTGGGATCCTGGAGTTCCCCAGGATTTTGGGAATGTGGAATTCCCGGGACGTTGGGATGTGGAATTTCCTGGAATGTTGGGAATGGGGTCCCAGGGCTGAGTTCCCCTGGCACGCTGGGATGTGGAACTCCCGGGATTTTGGGTTCCCATCCCTGCCCAGCCCTCCCGCTCCCCCTGGGAGACAACCCATGCAGATGTACGCAAATATATGCAAATGAGGGGCGGGGACCGCCCGGACCGGTCTGGGCGGGATCCGGGCGGAGCCGGGAATGGGAAACATCCGGGCGGGACCGGGCGGGCCCCGAGCTCCGCCCCGGCTGCCCCGGGGTTCACCCCCGGCCCGGCCCGGCCCGGCCCCGCTCCCGGCCCCGTTTGTGCTCCCGGGCCCGGCCCGGCCCGGCCCCGCTCCCAGCCCCGTTTGTGCTCCCGGGCCCGGCTCGTTTCTGCATTTCTGCTGCATTTCTATTGAAATTTAGCTTTGTGCTCTGATTTTTGTCTTTATACTTACATGTATAAATTCATATTTATATTTCTTTATTTTTATATATTTTATAATTTTATATTTGTATTTATAATTTTATACTCCTATATCTACTTACCGTTATATTTATATTAATATTTGCATTATGCTTATATTTATTTATATATTTTGATTTTAAATGTTTATAGTTACACGTGTATATTTTATGTTTATTATTTATATTTTAGATTCCTATTTTCTATTCCTAGTTATACTGTTATATTTATATTTGTATTTTGCTGGTGTTTATATTTCTATTTGTGTTTGTGTTCATGTTTAAATTCAAGTTTAGCTTTGTATTTTGGATATTTATATTTACATCTCTATGTTTATGTTGATGTTTATGTTTATGATTCGTGTTCTGTATTTATATTTTATATTCCTATTTATACTTGCTGTTATATTTACATTTGTACTTGTATTCGTGCTTATATTCAAATTCATCTTTGTATTTTATGTTTATATTTACATATAATAATCTTCTATACTTACATATAATAATAATAATAATAATAATAATAGTAATAATAATAATAATATATGTAAGTATAACAATTATACTTACATATAATAATCTTACATATATATGATTATTATTTATATTTTTGTATTATGTTCCTATTTACACTTACAGTTATATTTACATTTGTATTTGTGTTTATATTCAAATTTATTTTTGTATTTTTATTTTTAATTTAAACTTATATTCATATCCGCAATCATGTTTATATTTTTTAAAAATTTATGTTTACAACTTTACATTTATCTTAAAGATTATACTTATTGTTTGTGTTCACGTTTATATTTGTATTTCTATATTTTTGTTATATTTCTGGTTTATATTTCTATTTATACTTTCTTATTTATATTCACACTTGTCATTTGGTTTTTATTTCTATTTACCTATATATTTATATTTGTATTTCTATTCCCGTTTAAGTTCCACATTTCTATTTCTATATCCACATTTCCATTTCTATTTCTTTTAAAATTTATGTTTATAGTTTTACATTTATTTTAAAATTTCTATATTTATATATATTTAAATGTCAATATTCAAATCTCCTCATTTAAATGCATATTTTAATCAATCCTTCCAATCCATCCAGAACTTTCCATTGCACATCTATTAACACTAATCATGACTATTAATTACCCGTGTTAATGAGGCACGGAATGGTCTCCATTCCCAGAAATTCCAGGATTTTCCCGGGATTCTCGGCACGGGAGGCTGCCCCCTGCTGGATCCCTTTCCCAGGAATATCCCAACTTTTCCAGAGGGTTTTAGGAGTGTTTATTAACCAAACATCGGGATTTGGGCAGAAATCCATGGAATTGTGGAGTGGTAAATCCATGGAATTTAATGGCATCCTTCCCGCCTTTCCCAGGGGTTTTGGGATTATTCTCGAGTTCAACACCGGGATTTTCACAGAAATCCATGGAATTCTGGCATCATTCCCACCTTTCCCAGGAATATCCCAGTTTTTCCAGGAGGTTTGGGATTATTCTCGACTGAAACACCAGGATTTGGACGGAAATCCATGGAATTCTGGGGCTTTAATGGCAACATTCCCACCTTTCCCAAGGAATATCCCAACTTTTCCAAAGGATTTTGGGAGTGGTTTTGACTTAAACACCAGGATTTTCACAGAAATCCATGGAATTCTGGCATCATTCCCACCTTTCCCAAGGAACATCCCAACTTTTCCAAAGGATTTTGGGAGTGGTTTTGACTTGAACACCAGGATCTGGACAGAAATCCATGGAATTGTGGGGTTTTAACAGCATCATTCCCACCTTTCCTAAGGAATATCCCAGTTTTTCCAAAGGGGCCTTGGGAGTGTTTTTGAATAAAACACCGGGATTTTCACAGAAATCCATGGAATTCTGGCATCATTCCCACCCTTCCCAAGGAACATCCCAACTTTTCCAAAGGATTTTGGGAGTGGTTTTGACCACCGGGATTTGGACAGAAATCCATGGAATTCTGGGGCTTTAATGGCAACATTCCCACCCTTCCCAAGGAATATCCCAGCTTTTCCAAAGGGTTTTGGCAGTATTTTTGAGTCGAACACTGGGATTTGGACAGAAATCCGTGGAATTGTGGGGTTGGAGCCACTCCAGGGATGCCCTTTCCTGCCATCATTCCCTGGAAAGTTTTGGAGCAACTTTACCAAGGAATATCCCATCTTTTCCAGAGGATTTTGGGACATTGAACACCTGGAATTTGGCCCTGGACCTCCCTTTCCTCCATCATTCCCTGGAAATCCCCAGAGCCCCTTTCCCAAAGGATTTTTTTTTTTTAATGGTTCCCATGGAGTGCCCAGGATCTGCTCCCCAGGAATTCCCGGCCTGGAGGGAATCTGGGATGGATCCCTGGGATCCACGAGAGGCAGGAGAGGGGGAGGGCCGGGCCTGATCCCCAATCCCTGATCCCCAATCCCTGATCCCACTTTTCCAGCCCCAAATGCCCCAAATCCCTCGACAGAGCTCAGAAGTTGAGTGGATCCAGAATTCCAGCTCAGGCCTTGCTTGTTCCAAAGAAATTCCCAGCAAATTCCCAGCCAGGCCTTGGATCCATCCCATCCCAAACTAAATCCCGGGAAGATCCCGTTTGTGTCACCCGGAGCCTCTGCAGTTCCTGGAAAACCTCTGGGGCTGCGGCCTGGTTGGAAAAGGAGCCCAGGAAGGGCCTGGAATGGATCCCAGCCCCGAATCCCACAGATCCCATAGATCCCACAAATCCCAGTCCTGAATCCCACAGATCCCATGGATCCCATCCCTGAATCCCAAAGATCCCACAGATCCTGCTCCCAATCCCATGGGTCCCATCCAATCCCCATCCCACAGATCCCATCCCTAAATCCCACAGATCCTGCTCCTGATCCAAGACCTCATTCCCAGGCTGCTCCCAAGGTTTCCCTCTTCCCGAGATTTCTGTACAGAAAAAAATCCCCCTTTCCCAAAGATTCCCATCCCTGGGGATGCAAATCCCTGAATCCCAGAGATCCCAATCCCTATGGATATCCCAAATCCCTGAATCACAGAGACCCCAATCCCTATGGATCTCCCATCCAGGGATACAAATCCCCTTTCCCAGAGATCCCAAAGCCATGGATATCCCAAATCCCTGAATCCCAGAGACCGCAATCCCATGGATATCCCATACAGGGATACAAATCCTCTTTCCCAGAGATCCCAATCCCATGGATATCCCAAATCCTTGAATCCCAGAGATCCCAATCCCATGGATATCCTGAATCCTAGAGATCCCAATCCCATGGATTCCCTGCTATCCCATCCTGGGAAGTTCCAGAGTTATCCCAGGTGTGACCACACAAATCCCCTTTTACAGAGATCCCAAATCCCATGGATATCCCAAATCCCTGAATCCCAGAGATCGCAATCCCATGGATATCCCAAATCCTCCTTTCCCAGAGATCCCAATCGCATGGATACCCCAAATCCCTGAATCCCACATATCCCAATGCCATGGATATCCCAGATCCCTGAATCCCAGAGATCGCAATCCCATGGATATCCCAAATCCTCCTTTCCCAGAGATCCCAATCTCCTGGATATTCCAAATCCCCCTTTCCCACATATCCCAATCCCATGGATATCCCAAATACCTGAATCCCAGAGATCCCAATCTCATGGATATTCCAAATCCCTGAATCCCAGAGATCCCAATCCCATGGATACCCCAAATCCCCGAATTCCAGAGATCCCAATCCCATGAATATCCCAAATCCTCCTTTCCCAGAGACCCCAATCCCATGGATACCCCAGATCCCTGAACCCCGGGCAGCTCCGGGGTGATCCCGGGTCAGCCGTTCCCATTCCCGCTCCCTCGCAGCCGCAGCAATTCCAGTTTTTCCGTCTCCCGGTCAAACCGGTTCCAGCCGGCCCGTCCCGGCCTGCCCCGACATTCCCGGCTCCCTATAAATCCCGGCCGGGCTTTTTGGGGGAAAATCCCCTTTTTTGGGATCCCATTCCCATGGAAAGGCTGGAAAATCCCTGAGCCGGCCCCGCTGCCCTCGGAGCGCTCCCGGGATAATTCCGTGAGTAAGGAATTCACCTGAACCCTTCTCCCTTCCTTCCAAGGCTTTTCAGGGGATTTTGGGGCTTTTCCGTCAGAATTCTGCGGGATCGGGGCCCATCCCAAAACTGCAATAAATTGAGGAATATCCCAAATTTATCCCACTGAAATATCCCAAATTTATCCCAAAATGATCCAAATTTAACCCAAATTATCCCAGATTTAATCCCATTTATCCCAGTGAAATATTCCCACATTTATCCCAGTGAAATATTCCCACATTTATCCCAGTGAAATATTCCAAATTTATTTCAAATATCCCAAATTTATTCCATCAAAATATTCCAAATATTTCCCAGTGAAAGATCCCAAATTTTCCAAATTTAATCCCAAATTTATCCCAGTGAAACATCCCAAATTTATCCCAAATTTTCCAAATTTAATCCCAAATTTATCCCAGTGAAATATCCCAAATTTTCCAAATTTAGCCCCAATTATCCCAAATTTACCCCAGTGAAAGATCCCAAATTTATTTCAAATATCCTAAATTTATTCCAGCAAAATATTCCAAATTTATCTCAGTGAAATTTCCCAAATTTACCAAATTTAATCCCAATTATCCCAAATTTAATCCCACATTTATCCCAGTGAAATATCCCAAATTTATCCCAAATATCCCACTTTTTTCCAGCAAAATATTCCAAATTTATCCCACATTCCCAAGGCACCACAAATTCCCATCCTTGCTATCAAGGAAATTTTCTCCTGGTTATAAAAAGAAATGGAATAAGGGGAGTGAGCAAAAAAAACCAAAACACCTGGAATAAAGAGAATATTTCTATTTCTTTCCTGAAAAATCCATTTTTTGACACAAACATTTCTTTTTGGAGTGGGAAAAACCTTTGGAATAAAGGCAATAAATGGATTTCTTGGGGAATATTTGCAAGATGTTCTTTTGTTGTGGGGGGAAAATCCTTGGTTAAATATGATTTATTTTTGGGGAAAAAAAAAAGTCCTTGGAATAAGGGAATTTAATTTTGGGAGAAAAACCCTTTGAAATATGTGCATTTATTTTTGGGGGTAAAATCAATTTGTAATAAGTGAATTGAATTTTGGGGGAAAATCCATTGGAATAAGTGATTTTTTTTTTTTTTTTTGAGGGGGGAATCCATTGGAATGAGTGCATTTAATTCTGGGGAGGAAAAAATCCTTGGCTAAATACACATTTATTTTTGGGGAGGAAACCCTATGGAATCCGTGCATTTATGATTTTTTGGGGGGAACAAACCCCATGGAATCTGTGCATTTATTATTCATTATTTTGAGGGGAACAAGCCCCATGGAATCCGTGCATTTATGAATTTTTGGGGGACAAACTCCCATGAAATCCATACATTTATTATTTTTTGGGAACAAACCCCTTGGAATCCTTACATTTATGATTTTTTTGGGGTAGAAACCCTATGGAATCTGTGCATTTATGATTTTTTGGGAACAAACTCTATGGAACCCCTGCATTTATCATTAATGATTTTTTGGGAGGAAACCCTATGGAATCTGTGCATTTATTATTTATGATTTTTTGGGGTAGAAACCCTATAAAATCTGTGCATTTATTACTTTTTGGGAACAAACCCTTTGGAATCCATGCATTTATCATTTTTTGGGAACAAACCCTATGGAATCCATGCATTTATTAATTTTGGGGAACAAACCCCACAGAATCCTTACATTTATGATTTTTTGGGGAACAAACCCACGGAATCCACACATTTATTATTTTTGGGGAACAAACCCTATGGAATCCGTACATTTCTTATTTCTTATTTATTATTTTTTGGGAACAAACCCCATGGAATCTGTACATTTATTAATTTTTGGGGAACAAACCCCATGTAATCTGTGCTTTTTTTTTTTTTTTTGGGAACTAACCCCACAGAATCCTTACATTTACGATTTTTTTGGGGGGAACAAACCCCATGGAATCCTTACATTTATTAATTTTTGGGAACAAACCCTGAAGAATCCTTACATTCTTACATTTATTATTTTTTGGGAACAAACCCCATGGATTCCTTACATTTATTATTTATTATTTTTTGGGGTAGAAACCCTATGAAATCTGTGCATTTTTTATTTTTTGGGAACAAACTCCATGGAATCCGTGCATTTATGATTTTTTGGGAACAAACCTTACGGAATCCATGCATTTATTATTTGTGATATTTTGGGGTAGAAACCCCACGGAATCCTTACATTTATGATTTTTTGGGGAACAAACCCTACGGAATCTTTACATTTATTATTTTTTTGGAAAAAACCCTTCAGAATCATTACATTCTTACCTTTATTATTTTTTGGGAACAAACCCCACGGAATCCTTACCTTTAATATTTTTTGGGAACAAACCCCGCAGAATCCTTACATTCTTACCTTTATTATTTTTTGGGAGCAGACCCCATGGAATCCGTGCGTTAACCCCCGGCCACCAACACCCTAAACCCACTTTTCCTCGGGGGAAAAAAAAAAAAAATTAAAAAAAAAAAAAAAATCCCATTTCCCCCCTCCCCAAGCCTTTCCCTCCCCTAAACCCCCCAAATCTTCCCAAATTAAAAAAAAAAATAAAAAACCCACCGGGGCCGCTGCGGGATGCGGAGGGCGGGCAGGATGCCGGGATTCGGGGCTGGCCCGGAGTCTTCCAGCCCTAAAGATGGAGCTGCTCGGCTCGGGGCCGCTCCCTCGCGGCCGCCCGGGATCCGGGCTCCTCTCCCTTTCCCCCTTTTCCTGCCCATCCATGTGGTTCTGTTTTGTATTGTCCCGCTCCTCCTCGCCCGCACTCCCGCTTCCAGGGGATATTCGGTGGGTGGGATTTGCGGAGGAAAAAAGAGAAAAGAGAAAAAAAAGGGGGGAGAGGGGAGGAAAAAAAAAAAAAAAGCAACAACGAGGAGGAGGGGAAAAAAAAACCACCCAAAATTACCTTTTTTTTTTTTTTTTTTTTTTTTCTTTTCCTGCAACAGGAACCGCCACCAAAAATAGTGCAAAGGCCCCGCGCCGCCGCTTTCTTTATGCTGCACCGCTCGTCCTAAAATCAGGTTTGGAATTGGGGGCTCAAAAAGTGGGATTTGGGGGGGAGGGGGAGAGGGATTTGGGGAGGGACGGGGGGGGGGGGGCGGAAAAATGG